>CM064545.1:25811346-26184495 GCA_032716605.1 Paralithodes platypus
AGACGGAAGAAGAAGACGACGACGATGCGGACATATGGTGTTTACGTTTATATCAGCAGATTCCTTTGACCATTAATCTGATTGTTTTGAAGTAGGTAATAGGCTACAATGACAATGGTAAACTTTTGCAGTGATTTCATGAACATATGATATGTGTGTGGGCTCCATTATGTGTCCATTTGAGGTGGCCTAAATGGCCCTCAATGTGTTTCGTCATACACAGGTTCATAAGGGTAAGGTCCTGATAAGTCCGAAAAATCCCACTAATTCCGAACGAGAGCCGGTCCGCTGCCCTTCGGACTTAACGGAAGTTTACCGTGGTAAAAAAAACTGTAGCCTACTAAATTGAGTGGGAGGATAAATATGTACTTAACCCTCCCGACATCTGACTCAACCCTACATCAACTTGAGCCGATTAGGGATACAGTTACTTTCAATCGCATTTGTTTACCATCAGGGGTACAGTATTTAGAAACCCTTTAATTTATAGTGGCCCCTCCATCATTGACGCACATGCCTAGTACATACGGCATATCCCTCTTCAAACACTAATGCCGCCGTAGTTTTGAATTCTATCCGCGTCACAGAGCAATTTTTAAAATCTGAGGAGCCTTCATCATGAGCGCAAACGCGACCTCACTCAGGGCTTCAGTCATAAGAATTGGGTTCTCACTACGAAAAAACTTTGAAAAATAAAAACAAATTAGAAAATAAGAATCAAACTATCCAATAAGCTTTCCATCCATATCGTGGATGTACTTGTGTGGATCTTTGACCAGACGCTGATTCAGGCGTCATTCCTTCCTTCTCTGCTCTGGCGCTCAGCCTGCCCGGACGTGTCCTTCCCCACGCTCCGCTGGTTCCGCATTTGCTTGCTCGTCCCTATTGAGTTTTTTCTCATTTTGTTTACTCCGGGATGTATCGAGTAAGGTTTAGGATATCGCCTAGCAGGAGTGTCCGTGTGCATGGTTGTCCCGCAGTGCAGTGTATTTTGGATCGTGTGTTTTGGGGGCATCTATTTCGGATGTACCCTCGTGGTCCTGTTTGTGGACATGTGAACTTTTTCACAGTTGAGTTAGCTTGGTGAATGCGAGCGGCTTTCCTATTACGCGGTTTTTTTATGCTGCCTTTTATCTTTATGGATGAGTAAGCGTTGCTTACTGACGTTCCCAGCGTATTTTTTCTTCACTTAGTGAAGTTTTTTCTGGGTCCCCTGAGTCGGTCTTCCCCTTTTTGTCGAAGTATTTGCTACACAGTGGTGTGTGTTGGCGGTGGTTCCTGTTGGTTATATTTCCAGTGTTTTGGTTTATATTTCACCAGTTCTTATCCGTCTACTTAGGCCTAGCCAGCGCTCGTAGCTTTGCCACATGTACAAGTCTATCTCTCTTATCTATTGCCTGACGCCGTGATCCCCGAAGGGGTTGGCCACCGAACGAACCGCCCCCATGCACCTCGGTCCCCAGTCAGATTCGACGCCCTCCCCCCCAACCAGCACCACCTTCGTTCATTACTAGCCCTCACTTCCTCACCCCATCCTTCCAACCTCATATTCCGGCTCCTACCTCCCCCCTCTGTCCCTCCACCTTCGCTCCTCATACACCCTCTTAGGTCATTCTCCGCATCCGCTTTTCCTAACGCTTTCCATATGGCGAACCATCTCAAGTTGTTTCCTGTACAAGTTCACAATTGGGTCCACGATGTTATTGTTGTATTTTATAAATATGCCTCCCTGTGTCATGTGTATCCGGGTTTATTTGTGTGTCTTGGCTAATTCCTCGGACTA
The DNA here is from genome assembly GCA_032716605.1 of Paralithodes platypus. Classification (NCBI taxonomy): domain Eukaryota; kingdom Metazoa; phylum Arthropoda; class Malacostraca; order Decapoda; family Lithodidae; genus Paralithodes; species Paralithodes platypus. The sequence continues at coordinate 25,813,130 of CM064545.1, forward strand.
TGGATGTTTCCTGGGTTTGTTGTGTATTGGCTAATGCCACGGATTATTGTGTGGGTCCCTAGGGCATAGTCCGTGCTTGTGCTTCTCTCATCGGGTCCTCTAGTGCTTCAGATGGTTTCTGAACGTGGTGGGTTACTTTCCTCGGTTTTCTCTCAGTTACACCATGAAACATCCCGGCCGAGAGCCGGTTGTTGGCCACGCGTGGTTTCAAACAGGCAGCCCAAACACAACAAGTTGGACACAACAAAGAAACTACCACCACAGTATGTTTATAATACAATACATAAATCAGTTGATGGACTATACGCAAGCCCACCCTGGGCTTCCTAACCTAGCTGAAACACATCATAAGACCGCAGACTATTCCAAAACAAAGCCCTGAAGATCATTACATGCGCTGCACAGCTACTGGTCACCCACAGATCACCTACATCAAGAAACCCAAAATCCTCAATAGGGCAAATCAGACCCACTCTGGACATGAGAGGCACTCCAATTCCTTGGCAAGCAGCGGCCACGAACCAAGACCACCCACTAAACTGACATGGCCAAACACCCCACAGACACCAAGAAATATCAAACAACACACCGCCCACCCACGGTATCATACACACTGAGACAACATCTGACATCTAGAGGAAGCGGTCCACGAGGCCTCCAGCTGATTCTACTTACATGGTTTGCCGGGGCTGGAGGAGTGACTATATTATGATATCTATTCATGTTTAAAGGGGACTCCAGGGATAGGATGATCATATAAAACAAGTAGACTTCGCTGCTGCAAGTGAGAATTCGTGTGACTAATACTCTAGGGTGTTAGTGAACAATCCGAAGAGGACCGTACAATATTGTTGTTTTTTTCGGCGCGGGAAGTTCTCCGGCTCAGTATGGTTGGGTTAAAGGGTATATGGCCTAGGGGTAAGTTTTTATTACCGTGCAGCACAAGAGGCAAGATATTTGGTTTCCAACTTTAAGAGGAAATAGTGGTGGGGACCTATGGTGAACTCAAGGTGTCACGAGGGTGGCGAGGGGGGGATGGTGGGGAATGATAAGGCGGGAAGTTACGAATCGTACTGGAGAGCCGGAATATTTCCCGGTTTCATGGACATGGACGACTGAGGACACAGGTAAATTTGCTTCATGCTGTTGGCAAAAAGAACTTGGAAGACAGAGTGACCGGCTTGGAGATAGTTAAGAAGGAAATTGTTAAGAGAATGTGAGTTGAAGAACAGGTTGGAGTCAGGAGAGAAAAGGCAGTGATAATGACTAGGCTAGACGCCAGTATCTCTGAGTAAAAATGCTTTGCATGACTAAGACCAAGTGGTAAAAGATTAGACAGTGTAAGGAAGGCACACAGTGACGAATCAGGAAGATTCTTTGTGAACAGAAACATCAAGATGTTATTAAAGCCACGATCGTTAGATTAAAAGTGGAACAGAATCTAGAAGAGGATACAGAGATGCGGAAGAACTAAATAGAAATTGTGCCTCCTACAGTATTTACAAATGGAGATTCTTTCCAGAACCAAGTAGGTACAGAGTGCCGGAAGTACATTTACCGACCAGAGCTCAGACCAATGATTAGGTGGATCCAAACAAAGCGCGCACGAGTATCAGGCTGGATTATTAAGAAAATGCTATGGAACTGATTACCGTTCGTTATATACATAATGACCAATCATTGGACACTAGTACCTACAGAATGGAAAGAGCAACTATTCCTATATTTTAAGGGAGGCAGAGACCACTTCTATAACCTGTATCACTATTGAGCATCCTCATGAAGATTCTGGAAGGATTAATAAGGGACAAATGGGGTGAACTACTGGAATCCAAAGATTAATTACTGACCGACAATTTTGGATTCAGAGGCAGATCATGTGTAAGCAACTTGTTGAGTTTTTACTCTAGAGTATATCACAGTGGACAAGAGGAAGGAGTGTAGACTGTGCCTACCTAGACTTTAAAAAGGCATTTGACAAAGTTCCATACACAGATTGCTGTAAATTAAACATGAGGGAAAAGTAGGAGACAAACGGCTGAAATGGATGGAGAGCTACCTTATCGGAAGACAGTGAGACAACAGTAAGGGGAAATCGTCAAACTGGACTCAAATTACGAGTGGGGTACCACAGGATCTGTTCTAGCCCCAATCAGTGTTTCTAATATTTGTAAATGACTTACCTGAGGGACTAACAAGCTACATGTATGTTTGCGGACGATGCGAAGCTTCTTAAAACGATCAGAGATGCCTTGAGCTCCAAGCAGATTTGCAAAAGATCCATGAATGAGCATCAAATGGAATATGGAGTTCAATGCAGGGAAATGTAAGACTCTAGAAATGGTAAACAAGTACAGACCTAGAAAAGATTATAAACTAGGAAACGAAGTGATTCCCAAAGCAGAAAAAGAAAGAAAAAGACTTGGGATAGAATTTAGGAGAATGTCTCCAGAAAGCACTAAATAAGATAGTGAGAGAATCACTAGCACTATTGCACAATATCAGGATGTCTTTCTATCTTAATGAAACCACCATGAAGCAAATATAAAGGCAATAATAAGACCCAGGGGATGGAATATGCCTCTGTAGTGTGGTCCCCCTCACTTGAAGAAACATCCACCAAATTGAGAGGGTACAGAGAGCAGCTACGAGGATGATCCCAGGTTTGGAATTGGAGTACCAAAGAGCTCGAAGATTGAATCTACCTACACTGGAACAGAGAAGGAAACGAGACAGCAAATTCAGATATATAAATGTGTTTAGAGGTATTGACAAAATTGACCAAGAAACTTCATAAAATGGAGGTGAGAGGACAAGAGGTCACAGCTACAAACTAAAAAGTGCTAAATAGTAATCTGATCTGAAAAGTAAAAGATTTCCTACCAACTCGATTATTGGGTGGAACAATTGCCAGCCGAAGTAGTGTCTTCACCATCAGTGCATAGTTTTCAAAGCACAGTATGACAAACATATCTTAGGAGGCGGATTAACGCTCATGCTCACTCCCGCAAAGACAACTAGTTTGTTGTTGTTGTTGTTGTTCCCCAAGCTGCCTGGCCGAACAGCCCCAAGGAATAACCGAACAGAAGCCACAATAAAGCCTGGGTGACCGAAGCCACTCCATGCGGGAGCTGAGGAGGGTGCGGAATGCCCTGGAAACCAAAGCCCCACCCAGGCCCTGTGTCCCTCAGCAATTGAATTGTGGGGCAAGGAAAAATGTGACGCTTTGGCTTCCATCTTGGTAGATTGGGAGGTCAATCCCACGTTAGAGACCCGTCACTTGAGATCTAGAAATATAAGTAGAACAGTCAGAGTAAGCTATGGGTATGGCAGAGATTGCTCAGTTCTCACTCTGATAGACCAGCCCATCACCACATGACTAGAACCCAATCCTCTCTTTGTCGGGGGGATAGCTCCCCTATTTCAACCCTTTTCGGGGTTGGGCACCCGCCCAACTACTAGTTGTACTAGTTGTACTTACAACTAGTGTAAGTACAACTAGTGTAAGTACAATTATTGTCCTCTCTCCCTCCCTGCCCACCCCGAACCAACTTCCAGAAGCACATCCATAATCATATCTCTCCCCAATCCATCCACTCACTCACAGACAACACGCAGCTGCATGCACGACCTCCCGAAATCCAGTTCCGCATCCTCCCTCCCTCGCGTGGACAGAGTCCACCTGGCCAGCGAGATGCGGACCCATCCAGCTCCTGAGCTATCAGACTTGTATGACTCCGTTGTCGACGCCTGCCCCGGATGTAACACGCACCCCCATACCACCCTTAACACATCATTGAAGACTGCTTTCACACAACCACTTCCGCCAACAACATAATCTACACTCATGAGAGCTCTGTGGTCCCGATCGTGGCCATGGCCTTCCTCAGGGACTCGGGGCTGTTCGGCCAGGCAGCTTAGGGAACAACAACAACACAGGCTTGTGTCCCCGGCGATGAGGTGTCTGTGGCTCTCCAGGACTGCGTCTCTGTGTTGGTGCCTGTTTCAGGCTCCCTAAGATTCCCGGCGGATTGGCTGTACCCATCTAACATTGTTCATGCGGACATATGTTATGAAGTTTTTCTACCCGGTTTTACAAACCATAGGAAACACCTAGCTGTTGTTGAGGGCTTTCCTCCCCAGTGATCTTTTACAAAGAAGTGGGGACAGGAACTTATGGGGTTAACGTTTTTACATCTCACCCGGCGGGTGCACCTTGGTAGGGGGGGATGAACGACTTGGTCATTCAGTTAGTTAACCGATCCATTTTAGTGATAATATATGTATCGCCGCCTTCACACTTACGGCGATCGAAGGTTCAATTAAGGTTAACATCTTTTTCACATATTTTTCACACCCGGCGGGTGCTCCTGGAAGGAGGAAATAAGGAATTTACAATTCAATTTCGTTAACCAGTTAATTGAGAGATACTGTACGTTATTGTATCGCCGCCTTCAAACTTACGGCGATCTTTTGTGACAATTCGTTAGAAATCAGATCTCGTATCAGCCTGCCCTGTGTTATTCTGCTAATTAATTCAGGTGCCGGCGTCTTTGTGGGGGGTTGTTTTCCAAAATTGAATCTTGAAACAGTCACCACCGTAAAGACTATAAACGCCAGTCTGGTCCTTTATATTATGTCAGAGGGTATTCTTAACTTTCTTAAGACATGTTTAGATATTCTGAAATCTTTATAGGGTCCCGCCGCGTAGCGAGCTGTGATCGTTGTGACATTACGTCTCGTTACCCGGCGGGTTATTAACACGTGTGTGCGAACATGTTGGGTTAACCTTATGAGCATTAATTCCTGGAAATTTTCTTTTTTTCCAGAGCTGGGCTCCGGCGGACCAATACAGACCCTGCAGTAGTTTTCCCCACCAGTCTCTGTCATGGCTACCTTTGCCCCAGTTTTTGCTTTATGCATTACCCCTACCTGTGCCGGTATCCCTATTTTTGCGCACACTCTTTGCATCAAGTGTGTTAAATGTCTAGACCGTTCAAGGGGTCTGTGGGTGATGCGTAACTGTTCCTTTTGCTCCCAATTGAGTGTCAAGGTCCTCCGCGACAATGATAAGACCGCAGCGGTCGCCTTACGAGAGATTAGGCAACAGATGTCAGCGTATACTACGATTGTAGCTCATAAGTCACTTCAATGTGACAACGTCCCTCTTTGGGATAGGCTTCTTTTCGAGCACCCTCCCCCTAAACGTTCCTCTCGAGTAACTAGTCGTAACCCGGCGGAGACTGGTCAGGGTTCTGTGTCTTCTGCTACCACTACGAAACGTCAAAGAGAGCCTACACCCCCGGCGGCAGCTTCCTCGTCTCGGGAGAGATCTCGGTCTAGGTCACCTCTCAGACACCAGCCACCTAGTCTTGCCTCTTCACCATCGAGTAAGAAGAGTAAGACGGAAAGTTCCACCAGTGGTCACGGCGATAAATCCTCCAAATCGAAGAGTAGTTCACGGTCACACCGCAGCCATAAATCTTCCAAAAAGGATTCTCATGATAGAAAGGCCTCCCGACATTCACCAGTTTCTAGTGCTTCTCATCGTACCTCTACCCCAGACAGAGTTTGTGTTCGGTCTCAAGGGTCCAGTATAGTGCCTGTACCTAAAGATGATTTACCCATTAACATTTTAACCCTGGAATTGGAGAGTTCAGGGGGCTCAATGATTGAGAGTGTTTCAGACTCCCAAGGGAGTGTAGGCCAAGGCCTCGGTGTTTGGCGATATTCTCGGCCAGGATCTGACCACCCACTTCCGGCTCAAACTATTCACACAGTGGCTGACGTCCACCGGGACGCGGCGATCCCATCCTCTATTCCTGACTTATCTTGGCAACAAGGTACCCCAGCTTCGGCAGGATCTTCTCAGGAGGAACAGGATGATAAAGACGAAGTTTCAATGATATCAGATATGGAAGGGCAAGGGTCAGGTTTAGGCTTAGACGCCGTGCAGGATATTAATGATTCACCAGTGAGTACATCATCAAGTCAATTTGTCACTGCACAGGAAATTGATGGGCTACTTAGTAATGCTTTATCTAAATTTTTTGGCCAACAACAGGAAACTCCCACAGTGGACTTGGGAGCTCCCACGACAAGCTCTACGGTACGGCCTCTGATGACTTGTATTGCTTTGAATCAGATCCCTCACCCTCCCCCTCTGTCACCATCAGTGGTTACTAGGCCTGCTATGGCGGCATTGACCACTTGACATGTAAGGGTTATAACGGATGTCAATCCACCCCCTCTCGACAAAGCGCCTCTCAGAAAGGTAGCTATGCCCTTGCTTTACGGACCAGACGAGTCATGGGTCCTTTTGACCCCCACTAAACCAGAGATCGCCCAACCTACCTTGTCAGGGGAACTCCCGGTACCGCGTGAGTGGGTCATCCAGGGCAATAAATCTAAGAAATTAAGGGCCTTGGATACTTTGGGAAATGTACTAGATGTCAATATAAAGGCTATACCTAGTTATTATCACCAGGACTATTTTGTTTATGCTTCTAAGCCAGCTTTACCCCTTGCCTCAGCTTCAAAATTGTTTTCAGACTGGTCTAAGCTTGATGGGTTTAATGACATTAAGACTCTGTCAGCTCTCACTCCAGAACTTGATTTGCAAACTGTCACAGACGCAGCCGCTAATCCAGTCTTGAAGGTGGGGCAGTTGGGTCCAGGACCTTGGGTGGAATGGGAGACAGAGGCTCAAAACTTTGCGACCACATTTACTTCCAAAACTTCCCACCAGATCCCTCAAGATACTCATTCTTGGTTCTCCATGCCAGTGTGTTCTGCCGGCGGAGTCCCTTCAGCTTTGTTTGCTTTCTTAGCTGCCCCTAAAATTAATCTTTGTGAGCTAAAAGACCCTTTCACTACCCCTACCCCAACTCACCTAGACCGAGAATTTAGGCTAAGGGGGAAAGCTTTTCGCCTGTTCTCTCAATACATAGTGTCTCAACAGGTAGCAAAGTCTTTGCTCCGGTCCACTCAGGCAATCGCAGACGCGGATGCCAGACAATCGGTTGAATTGTCCCGGCGACTGCTTCTTCAGTCGTCGATCCAATCTTTGGGTGACATCCGCACCGCCTTGCTTGAGGCGGTACGAGCGAGACAAGACCTCAGAATGTCCTCAGTCCGAAAACTGCCTGATCGCATTGCGAATCAGGTGGTCATGTCACCAGTGCTCACTCCCTCTTTAATGTCCCCTGACGTGTGGCGAACGGTGTTTAATATGGCGCAGGCCTTTAAACACAGTCCCACCCCTTCTAAGAAACCTGCCTTTAACTTCCCCAAACCCAGGCCAGTCGCTAAGGCTCAGCCGGGGGGATCTAAGCCCTTTCTTCCACCTAAGTCCTCCTCCTCCCCTCAAGGTCAGTACAGGCATAGACCGAGTATGTTTTCAGGTCAGAGAGGACGCGGCCATAATAAGCCAGGTCAGGGCCCGTCTTCGGCCAACGCCAGCCAGCCGGCGAAGCGTCCACCACCACCAACTCCACCACCATAAAAAAACTAAAGTCTCTCTCACTCCCGGTGCCAGTCTTAACCCTCTCACCACGGAAGGGCTCTTGAACGCCCATAAAAAAACATATACCAGGTACCCGGAAGGGCTCTTGAACGCCCAGTGGTTGAAAGCCTGTGAGCTTCGTGTGCGAGGCGTCGGTCCGACGCATGTAAACAACAGCCGGCTGGACTGACGCCCCGCATCTCCAGCCACAAGAAGGAGAGCGTCGCTTGTTCGTGTGTGCCTGTATGTTGTTGTTAAGTATCGAAAAGTAGTGTAAAGTGGCTGTTTTGGCCATAAAGTTATCTCCAATGAAATCATCATCACAACTCAACCAGTTGACTTAGAGAGCTCTACTTAATGCCATTCTACAGGTAAATAACACAGCTACGCTTGGGGATGCACGGGAATGCGGGAAGCAGTCAGATTAACAAATATACGGTAGCCTAGCCTAGACGTTTTTCGGCCAAAACACCCGGGTTTCGAGGAATATATATATAATACATAGCCGGGGCTGGAGGATTAAGGCCGGCGGATCCGAGGGTAGTACAGCCGGCGAACCCTTGTCTGCTAACTGGGTCGTTCCGAACGTGTCACCAAGCATGGCCGTTAAACACTTGGGCACGGATGGTGGCACGCAAAGGCATCACTTGGCAGTGGCTCCGGCGACCTCGCTTACATCAGCTTACAACGGCGAATTTTGTTTCTTTAGAGGTGGAGTCACTGGTCCAGGAAATGATTGCCAAGAATGTCATCATCCCGGTCCCCCCAAATTACCCTGTATTCACGTCCAAGCTATTTTTGGTTCCCAAAAGGGACAGTGTTCAGATGAGACCGGTCGTAGACCTGTCTTATCTGAACCTTCACATTCACAACGAGTCATTCCCAATGTTAACAGTACACCAAATCAGGCTAACACTTCCGCCGGGAGGATTGGATGTGTTCCCTAGACCTGACAGACGCTTATTGGCACGTATCGGTAAACAAAAGATTCAAAGGTTTCTGGCCTTACGGATCAGGCACCAAAAGTTTGTTTTTCAAAGGATGCCATTCGGTTTGAACCTGGCACCTCGATTATTCACGAAATTAGTCCGGCAAGCCCTGATGCCGTTGTTAAAGCAAGGAATCAGAGTGTTGTGGTACCTAGACGACTGGCTGGTGGTGGCAGAGACAGAGCAATTATGCATCAAACATGTCAACATAATTTTAAATCATGTCAAAACTCTAGGGTTCAAGGTAAATCTGGTAAAATCAAACCTTGTTCCCTCACGAGTAATTCAGTGGATAGGGCTGGTCTGGGACACGGCTGCTCTCACTCTGAGTCAGAGTGTGGACAATCGCAACAGGTTTCGCAGGAAACTGTTCATGTTTCTTCACAGTCTGACTACGACGCGGATGGTCTGGGAGTCTCTGGTCGGCTCTCTCAACTGGATTCAACTAACTGTTATGTTGGGCCGGTTGAAAGTAAAACGTTTAATATTGGAAGGCAATAAATATTTCCCACTCTTACCGGCGGGAAAGTTATGGTCCATCCCGAAATTAATCCACACCTTACTAGCGGTCTGGGCGAAGAGGGAAACGTTGCACTCAATAATGTCATGGACCTCTCCTCCGCCAACGGTATGGGTAGACACAGATGCGTCAGGCACAATAGGTTGGGGATTTCAGTAAAATCAGGGGCACCAGGGTCAGGGGCTTTGGTCCCACTTAGAAATCTCCCACATCAATGTCAAAGAATTACTAGTCCCCTTGTATTTCCTTCAGGCTCACGGCCCTGCTTTACGGGGCAAGTCGGTGGCCTTCAGAATGGACAATCTGAACGCAGTTCACTGTATTCAGAAACAGGGGTCAACGAGGTCAAGGAAGTTGCTAAACGTGTCGGAAGAGATTTTTACTCTAGCCAACAGACTAGACATTTATCTTCACGCATCTTATCTCCCAGGCGTAGCAAACGTCTGGGCAGACGCTCTGTCCCGGAGACAGAGCACGACAGTAGAATGGGAGCTCAAGCAACCCATTTTCAACCGAATGATTGCAGAGCTCTCCCATCCACAAGTGGATCTATTTGCATCCGAGGAGACTCACAAACTCCCTCTATACCTCACCCGCCGGACGAAAACGCCGGCAGGGGGGCCAGACGCCCTAGTGACAGACTGGAACAGATGGAGCTCCATCTATCTGTTTCCGCCGCCAGACGCGTCACTAATGTGCCACGTAGTGAACAAACTACGAGATTATCGAGGCTTAGTCTCGCTAGTCGCGCCCCTGTGGCCGGCGCAGTTGTGGTACCAGCAATTAAAGACGTGGTGCCCGCACCCGGTGTCGCTCCCGGTCGGGTATTTCCACTTAGACACGATTGGCAACCTAGCGACCTCGCTGACTTTTGCATTATGGATATTCAGGAGGCCAAGTGGCTAGCACCATACGGTAGAGATGTGACCAATAAATTCTTAAATCAATATACTCAGTCTACGAAACGACAGTATCAATCACATTGGCAAGCCTTTACTTCTTGGATCATTAGAACAGAACAGACTGTGCCCTCAGTAGCTTTAGTTTTCAATTATCTAAATTATCTGTGGTAACGTTAAAAAATCACTTAACTGCAATTAGAGTGCCCTTTTTAGACCTTACAGGTCTCTCCATACCGGTGGTGGAGGAAACAGGTTTTATGAGGGCATGTTTTAAACTCCGCCCACCTCCCCGTCAGCTCATGCCTACTTGGTCTCTGGACAAGGCATTGTCTTTACTTCACTCTCGTCTGTACCAAAATACTGCAGATTTTGCATTACTCTTAAAAAAGGCTGTATTCCTTTTGGCTTTGGCCACCGGGAACAGAGTGTCTGAGCTGGTGGCGATGAGCAACACACCTAATTGCCTTAGGTTTGGTAGACTTAATGAATATATTCACATTGCACCTTCCCCGGGATTTGTAGCCAAGAATGAGCACAGTGCACATGTGTTTTCTGAGTTTACGGTGCCGGCGTTAAAAAGGGGAGAGGTGCATCATAATCTATGTCCAGTGCAAGCTCTAACCAAATATTTGAGAGTGGCTCCTCTAAACCCCCAAGGTGCTTTATGGGTAGCGAGTACGGGTAAACGCTTACTGAAACGGAGATTAGCTTCTCTTCTGGTCGAAGTCATTAAAGAGAGTAATCCCGGCGTTGTGGGTAGGGCCCACGATTTACGCAAATGGGCAGCCTCTTTACGTTTCCTGAAGAATTTTTCAGTAGAAGATATTTCGTCCACACAGTTGTGGGCGTCTAATCATACGTTTTTGACTAGATACTTGTCAGTTGCTCTAGACAAACCTTCCTTACCATGTATAGCTTTAAGGCAGAGGGTCTAGGTGGCCCTTCAGTCACTTTTGTTTACTTTCAAGGAAAAGGGGGGGGGGGGGTGCAGTCAGTGTAACATAGGACACCCTAGACCCCGCCGGAGTGTAAGAGCTGTGATACAATTTATGGTTAATGTGATATGAAAATTTCTCTGCGAGAAATTGTGCTAGTACAATGTTAGTACAAAACAACGGGGTTGTTATAGTAGTTTTAGCTGTGAAAGCAATTTAGTATTAAACAGTGGAGATCTTTTGCAAATTATCTCCACGATTATTTTGGGGTTTATTATGTGCACATGTAAACTTATAACTTGTTATTTTTGTCACCACTCGTTGAGTGGGGTGCCTTTGTAACTACAGATCTGTTTACAGAATCTTCAAAGTTACCCTTTTTTGTCAAGCAGGCTTCTTTGAAGCACACACCTGCCTGAACCCCTTTCTTGTATATATATGGGCTGCGCCGTATTTAAATGTATTTTCAAAGTAAGAATACTATGTGGTTGTTTGATTATCTGCTTTTCTAGAGTTATGATATGATTACGAATGTCCCCCTCCAGTCTTAGAAATCAGGCATGTTCATCAATGATGGAGGGTCCACTAATAAATTATAGGTTTGACTCCTGTAAGGAGATAAAGAAAACCTAATATTTAGTAGTGGCCCCGTAATCATTGACGACTGGGGCCCTCCCGACCATCCCCTTCCCATTCGTTGATGTATTAAGGATTTTGGTTTACTTGATATGTCAGTGAAGGAAGAATGACGCCTGAATCAGCGTCTGGTCAAAGATCCACACAAGTACATCCACGATATGATGGAAAGCTTATTGGATAGTTATTCTTATTTTCTTTTTGTTTTTATTTTTTACGAAGTTTTTTCGTAGTGAGAACCCAATTCATTATGACTGAAGCCATGAGTGAGGTCGCGTGCGCTCATGATGAAGGCTCCTCAGATTTTAAATGCTCTGCGCGGTAGATTCAAACTACGGCGGATTAGTGTTTGAAGAGGATGCCTTATGTAATAGGCATGTTCGTCAATGATTACGGGGGCCACTACTAAATATTAGGTTTTCTTTATCTCCTTACAGGAGTCAAACCTATAGTTTAGTTACTTCAACCTCTGCAGTTGTCTTTGAGTTAGCTGTGGGCAGAAAAATAATTTTGGAGAGGTAATTATAAGAGTGAGAGAACTCTATTTCTTATTGCTAATCTGGCAACCTCTGCATCATATGAGTCTGAAGGGGTTAAGGGACCAAGGCGGTCCTCTAATTACAGATTATACTCCTCCCACTCACTAATACTCGAATTTGTCTTACTGCTTCACCTATTGTATATATATATATATATACTGTATACAGTATATATATACCGTATACAGTATATATAATATAAATAAGGGTGATATAGATGAGGTATTAACCCTTGTCTAGCAGGGTGTTTTGGGCTCATTTGGGCATATTCAGGCCCGCCTGCATGATAAATCAAGCATCTGCATGAATCAATAAGGGAGTTTGAAAGTAATCTTGATAAAGCATGGGGAAGACAAGATTTGAAGTTTGATTATAAAACAAAAATACAGAATAGTAAAAATGTTGCGTCTGCTACCGCCGCCGCCAACACCGTGAACGACCGCAGCAGTGCAAGTACTGGTACTGAGCTGGATACACAGGCATAGTTTGCCTTTTTCCAGAGGATCTACTGTAAGAAACTGTAAGAAACTGTAAGAAATGAAAAAAAAAATATTTAGCAAAAAACTAGGCACTAAAAGCTTCAAAATGAGACCAGAACGAGCTACGTAGCACTCGTGGTTCTCTTGCAGTGGTGCCACGAACATGGAAGTTTAGCATATATCGGTATATTTTTCCCAGCTATGCTCACTACTGGCTACACTGCCGGCCTCTCGAGAACACAGGGAACATGAGTTAATGGGCGGCGGTAAGCCCTGGGAGTCGGCTGTCTGGCCCGCTGCGCTCCCGGCCATTTGCACTTGATTTTAACCCTTTAAAAACCTTAATAATGCTCCTAACTTGCTGCAAATTGGTGCACGACAAGTCGAGCGCCGCTCTTTAAGGGTTAAAGCTAAAGAACGGCGACATAACTCGCTCAAATGGTTTCAAGTTAGATAAGTTTAGATTTAGTGTGTGTGCATATCGCTAGAAAGACGAAGATGAAGAGGAGATAATATGTTTAAGTGGATGAAAGGTATCAATAAGGGAGATATATTAAAGCTTAATATCGGCGAGATAACCCGTTCAAATGGCTTCAAATTGGGTAAGTTCCGCTTTATAAAATATCTAGGTAAGAACTGGTTTGGGAACAGAGGTGTAGAAGTGTGGAATAGATTGCCTAGTGCAGTGATTAGCTCAGAAATGGTAGACAATTTCAAGTGCAAACTGGATAGACATATGAAAGATATGGGTTGGGTGTGAACGGGATATGCCTCTTGTGGGCCGGTCGGCCTTATGGGCCTTATGCAGATTTCCGGTTTCGTGTGTTTTAATATACAATCAATCAACATAAACTTCATAACAATTATATATAGTTATAATACAATACCTCCAATCACAATATACACCTACCACACCTTAATCATTTTCATAGTTTCACCTAAATAATGTTCTTAGTTGTGTAGTATAGCAAAGCTAACAATAGATAGCCATAATTGTGATATTATACTTTATCGGGTACGGTACCGGTACGTAAAATACAATTACAATAAAATAAATACACAGAGTATTGATATTTTCTATAAGAAACACAAAATGCTTAGAATTATAAGAAAAAGTCACCATTTCGCTAGCCTACAATTGATACTATCTTAATCTCAAAATTGCGTAATATATGTTGTTTGCACAACACACTAAACACAATATATTGCTTACCATTATGAAGACAAAGTGACGGTACAGCTTCTTTCTTCAGGAGTCTCTTGTTCTTTGGACTTCCAATACCAAGTAAACAACTTTTCATATCATCAACTAAGTCATCTTTGGTAAAGTGGACAGAACAAACAATAGCATGCTCTGGATTCACGACATCAGCTCGGCGACACAAGTTTATCCATATTTTCCTGTACTGTTCATCTCTTGGAAATCGATAATATCTAATGTTTGTACCTGCTGTCTTAGGTGTGCTGTGTATGTGGGTCCCTAGTGTGACAGAGATCTGCCTTGTGTGGGCCGATCGGCTTTTTGTAGAACATAAGAAAATGGGAGTCTGCAAAAAGCCAATCGGCCCTGTCACACCCAACCCCAATTACAAGGCCCAATTATAGGCCCAACTCACTAATACCTTGAGTACTTCCCCCACCAAAATGGTCAGGGATTAACACAAGATTACGGGGGTCTGCTGAGCGCCGATTGGCCCACACCTGGTAGATCCCTCTCACACCCAACCCATCTCGTCCATATGCCTATCTAATTTGATCTTAAAGCTCCCTATCGTTCTTGATCCCACTATATCACATGGTAGCCTATTCCACCTATCTACAACTCTGTTACCAAACCAATATTTGCCTATAACTTTTCTGAAACAAAAATTTATCTAATTTGAAATCATTTGTACGAGTTCTTTCGCTATCATTGAGTTTTAGTACATTTTTCATGTCCCCTTTATTAATCCCACTAACCCACTTGAATACCTCTATCATATCCCCTCTAACTCTGCGTCTCTCTAATGAATGTAAGCCTAATTACTTCAACCTTTCTTCATACAAAAAATGTCTAATATTATGGATCATTTTTGTCATTCTACGTTGTACTCTCTCCAATGTATCTATGTCCATTCTGTAATAAGGACACCAAAATTGAACAGCATAATCCATATGGGGTCTCACTAATGACAAGTATAGTTTTAAGATAACATCAGCAATTCTGTTACTCACACTCCTAGATATGAACCCGAGAATCCTGTTTGCCATGTTACGAACGCTTATACAGTACATTGTTTTCTAGGCTTCAAATCATTGCTAACAAAAACACCTAGATCTTTCTCACAGTCTGAGTTTTCTAATTCCATATTAGCTAGTTTATATTTAACATTTGTATGCATCTTCCCTATCTTTAATACCTTGCATTTGTCAATGTTAAACTTCATCTGCCAATTTACTGACCATTTGTGTAAGGTATCTAGATCCCTTTGCAGACACTCTATATCTATCTGAATCAATTTTTCTCCCCATTTTGGTATCGTCTGCAAATTTACTTATCCTACTAGTTATACCTAAGTCAAGGTCATTTATGTATATAATACAACAGAGGACCTAATACAGATCCCTGGGGGACACCACTTTTGACTGCTCCCCATTCTGACTTGGTACCATTTATGCTGACTCTGCTTCCTACCAATTAGCCATGACCTAATCCATCCTAACAATGCCCCACCTATTCCATGTGCCTCAACCTTTCTCATCAATCTCTCATGAGGGACTCTGTCGAAAGCCTTACTGAAGACTCCCATTTTCTTATGTCCCATCCCCCCCCCCATCTCCACCTGGGGTCATCAATGGAGATTCACACCTATATGACAAACTAATAATTATTCACACCTTTGTGAAAAACTTATAATTGTTCTCACCTTTATGAAAATCTTATAATTATATCTTAATGAAACTTGAGAGTGCAGGGTTTACTGTAGCCATTTGTCATTGGCCATCTGTAAATTGTAGATATTTACCAGTGAAATACAGTACAACAAAAATAATAAATAATAATAATAATAATAATAATAATAATAATGTAATAATAATAACAATAATGATGATAATAAGAATAACAATAATAGTAGCTAAAAGGATTAATTGAGATAGTCTGTACATTTTACTTGATAGACGTCCTTCCTAGGCTGAATAAAGTCGTCTAATAGTAGGCAGAATAAAGAGAAAAAGTCTGTACATTTTACTTGATAGACGTCCTTCCTAACCTGAATAAAGTCGTCTAATGGTAGGCAGAGTAAAGAGAGAAAGACGTCTCCGGTATAGAAGGGGTTCAGAATCTGTGGGAGTTTAAAGGTATACTGTACTATTTTAGTTGATACCTGGTTGATTTCAAAAGGTATAGCCCTGCATAAGCTGTATCTATCTATCTATCTATCTATCTATCTACATAAGCTGTATAAAATTGTCTTAGGATGACAAAAGTAAAACATGCTTCCTTATACTGTATACCAAAAGGGTTAATGACACCAAGTGAAGGAACTTGGTTTCAGGAATGGTTTTGAATAGCCTCTGGTTTGCCGTCCTGTACTCCAGTGTTCCGGGTTGCATGCTGACCAAAAAATCATAAATCATATTATATCAGCCACAGTGCCATTATACAAGTTGTTTCATAAACTTGCTGTACGGTCGCGCTAATAAGTCATGTCTCCGCTGTCATTTGTTTGGCTCGCTCTGTGCTGTAATAATGTCTGTCAGATGTTGAATAGGGTGGGTAAGTGTAGGAACATATATGCGGGCGGGTGCCCGACCCCGAAAGGGGTTGAAATATGGGAGCTATCCCCCCGCCAAAGGCGGCTTTCTAGGGCCTTTCCTAGCTGATGCTGAGAGGATTGGGTTCTAGTCATGTGGTGATGGGCTGGTCTATCAGAGTGAGAACTGAGCGATCTCTGCCATACCCATAGCTTACTCTGACTGTTCCTTTAACTTCTATATTTTCTAGATCTCAAGTGACGGCGTCTTTTCCGTGGATTGACCTCCCAATCTACCAAGATTGGAAGCCAAAGCGTCACATTTTTCCCTTGCCCCTCAACTTTCTCTTCATAATTGCTGAAGGGCACAGGGCCCTGGGTGGGGCTTTGGTTTCCCGGGCGTTTCCGCACCCTCCTCAGCTCCTCGCCATGGAGTGGCTTCGGTCACCCAGGCTTTATTGTGGTCGGCAGGGAGGGTTCTGTGGGGGCGCTCGGTTATGGCCTTGGAATTGCTCGGGGCCTTGGGGCTGTTCGGCCAGGCAGCTTGGGGAACAACAACAACAACAACAACAACAATAATAATAATAATAATAATGACGACAGCAAGAGAAGTTATATTCCACCAGTTTATCTCGACAATGTAGGCTACTTATATTTTTACATTCTAGCTAACACTTTAACACTCCTTTGCTCCCCCTCCAAAGTCATGGAACGCCTAGTATTACAACTAATTACACCTGACCTACCCCTAGCTCCAACACAACATGGCTTTAGGCCACTGCACTCCACAAACACTCTTCTCACAGACCTTACACAAAGAGCTTTCGACGGCATCAACTCAGCTAGACCACCACACAGATCACTATTAGCCACACTCGACATTAGTAAAGCCTTCGATACCATCCCCCGCCACAACCTAACAAACAAAATCTACAACACAAACATGCACAACAACACAAAAAGGTGGCTGGCCAACTTCCTAGCAGGCAGATGTGCACACGTATCTTTTGCCGGTCAGTCATCTAAAATCAGAAACTTTCCAAACGGAGTCCCACAAGGATCCGTCCTATCGCCCGCACTCTTCAATCTGTACATGCACGATATAACTACACCCAATACGCCCCAAATAAACTTAGCCTCCTATGCAGATGACATAACACTCACATGCACACACCATGACCCAAAAAGAGCAACAGATCTCCTTCAACCCTATCTCAACACACTACATGGCTGGTGCACTACAAACAGACTTAATCTAGCCCCAGCCAAATCCACCGCAACTCTGCTCACAAGTTGGACAGGAGAACACGAATACATCCCTCAACTCACCATGAACAACACACCCCTAACACATACACACACACCCAAAATCCTAGGAGTAACATATGATACTCATATGACATTCAAACAGCACACCACAAACATTAAAAAGAAACTGACACCCAGACTTAACGCCCTCAGGTCACTTGCTCACACAAAATTTGGACACAACAAAGAAACTACCACCACAGTATATAGACAATACATAAGATCAGTGATGGAATACGCAAGCCCAGCCTGGGCTTCTAACCTAGCTGAAACACATCATAAGACTTTACAGACTATTCAAAACAAAGCCCTGAAGATCATTACAGGCTGCACAGCTACTGCACCCACAGATCACCTACATCAAGAAACCAAAATCCTCAAAGTCAAAGACCATCTGGACATGAGAGGCACTCAATTCCTGGCAGCAGCCTCCACAAACCAAGACCACCCACTAAACTACATGGCAACACACCCACAGACACCAAGAAATATCAAAACAACACCCAGCACACGGTATCACACACAATTATTGTCCTCTCTCCCTCCCTGCCCACCCCGAACCAACTTCCAGAAGCACATCCATACTCATATCTCTCACCGATCCATCCACTCACTCACAGACAACACGCAGCTGCATGCACGACCTCCCGAAATCCATCCTTCCGAATCCTCCCTTCCTCGTGAGGACAGAGTCCACCTGGCCAGGCTGAGATGCGGACACCATCCAGCTCTCCTGAGCTATCAGAAGAGACTGGATGACTCCGTTGTCGACTCCTGCCCGGGATGTACCGTAACACAGCACCCCATACCATTAAACACATCATAGAAGACTGCATTTCACACAACCACTTACGCCAACAACACAATCTACACTCAATGAGAGCTCTGTGGGAAAGCCCGATCGTGGCCATGGCCTTCCTCAGGGACTCGGGGCTGTTCGGCCAGGCAGCTTAGGGAACAACAACAACAACCTGTATGTATCCATACTCATATCTCTCGCCAATCCATCCACTCACTCACAGACAACACGCAGCTGCATGCACGACCTCCAGAAATCCATCCTTCCGAATCCTCCCTTCCTCGCGAGGACAGAGTCCACCTGGCCAGGCTGAGATGCGGACACCATCCAGCTCTCCTGAGCTATCAGAAGAGACTGGATAACTCCGTTGTCGACGCCTGCCCGGGATGTAACACAGCACCTCATACCATTAAACACATCATAGAAGACTGCATTTCACACACCCACTTACGCCAACAACACAATCTACACTCAATGAGAGCTCTGTGGGAAAGCCCGATCGTGGCCATGGCCTTCCTCAGGGACTCGGGGCTGTTCAGCCAGGCAGCTTAGGGAACAACAACAACAACAACAACAACACTTTAACTTCATTGTTGATCATCCGTATAACTTGTTCTGTGACATCATTTAAGGGGAGATCTCCACTTAAGGGATTTTTTCTTGACCCCTTTCTCCCTCATGTTTAGCCCCATTGCTTTTGATATTATAAACCGTTTGCCCCATTAGTTTAGCGATTTTAAGAACTTTCACCCCATATTAAGACCTTTCGTACCATTCAGGTGTCAATTTTATCCTGGCGAGCGATAGCGAGCCTGTAATTTAAGAGGAACCGGCCTTCGGCCGGGAAATTTTTCTACCTAAAAATGTACAAATATATCTTGAAAGGGACTCAAAGGGGTGTAATTTTAAGCTTGATGGAGGTCTAGGGAACAAACTAAATACCTCCCCTTAAAAGAGGATTTCTACAAGCCATTAATTTGTTAACAGAGTTGTAGATATGTGGAATAGGCTACCGAGTGCATTGTGGGATTACGAACGATATAAAGCTTTAAGTTAAAATTATATAGGCATAATGGACGAAATGGGTTAGGTGTGAAAGGGATCTGCCGTGTGTGGGCCAATCGGCTTTCTGCAGACTCATGTTTTCTTATGTTCTCTCCATTTCTGATATCTAATAGTCCATAGAGAATTGCACAAATCTCTGCTAGAGTTGAAGAAACTTTATCAGATATTCTATATCAATACTCGCTCTCTATTACTGTACTTCATTATTAACCTTGTCTATTACCAAGACACCAACCTTGTTCTTCCATTTCTGCAATTGAGCCATCATAATACACGTGACATGGGCTACATCCTCCTCATACAAATGACTAATGATTTTAAGTCCTAGTTTCATACATACCTCCAGGGTGGAAGTTGAGATACATTTTGAGGGAATACACAAGAATATGATAAATAATGCATATTTACATTCTCAATCAGTCCTTATAAGTAGCTTATCTTCTTGCCTTCTTTCCGGATGGTTCGGAACCTCTTTCTGTATTTATCTGGTTGGGTGTGAATGGGATCTGCCTCGTGTGGGGTGGGATGCAGATTTCCGAGTTCTTATTTTCTTATGTTTATCCGTATTTTTCTATATCTATCTTCATCTATCTGTGTATCTATATATGTTTATCTCTTTAACTATCTAAACTGTAAACACATTATCTATACTGTATATACCTTTACAAATGTGAAATGACACATTGACATACTGCGATATAATGGAGCCGATAAAGCTTCCACACTAATGAATGAATTATTCAGTGCTGCAGTGTCTTCATATGCTTCCTTTCATTTAATTTACACTATCTTTGGCTCAGTGAATTCATCTTATTAGGAATATCCCTCACAGTCAAGATATTAAAAATAATTATCTCATATTTATGATATCCTTTAATATTATTAGTATTTAGTTGTTAAGATTAATGATATAATGATATGTGGTGAGGTGCGTGATTACTAAGATATAATATTTCACGCCAGTGATTTTACAAACATATTGATATATGACATTGTATTTTCCTTTACTAGCGCTAGGGTCAAGGCTTGTCCTCCTTAATTACTATCTGTAAATGTTTTCTGTCCCTCCCCAATCCACCGCCTCCTTAGCCTACCCCCGGCCCATTAAAGGTCGAGGCGGGTCATCTCGCTGCTTAACCACCTCGCATTTCATATAATGTGACTATCCTCTGTTTTGTTTTCCCAACTAGCGGTAAATTGCTATAAGAACATAAAAACATAAGTGTGGTTGAAATACAAAAACGTTAGCACCCTTACCTCACGGTGAGAATATCCTTGTGCGGCGCTGTACAGTATAGGCTAGCCTAGGCCTAGGCCAAGCAGTTCCCCATCCAACGTTGTCAACGCTCCAGAAACTGCGACCTCAAACCACAATCCGACCTGACCTACAGCTACAGTGATGCCCACACGAACCACCGACCTCGGCTGAATCTATTCACCTACCACAGCAACACTACACTCGGTAAATATGACTGGAGCTCCCTGCGACCTCTGCAGCCCAATCCTCACACCCGTGTTTACTCTCCACTCTCCTTTCGTTCGCCCAATGTGCCTAAAACTAACTAACCTACCCAACGTAAATCAAATCTACCCAACGTAAATCGAATTACACCACACGCCCCCCTGATCTCAAGATCAATCTAACAAAAAACAACAACAATAAATTATAGTAATTTTCCACCGTACCTAATGGCATACCGCCCTAGTACTACTAAGGTACGTTGGACATCGCGCAGTCCCTTTATCCCACCTACTCCATTTCACAATCACTTCCCGTCTCATAATTTCCCATCCACCCTGGCCGTCGCCTCTCTCTCTGCGACCGTCGTGGTACCACTTCGTTTTCTTCTACCTCTTCTTGCTCGTCATCCCCCACCTCATCATCAGTTGAAGACTCTACCACTCTTATGACGTCCAAGATGTGACGTGGCATCCCGTCGACACTGAGGTTATTCCTGGAATGCACGTCCGTCACAGTACCCCTCCCCCACTGGGATGTACACTTTGCGTTTCGGGGCTTCACCCAAATCTCCTCCCCAATTTGGATAGAGGCAGGCCCTTCCTCCCCCCCAATGGCCATCGGCACCGCACATGGATGTCGCCATTCATACTGAAATACTGCTCTTTGTGGTACAGTTCTCTCATCCTGACCTGACCTAGGGGACATATTATATCAAAATACTGCTTCCATAGGCGCTACCTGGCCACTCTCTGCCATCGCCTTGATTGTCCGATGATGTCTTTCCACAATTCCGTTCCCACTCGGCCGATACGCAGCTCTAAAGAAACGTCGGACATTCCACCTATCAAGCATGTCCTTCAAACCCTGCGACCGAAAAGCAGTACTGTTATCCATCAACACCTCATCAACTGGGCCCCTCTCTAGGAAGATCTCATTCAGCACACCTGCAATCTCTTCCGCATTCTCTGCTCTTAATTCCCTCCAGATAGCCACCCGCCCAGGTCCGCAGTCTACCATAGATAGGTACAGCCCCTGCCGATAGTGTGTCACATCAACCGCCAACCTTTGTCAATCATTATCCACTCTAATCTCCCCAGACACATGTACACTCGGTGCAGGGTCGATCGACTGACATCTGTCACAATGTCTCACCACCTCTCGAACGTTGTCCCT
Source organism: Paralithodes platypus (assembly GCA_032716605.1). Taxonomy (NCBI): domain Eukaryota; kingdom Metazoa; phylum Arthropoda; class Malacostraca; order Decapoda; family Lithodidae; genus Paralithodes; species Paralithodes platypus. The sequence goes on from CM064545.1 coordinate 25,835,175, forward strand.
CGTGACTGCAGGGTCGACCTTCCTTGCCACAAACAGCGTCCTGTCGACTCCCATGTGGTGCATTTGATGTAGCTCCTTTACACTTGGTGCTCCCATGCAACACACCATAGCCGCCTCCTTTGTCTCCTCTGGCACCCCGAGCCAGGATTTCTTTACTCTTGTTAGGGTATCTGCCTTGTTCTTCTCTGATGGCACAAAAATTGCACACAACTGCAGACCATACACATCTTTCAACTCTCTCAGAATTCCCAGACGACGCTTCACAATCAGTTCTGAGGCTCCCTTCGTTCGAACTCTTTTCTCTTCCGTCACCACTGATTTCAGCCAACCAAACACTGTAGCAGAATCCGTTCGAACCTCGATCTCTCGCAAACCCCACTTCAAGGCCAAATTGATACCTTTCAATACCGCGTCCAACTCGGCCACGTTGATATGACTGTAGTCGTGCTTCTTCCTCAACCACGCAGCATCCTCAACTTCTACATTACATATCTCCAATATCACGCCTGTCGCTATACTACTTGCGTCACACCATACGACCCCCTTCTCCGACTTCGGAGTGTACCATCTTCCTCTCACTGGGTCTTCGCGTCTCACTCTTTCTATGACATCTTGCATCATCGTGACTGTCTCTTTTCCGACCTTGTCTTCCCATCTTACACCTTCCGCTCTCCTCTTAACGTAACTACATGCTACCCGCAGCCATCCTGCAATGGGATAGTGGCCCACCAGCCTTCCACAAGCTGAGAATAGCTCTCTCCTATGCCAGTTCTCCCTAATTTCCGGAACCTCATTACCTCTCTGGAATACTAGCTCGCCTGTTCTATCTCTCTCTAATCTCAAGCCCAACGCCGCACCCCCTTCCAATGGCTGCGGCTCCTTTGTGGCCAATCCAAACCTAGCCAAGTGCTCTACAACCTCGGCTGCCGTCACCACAGTCTCATCCACTAGTATATCGTCAATATATGAATTTGTGGCAGCCTTCATCTTATGCGTTTTCCCCAGCACTGTCTTGAGTATCCTCGCCATGATTCTTGGAGCCGAATTCAACCCAAAACCCAACCTCGTCAAGCAATACGTCTTCCCCTTGTATCTCACCAGCTGGTACTTCCAGAGCTTCTCTGTCACATGAATTTGTAAATAAGCGGACTTCAAATCCACAATGGTCGAGGCCCCACCCATCTGCCTTCACTCCCTGAGTGTCTCGCCGCACACATCCGCGACGTCATCGCCTGTGTGACTCATCACGTGGGTATTAAGTTCACGAAAATCCAATACAGGCCGTACCTTGTTTTTCGTCGGTTGAACCACCGCCATCAACGGCAACACTCCACTCCCCACTTCCTCCCCCCGCGGCAGCAGAATGCCCTCATCAATCCACCTCTTCACCTCCTTGTCAAAATCTTCTCTCACTCCCTCTTTCATAGCATGTTCGTAGCAACCAACTTTGTTCTTCAAAACCGGCAACTCTCCTTTCAACAACCACTCGACTACCCACTTCCTACCATCAAATACCGCAACAAAATCCTTATCCTCAATCTTGCATGGATCAGCCCCCCATTCGGTTCCTGGCTTCGACACCCCTTTCTTTGGCTCAACAACCCCGGCTGCCTTTGTGAACTTATCTTTCAGCTCTTCAGTCTCAGTCAGCTTCACAACCCGCCCTTCCGACTTTATGGCCACAGTGCATTGGGTCTCTCCACTCTCGGCCGTTGAACGGCTTACCGGTTCCTTCCCAAACGTTACCGGTACTCTTCCATCTACAATCGTAGCGCCACCCAGTTGGCTGATTACATCCATCCCCATCACTACATCACTGCCATCAATTACTGTATCAAGTACTATGGCCCTGATCCACAATCGGATTCCTCGCACTGTCAACTCCACTTCTCTGGCACCCTCACACCTTATCTCTCTTCCATCGACTCTAACCAGCCTAGCGTCCTCTCCCTCACACTTTCCTACCAAACGAGAGGCCAACACAGTGGTCGAACAGCCAGTATCCACAAGGGCTCTTGCCCCTTTCCCCCCCACCTGTACCTCCACCACTGGCAGGGAGCTTGGGAGTGCCTTTACTCGACTAAAGGGGTAGCTTCCAGTGCAGCAGCTCCCCCTTGACCGTTTCCCTGGTTGCAACGGCTCGCTATGTGACCCTCCTTCCCACACCGATAGCAAGTTATGGCTGGCTTCGGCTTCTTACACTCCCTTGCCATGTGAGAGCCACCACATCTGAAGCAGCGACCTTTGAACCCACGCGCCTCCCATTTCCTGCCACTCGGCTCACCCCGTGGAGCCTGCCACCTTGCCTCCACTTCCGGCCCCCCAGTAGCAACCGCTGCAACTCCCCGGCTTCCTCCTGACGCCAATACTCTAGCCCTAACTATCAATTCACTCACGCTCACCGAGTCCGACTCAACGTCCTTAACCTGCTGCAGCTCCATCGATATCCTGTCCGGAAACCCAGTTATTAAAGCTAGCTTCACAGCCCTCTCCAAGCCCTCTCCAAGCCCTCTCCCTTCCACCCAGCTAGCCCTGCCACCCTCCTTATCTCGTTAGCATAGACATCCACACCCTCCCCTGTCCATGCCACCCTCTTTAGCCTTCCATATGCCTCAAACATTCCCTGTGTAAAAGCCTCCTTCAATCTAGCACTTATCTTCTTAGCATCTAATTGATCATTCTCACTCATTTCAAGGTACAAGGCTAACGCATCTCCCTCCAAGTACAGTGGTATGAAACTAGCCAAGTCGTCAAATTTCAAGAGTTTCACCACCAACTCTGCCTTCTTTAGCCACGCCACCACGTCGCCCTTACCATCATACGACTTCATCATTTCACTACTCACCTTCCCTTTTCCAGACATGGTGACTAGTATGCGCCTAGATAGCTTGTGGTTGAAATACAAAAATGTTAGCACCCTTACCTCACGGTGAGAATATCCTTGTGCGGCGCTGTACAGTATAGGCTAGCCTAGGCCTAGGCCAAGCAGTTCCCCATCCAACGTTGTCAACGCTCCAGAAACTGCGACCTCAAACCACAATCCGACCTGACCTACAGCTACAGTGATGCCCACACGAACCACCGACCTCGGCTGAATCTATTCACCTACCACAGCAACACTACACTCGGTAAATACGACGGGAGCTCCCTGCGACCTCTGCAGCCCAATCCTCACACCCGTGTTTACTCTCCACTCTCCTTTCGTTCGCCCAATGTGCCTAAAACTAACTAACCTACCCAACGTAAATCAAATCTACCCAACGTAAATCGAATTACACCACAATAAGACAATGTGAATTTGCAGAAAGCCGATCGACACACCCAACCCCAATTACAAGTCCTAATTAAGACCCAACTCAATCGACCGCTGGGGATCTATATTATTGAGTGATTTAATATGTAGTATCACTACGGATATATTATGTACATATTAAACAAAAGTACATAGGCTACACAATTATAACAAACAAATTCTTTTGGATCCCATTGTTCAGTCAGTTTAGTTAACATTAACTGATGGTAGTCTTGGCCAAATATCGACTAGACTAACTTACTAAATAAGAAAATAAAATTGGATGCACATCTTAATTAGAATCATTTTCAACTTACATCTATCTATCTATCTATATGCTCAGGCCCAATCCCCATTTTGGGGGTAGCCGACTCAAGACAGAGCAAGAACAGGGAAAACACAAAAACAACACAAAACAAAAAATAAACACAGATAAAAAACACAAACTCTCACACAACCAGGTCACCCAGGAGAAGACCCAGAGACCAGGGTTACCAAGGTCGCTCCAGCACTCCCCCGGCCCCTGACCACCCGGAGAGGTTCCGATCTCGGCAGGCAGACATGCAGCGGAGCCAAAGCCACAAGCCCTCCCACCACACTTCCAGGCACACCCTTCATATTAATCGTCTCCCCGGGCCAGGCGCCTTATGGACTGTTATCTAGTCCAACTTGCACCCGACCCCTTACTCCAAATGACCACGTGTTCACTCAACTATTCACAAGCATTCTCCATTCACTCCTGTCCACCACCACTTCCCCTGCCTGATCTATAGTCATTCCTCTATCATCCAAAGCCTTTCTTACACAGTCTCTCCATCTCAATGGGGGTCTTCCTGCCCTTCTATCTCCCCTTGTACCTGACTCACATATTCTCTTTGTAAGCCTTTCATCTCCCATTCGTTCAACATGACCATACCAGCTCAGCACCCTTCTGTCCACTCTGGCTGCCAAATGTTCCTGTTGCCCCACTCTCCTACGTATCTCTTCATTCCTCAATCTGTCTCTACGAGTAACTCCACACATACTCCTCAAGCAGCTCATCTCCATCACATCCAGCCCTCTTTTCTCCTTTTTCTTCAGAGCCCATGTCTCAGCCCCATACATCACTGTTGGCACAACAATTCCTTGATACAGTGCACTTTTTACTTTCACTCCGAGATTTCTCGTCTTCCACATACTTCCCATTGCTCCGAAAACCTTCCTTCCTTCACACACTCTCTGTTTTACCTCCACTTCCATACCTCCACTCCTGCTTATTGTTCCTCCTAGATATTTAAAACACTCTACTTGTTCCAATATTTCCCCATCCAGCCTCACATCTAGATTCACCCTATGCTCTCCCCTATTACACACCATTACTTTACTTTTATTAACGTTCACCTTCAGTTTCCTCCTTCCACAAACCACACCAAACTCTTTGACTACCCGCTGCAGTTTCTCATCAGAATCCGCCACCAATGCTGTGTCATCAGCGAACAGCAACTGATTCAACTCCCAATCTCTACCATTCTTTCCTACTAAACCCAATCCTCTTCCCATAGTTCTCCTTTTCACCTCCCTCACCACACCATCCATAAACATATTAAACAGCCATGGTGACATTACACAACCCTGTCGCAAACCTACCTTTACCTCAAACCATTCACTCAACTCACCATTTCCTACTCTCACACAATTCTAGAATTTAGTATATTAAGTTATAAACTGGTAATTAGGGCGAGAGAACGGATATATCTATATTGTTGTAATTTGTTAGCTGTGGTTTTATAAATGGTATATTGTTATTGGGAAGGATCTTTCTACCCCTTTCCCCATATAAACTACAAAAGGTAATAATGAACCCATTGCACAATTTTAAGAACACGATCACAAGTCCTACAACTGATCATTCAAATCCAGAAAGTACCGGTCTAGAAATGGCTAACAACAAATGATTCGGTAGGTCAATAATATTAATGAGAATACTAATGGATGACTTAGAGGATAAATGTTTCCTAGAACGAATAAATAAAAAAGGGACATATAGGTAGGATCAGGAATATAAATATATGATTGTCTTCTATCATCATCATGTTAACCCCTTGAGGATTTCAAGGCTACAGGCTTTTTCACGGCTATATTAAACAAATTGCCCCATAGCATAACATGGGGCCGAGCTGTCTTGCCGTCGTGGCCGAGCTGTCTCAAAATTAACTACTTAAGTTAAACATTAATTAACTAAGTTGACTAGTTGATTAACTAAACTGACCCAACTCTGATATATAGGCTATATATATATATATGAGCGTGTGTGTTGGTGTAATTTAATGATGTGTTTTAATCTAATCGTCACTCATACACACAAGGTTATTATGCAAGATCAGCTGAGGTTGTGTGAACCACGGTATAATAGCATTTGTTACTATACCGTGGTGTGAACCATACAAATGGGCGGGACGGTCTAATCTTAGAGGGCGGAATCAACCATACAAATGGGCGGGACGGTCTAATCTTAGAGAGCTGAATCAGCCAAGGAAGTATTGATTGCTTGGCTCTTCCCGCCCACAACATTCGGGCGGGATGGACCTAGCTAAGCGGGCGGGATCTTCTAGTCGGAATGGTCTGAGGGCGGGAAAGACCTGCTCCCGATTGTTGGCCAGCCTAGCAACAACAACAACAACTTGTAACACACACGTGTGTGTTATTGCTGTGTGGCTATGTCGAGTGTATTTACCTATTTGTATTTACCTATTTGTAGTATACAGGAGTTGAGCTTTTTAGGCTCGTATTGTCCCGCTTCCTGAGTTACAATTATCCAACTTTGCCTTAAAAATATGAATGTTTTTTGCACACACCACTTCCTCTTCTAACTTATTCCATTTACTTATACTTCTGTAAGGGAAACTATACTTTCTCACATCTCCTTTGCATCTTCCTTTCATTAGCTTATATCTATGCCCCCTAGTTCTACCATTATCTTTCACAATATAACCCTTCTTGTCCACCTTTTCGAGTCCTCTCACACATTTGTACATCATAATCATATCGCCTCTCTCCCTCCTATCCATTAGAGATGGTAAATCTAATTTCTTTAATCTCTCCTCATATGGTAATTCTCTCAGTTCTGGTATCATCCTAGTTGCAGCTCTCTGAACCTTCTCCAGCTTCTTTATATGCTTTTTTAGATGTGGTGCCCACACCACTGCCGCATACTCCAGTCTTGGTCTCACCAATGTTTTTATTATTTTCTCCAGCATCTCCTCGTTTATATAGTTAAAGGCTATTTTTATTCTGTTTAGCAGTCCATATGTTTCTCCCACTATCTTATTAATATGATTCTCAGGTGAAAGATCACTCCTAACAGTTATCCCTAAGTCCTTTTCTTTCTCTGATGGGTTAATAGTGTTTTCTCCTAACTTATATTCCGTATGAGGCCTTCTTTTACTTACTCCCATTTCCACTACATGACATTTATTTGTGTTAAATTCCATTTTCCACTTCTTGCTCCATTGATCTATCCTATCCAAATCCCTCTGTAATTCCCTACCACTGTTTTCATCTTCTATACGCTTCATGATCTTGGCATCATCTGCAAACATATTCATATATGCATTTATATCCTTTGGCATGTCGTTAATGTATATTAGAAACATTATGGGAGCCAGCACCGCTCCCTGCGGAACTCCACTTGTGACATCTTTCCACGTAGAAAATTTATCTCTGATAGTAGTCCTCATCTGTCTCCCTGAAAGATAGTCCTCCATCCAATTTAACAAACTACCCTGAATCCCTCCATACTCTTTTAATTTCCACTTCAGCCTGCTATGCGATACTCTGTCAAAAGCTTTCTTCATGTCAATATATACGCAATCCACCCATCCATCTCTCTCTTGTAATATGTCAACCACTCTGTCATAAAAACTGAGTAGATTTGTAACACATGAGGTACCCTCCCTGAATCCAAATTGCCTGTTAGATAGTAGATTATTCTTTGTGTGTGTGTGTGTGTGTGTGTGTGGGTGTGGGTGTGGGTGGGTGGGGGGGGGGGGGGGGGGGGGGTGTGGTATACAGGAGTTGAGGTATTTAGGCTCGTATTGTCCCGCTTCCTGAGTTACAATTATCTAACTTTGCCTTAAAAATATGAATGTTTTTGGCACACACCACTTCCTCTTCCAACTGATTCCATTTACTTATACTTCTGTAAGGGAAACTATACTTTCTCACATCTCCTTTACATCTTCCTTTCATTAGCTTATATCTATGCCCCTAGTTCTTCCATTATCTTTCACAACATAACCCTTCTTGTCCACCTTTTCGAGTCCTCTCACACATTTGTACATCATAATCATATCGCCTCTCTCCCTCCTATCCATTAGAGATGGTAAATCTAATTTCTTTAATCTCTCCTCATATGGTAATTCTCTCAGTTCTGGTATCATCCTAGTTGCAGCTCTCTGAACCTTCTCCAGCTTCTTTATATGCTTTTTTAGATGTGGTGCCCACACCACTGCCGCATACTCCAGTCTTGGTCTCACCAGTGTTTTTATTATTTTCTCCAGCATCTCCTCGTTTATATAGTTAAAGGCTATTTTTATTCTGTTTAGCAGTCCATATGTTTCTCCCACTATCTTATTAATATGATTCTCAGGTGAAAGATCACTCCTAATAGTTATCCCTAAGTCCTTTTCTTTCTCTGATGGGTTAATAGTATGTTCTCCTAACTTATATTCCATATGAGGCCTTCTTTTACTTACTCCCATTTCCACTACATGACATTTATTTGTGTTAAATTCCATTTTCCACTTCTTGCTCCATTGATCTATCCTATCCAAATCCCTCTGTAATTCCCTACCACTGTTTTCATCTTCTATATGCTTCATGATCTTGGCATCATCTGCAAACATATTCATATATGCATTTATATCCTTTGGCATGTCGTTAATGTATATTAGAAACATTATGGGAGCCAGCACCGCTCCCTGCGGAACTCCACTTGTGACATCTTTCCACGTAGAAAATTTATCTCTGATAGTAGTCCTCATCTGTCTCCCTGAAAGATAGTCCTCCATCCAATTTAACAAACTACCCTGAATCCCTCCATACTCTTTTAATTTCCACTTCAGCCTGCTATGCGATACTCTGTCAAAAGCTTTCTTCATGTCAATATATACGCAATCCACCCATCCATCTCTCTCTTGTAATATGTCAACCACTCTGTCATAAAAACTGAGTAGATTTGTAACACATGAGGTACCCTCCCTGAATCCAAATTGCCTGTTAGATAGTAGATTATTCTTTTCCAAGTAAATCATCCATCTTTTCTTAATTATTTTCTCACAGATTTTGCACACTATACTAGTAAGTGACACAGGTCGATAATTCAATGGATGTTCCCTGTTCCCACCTTTATAAATCGGTACAATGTTGGCTCTCTTCCAGTCCATTGGTAATTTTCCCACTTCCAGAGAGTATTTCATTATCTCATATAAGGGTTTCAATAGTTCGTCAGCACATTCTTTCAAAATCCATCCCGCTACATTGTCAGGTCCCACTGCTTTTTTCACATCTAGTCCTTTCATTATTTCTACTAGCTCCTCTGGGAGAAAATTAATCTCTCCCAGTTTATCACCAATTTCACCTACCGGTACTTCTTCAAAGTTATCACCTTTAGTATATACTGAGTGTAGTGTATTGTTCATAATTTCACACATATTCTGGTCGTCATCATAAGTGGTCCCTTCAACCTTCAACCTCACTATTCTATCCCTTACCTTCATTTTACTATTTATAAACCTATAGAACAGCTTAGGATCACTCTTACATTTTTTCACAATGTTCTTCTCATATTCTCTGGCTTCTTGTCTCCTGATTGCAGCATATACATTTCTTAATCTCTTGTATCTGTTCCAAGTTTCTCTATTACACCTTTTTCTAGCTGCCTTCCACGCTTGGTCTCTCTTTTCCTTGGCTTTCCTACATTTTTCATTAAACCAATCCTTTTCCTTCGCTGACCTATTACCTTGTTTAGGGACATATTTATTAACTCCTTCTTCATATATTGTTTTAAATACTCCATACTTCTCGTCTACACTATTTCTCTGATGTTTTTCACTCCAGTCAACATCTCTAAAGTATTGTCTCAGTGATTGGTAGTCTCCTTTTGCATAGTCAAACCTAGTTTCCTTGTGCTCCTCCCTCTCCTCCATATTGGAATAACCCAATAGGATTTCTATATCCATTACAACGTGATCACTCTTGCCTAAAGGTGGTAAGTATTTTATATCAGAAATTACATCTGGGTCTCTAGTAAACATTAGGTCCAATCTGGATGCTTCATCATTTCCCCTTCTTCTTGTATTTTCCTTTATATTTTGCACCAATAAATGTTCTGTTACCATATCCAGTAGCCTATACCCCCACGAGTTCACGTTGCTACCAGCTTCTCTCTGCTCCCAATCCACCTCTTAACAGTTGAAGTCCCCTACTATAATTAATTCATTGGTTCTACGAGTTAATTTTTCAATACAAATAATCATCTTATCTTTGATAAATTTGTATTCCTCCTCTTCCCAAGCCCCTGTGTAGGGCGGCATGTAGGCCACTACAATATCCGCCTTTTGATTGTCATCATCTGTCAATTCTACTGCTAATATTTCCGCTTTACTATTATTCAGATCAATCATTCTTGTTTTCAATTTATTATGTGTAAGAATTAGCACCCCTCCCCCCATCTTGTCTTCTCTATCCCTTCTCCAGATATTATAGTTGTTCCATCCCATTCCCTCCAAACTTATCCCTTTATTTAGTTTAGTTTCACATAGACACAATATTAAGGGCTCTTCCTGTCTGATGTAATCATTTATTTCTAATTTCTTTGATAGCAGCCCATCCACATTGCTATAGACCATCTTGCACCTGTTGCTTTTACCATTATGATTGATATTCCCTTTCTTTATCCTACTATTTCCCCTTCCTGTTGCACCTCTCCCTCCAATCCTTCTTCCTGTACCACCACTTCTTTTCTCCCCCCCCTCCGCCCCTATCCACTCCCCCTTCTTCAGGTACCACTTCCTTACTTTCCCATCCATGTTTCTGTAGAAAAAAAAGCCCTTCTCCACTTCTGATCTATTATCGTTCTTTTCTTTGACTTCTCTATTTATTTCTCTAAATTTTTCCCTCTCTTCCGCATTTAGATCTTTCCTTAGTTTAACATTTCTGTATTCCCCCTCCTGACTTAACTTCCAGCTGGATCTGAGTACCTCCTCTGCTACTTTGGTTGACTTAAATCTAATCTTCATTGGCCTCATTTCTCCTTTCTTGTATTTCCCTAGTCTCCAACAATCCTCTACCTCTCTCTTCCATCCCTCCTTATCTTGTCTATCTATCACATCAATCATCTTCTCAACTTTCTTCATCTCCACACCCTTTCTCGTATTTCTATCTAATATTTCCCCTTCTACATCTCCAAACATAATTACACATCTCTTCTTATCAATAATATCACTGACCTGTTTCTCATTTTGTCTGATGGCATTAACTACCCTCTTGTTCAGGTTCTCCTCCTGCTGTCCCTTTTGCTCCTCAATAATTGGTTTTAGTTGTACCTCTGCTTCACCCACTCGATCACCCCAGACATTTTTCATTTGAGATACCTCTTCCTCCATTTTTTGTGTCCTGTCCTGATTTGTTTCCACTCCTTGTTTTAGCCTAGCATTCTCCTCCCTCAATTCACGAATCTCTCTCTCAGCCCTCTCCCTGTATTTACCTATTTGTAGTTTACAGGAATTGAGCAGCGCTCGTGTTGTCCTGTCTTAGTTACTTTATAATCAATCCATTTTACTTAGACAAGTATCGTAATGGATATTCCCAGTTCCCAGTATTTTGGACTAACATATCATAACTTATGTTGCCCTATTTCCATATTTACTTTTATCCAACCTAGATTTGAATATGTTAATGTTCCTCGCTCTCACCACCTCCTCCTCCAAGTTGTTCCAAGTCTCTATACTCCTATATGGGAAGCTGAATTTCTTTGTGTCCTTACGACATCTGCCCTTCCTCAGCTTAAACTCGTGCCCTCTTGTCCTTCCATCATCCCTCACGAATAGATCTTCCCTATCTACTCGTTCCAAACTTTTTACTCCCTTGAACATCGTTATTAAGTCGCCTCGTTCCCTTCTCTCTTTCAAGGTAGGCAGTTGTAGTGTTTTAAGTCTTTCCTCATATGTCAACTCCTTCAATCTTGGGATCATCTTCGTTGCTATCCTTTGGACTTTCTCTAATTTGTTTATATGTTTTTTCAAATGTGGTGACCATATCACTGCTGCATATTCTAATCTTGGTCTTATCATAGTCATTATCAATTTTCTTAACATTTCTTCATCCAAATAGTTAAATGCCACTCTCATATTGGTTATTATTCCATATGCTCCTCCAATGATCATGTTAATATGCTTCTCCGGGGATAGATCATCTTGTATTATCACTCCAAGGTCCTTCTCATGCCGTGTTTTGCCGATTATTTCAATTCCTAATTTGTACTCCCAGCTTGGCCTTATCTCACTTGTTCCCACTTCCAAAACATGACACTTTTCTGCATTGAAACTCATTTTCCAGGTTTGGCTCCATCTGTGCAACTCATCTAGGTCCTTTTGAAGATCCTGACAACTTTCTATACAGGTGACATTCTTCATGATCTTAGCGTCATCCGCAAACATATTCATATGACTATTCAAGTTTTCTGGCATGTCGTTTACATAAAGTAGGAACATTATCGGACCCAACACTGATCCCTGTGGTACTCCGCTCGTCACACTCCTCCACTGTGAATATTCGTCTCGTATCGTGGTCCTCATTTCTCTTCCTATTAAAAAGTTTTCCATCCATTTTAACATCCTACCATGTACACCTCCAACAACCTGCAATTTCCACAATAACCTTTTGTGAGGCACCCTGTCAAAGGCCTTTTTCAGGTCCAGGTAAACACAGTTAACCCATCCCGCTCTCTCCTGTGTAACATCTACAACTCTGCTATAAAAGCTTAATAAATTAGATACACAAGATCTCCCTTCCTTGAATCCAAACTGTTTCTCGCTAAGCACCCCCTGTCCCTCAATGAAGTGTGTCCACTTTTTCCTTATAATTTTCTCAAAAAATTTACAAACTATGCTGGTGAGGGACACCGGTCTGTAGTTAAGCGGATTTTCTCTGTCTCCTCCTTTGTAAATTGGTACTATGTTAGCTCTCTTCCATTCCACTGGCAGGTCTCCCTCATTCAGTGAAGATTTGATGATTTCATAGATTGGTTCCACTAACTCTTCCGCACATTCTTTGAGGATCCATCCAGCCACTCCACTGGTCCCATTGATTTCCTCACGTCCAAATCCTGCATCAATTTCAGCACTTCACTTTTTGTCACTTTCATTTCAGGCATCTGTGGTGTTCTCATTTCTCTATCAGGTTCTATAAACTCCTCCTCTTTTACAAACACTGACTGAAGCTTTTCATTCATAACTTCACACAATTCTTTATCTTTCTCATAGCTGTTTGTTCCAACTCTTAGTCTGACAGTTACTCAGTTACTTGTTTGTCAAGGGGAATCCACGCAATGCGAGCTAAGCTCATTATTATCGCGCCTCCTTAACTGGGAATGTATTGCGTGAAATGCATGTTAAGTGTTTTTATGTACTGTTGGAATGGCTGTGGATGTGTATGTAGTCTGTATTTAGCCAATTGGCGACATCGGAAACGAAGGCTTAGGGTGGATCTGTATGGTACCATTCTCACTATAGAAGGTACCGTCTCGCCCGAAGGCTTAGGTAGCCATCAGCTTAGGTGAACCATATGATACCCATCTCGCCTTTTACCATTTTTGCCAACCCCAGATGGGACGTCACAACGTCGTCCACTTATTCCAGGTACCTATTTACAGCTAGGTGAACTGAGGCTAACACATGAAAGGAGACAAGCCCAATTTGTCTCCGCCCGGCCGGGGATTGAACCCCCGACCCCTCGTGTGTGAGACGAGAGCTCTACCTACTAGGCTACGGGCTGTGTTTGTGTTCTTGTGTGGCTATGTCGGCCGTATTGATCGGTCTAGGTAGGGAGTTATTTCTGTATGCAATAAAATGTTATTATAATTATAATCTATGGAATTGAATTGAATTTTACCAAATAAGATTTATATTAGTAAAAGCCAAAGAAAAATCCATTAACACATTACGAGCGGGCCCGTCAGTTTTTTTCCACTACGCGCCCAGCGTTTTTTTTTTTACCCTAAATGGCCTTGTTTCCGTGCTCTTTTTCATGCATAAACAAGAGCCAGAGTGTAATACAATTATGTATCCCTGAAAGGGCATAAATTGAGCTTTCCAATGACACCAGAACCATCCTTCTACGACCACGCGCTCTCTTGCAATGATCATGCAACACGAGTGCAAAAACCCTAAAATACGGTAATTTCCTTATATAATTCCCTGTGTGGCGAGGTAGGGAGGGTGGATGTGTGTGGAGTAGATGTCAGTAGGCGCGCGGGGTCCGTGCCGAGCGGACATGAGGTAACCTACGCTCCTTCCGTCGCTCGTCTCTCTCTCAGAGCCATTCTTGCTCAAAAATTGCACACGGACTAAAGTCGGGCCCTGCCATATAGTCCAGGTTTTTAGATACGGACTAAAGTCGGGCCCCGATAGACAAGGGTTAAACTAACTTTATTGAAGGCGGTAGATTGTTGGCCAGCCTAGCAACAACAACAACAACAACAATGTGTAGCCACACTTGCGGACGACACGTGTTTGTTATTGTTCAACTAAAGATGAGCTGCATTGTTTTTGTGTCAAATAAATGGCATTTCGTAGTACCAATGGACTTAATTGGATATATTATTGACCCCTGGTTTGAAGACCAGTAATTATTTTCACCCTAGGAAATAGGCTCTAGAGATATATTCGCCGTATAAGCCCAGGCCTACTTTATTAGTCATTTATCTATTTATTTGTCAGCATTATTACAGTGGCAACATACCTTCATACCAGGGGTCAATAATATAGCCAAATAAGTCCATTGGTACTATGAAATGTCATTTATATGACACGAAAACAATGCCACGCATCTTTAGTTGAACACACGCACACACAAGAACACGATGCTAAGCTGCTTAAAACGATCAGAACCCAGGAGGATTGCCTTGAGCTCCAAGCAGATTTGCAAAAGATCCATGAATGGAGCATCAAATGGAATATGGAGTTCAATGCAGGGAAATGTAAGACTCTAGAAATGGGTAAAAGCAAGTACAGACCTAGAAAAGATTATAAACTAGGAAACGAAGTGATTCCCAAAGCAGAAAAAGAAAAAGACTTGGGGATAGAATTTAAGGATAACATGTCTCCAGAAAGCCACGTAAATAAGATAGTGAGAGAATCACTAGCACTATTGGCAAATATCAGGACGTCTTTCAATTATCTTAATGAAAACACCATGAAACAAATAATAACGGCAATAATAAGACCCAGGATGGAATATTCATCTGTAGTGTGGTCCCCTCACATGAAGAAACATATCCACAAAATTGAGAGGGTACAGAGAGCAGCTACGAGGATGATCCCAGGTTTGGAAAATTTGGAGTACCAAGAGAGGCTCGAGAGATTGAATCTACCTACACTGGAACAGAGAAGGAAATGAGGACAGCAAATTCAGATATACAAATGTGTTAGAGGTATTGACAAAATCGACCAAGAAAACTTCACAGAGAGGGATGGAGGTGAGAGAACAAGAGGTCACAGCTACAAACTAAAAGTGCTTAATAGTAAATCTGATCTGAAAAGTAAAAGATTTCCTACCAACTCGATTAGTGGGTGGAACAAATTGCCAGCCGAAGTAGTGTCTGCACCATCAGTGCATAGTTTCAAAGCACGGTATGACAAACATATCTTAGGAGGCGGGAATTAACGAGCATGCTCACTCCCGCAAATACAACTAGTGTAAGTACAACTAGTGTAAGTACACCCAAGAACACACACACACTCACTCACTCGACATAGCCAAACACCAATAACACGGCAAATAACACCCACCCACACGTGCTTCGGTAATGGTACCGCCGGTAGACTGATTTTTCATTTGAACTTATAACTCGTTTTATATAAGTTTATTATGAAATATTATAAAGAATTATGGTAAGTATATAAGATATATAGTACTGTACTTATGATTAAATTATCGTATTTCGACGATATCGGTCACTCGGAAAATCAGCTGATGAATCTCGGCGCTCCAAATGCACTTGCCAATATTGAAAGTATAGGCCTATTCGCCGGTATACGGTCGGTGAATGTGTATTCGGACTTATAAACTTCGGACATTATTTCAGCCTTTCGGATTTGTTTGAAAGGCTGAGAAAAATTAAATCGCATTCGGACCAAGAGCCGAGTTTCGGACTTATAAACTTCGGACATTATTTATACCTTATGATACCTTATGATGTGTTCGCCACTCTTCTAGCGGCACCAAGGAGCGCGACGCCCCTCGTTTTGGGTGGTGATTTGGTGCAGTAGACTGTTTGAAGCGACCGCTCGCTCCCTTGCGAGGATGGGCTCGTCTGGCACCTTTTGCAGTTCGACATCCAGGGCTTTCTTGAAGCTGTCTAACGAGACGTCCCTCATGTCTCTTACTCGCCGTGGGAGTTTGTTGAAGAGACGTGGGCCTCTGTGTGATAACCAGCCCTCTCGCAGAGAGCCCATAGCACCCCTGTTATTCATCCGGGGATTTCGCATTCCCAGCCTCTCCTATCACTGAATTTCATGACTATCGGAGTATGTAGGTTTGGTACTAAACCCTCTGCGATTTTCCACGTGTATATTATTAGGTAACGTTCTCTTCTACGTTCCAGTGAGTACAGATTCAGTGCTCTTAAACGCTCCCAATAGTGTAGCTGTTTTATCGAACTTATATGCGAAGTGAAATTTCTTTGTACACTCTCTACGTCATTTATTTCACCTGTTTTGTATGGGGATGTTAATACGCTACAATATTCAAGCCGCGGTAGCACTAGAGATTTGAAGGGCGTTATCATAGGTACTTCACCGCGTGTTTTAAAAGTACGCAGAATCCAACCCGTTAGACGTTTCGCAGCCGCCACTTTGACCTGGTTATGTACTTTGAAACCCATATTTTCAGACATTAATACCCCAAGGTCTTTCACACTGTCTTTCCGTTCTATTATGTGGTTAGATTCTGTTAAGTAATTTGTAATTTCTTTAACACCATTATTATCTCCGTACCGTATTAATTGGAATTTTTCCTCATTGAATTGCATGTTGTTTTCCCTGGTCCACTGGAACACTACATTCATGTCTTCCTGCAGTCGGCCCGTGTCTTCTTGTGTGTTTACTATCTTGCTCAATTTTGTGTCATCAGCAAAAGACGACACCGTACTGTGTCTGGTGTTGGTATCTATGTCGCAAATTAGTATGAGGAACAGAAGGGGCGCTAGCACTGTTCCTTGGGGCACTGAGCTTTTGACATCCGTAGGCTCAGATGTGACTTGGTTTACTGCTACTGATTGTTTTCGGTTTACGAGGAAATTGTATATCCACCGTCCGATTTTCCCAGTTATACCTTTTGCTTTCAGTTTGTGGGCTATTATACCATGGTCACATTTATCAAATGCCTTAGCAAAATCGGTGTAAATGACATCCACGTTTTTCTTTTCTTCTAGCGCTTTAAGAATTTTGTCATAGTGTTCCAAAAGTTGTGAGAGACATGATCTTCCCGCTCTGAACCCATGTTGACCGGTGTTGTGTAGTTCATTTGTCTCCATGAATGTTGAAATTTTTCTTCGCAGGACTCGTTCGAAAACTTTAATGATGTGAGAGGTTAGAGTTACCGGGCAGTAGTTTTTTGGTAGTGCTTTACTCCCTCCTTTATGCAGTGGGGCAATTATTGCGTTTTTCAAGCTATCTGGTATGTCACCAGTGTCTAGACTCCTTCTCCACATTATAGCCAGGGGTTTTGAGAGGTTTTCCTTACATTTCTTCATTAGGATCGAATTCCATGAGTCCGGGCCTGGTGCCGAGTGGGATGGCATGTTGGAAATGGCCTCTTCTATGTCTTTTGGACCGAAATCAATATCCAGCATCTGAGGGGTTTCCGTGGGGGAGGTTTCCATGAAAAATATATTTTGGTCTCTGATGACTTTTGTTTCATCAGGCTCACTGAATGCCATTTCATACTGCCTGCTTAAGAGTTCGCTCATTTCCTTTTTGTCCCCTGTGAAAGAGCCGTCCCCTTTGCTCAGTGGGCCGATGTTTGATGTTGTTTTAGCCTTTTGTTTGGCGTATGAAAAGAAGTACAGTCAGCCCTCCATTTAACGGACTTTTAGGGGGGAAACGAAGTCCGTTAAGTGCAAAAGTCCGTTAAGTGCAAATGACCTCTGAAAAGTGGTTAGGCCATAGCCTATTCATTAATAAAATTACAAAAATTTGGTTTTTCTTACCTTATTTACATACTATGGTACACAATGCTAATATAATTGCCCAATAATGTATATAATGCTTATTGTTTGGCATTATGAGTATTCTTACAGTTTCTTACAGTAGATCCTCTGGAAAAAGGCAAACTATGCCTGTGTATCCAGCTCAGTACCAGTACTTGCACTGCTGCGGTCGTTCACGGTGTTGGCGGCGGCGGTAGCAGACGCAACATTTTTACTATTCTGTATTTTTGTTTTATAATCAAACTTCAAATCTTATCTTCCCCATGCTTTATCAAGATTACTTTCAAACTCCCTTATTGATTCGGAATCTACTACATATCAGTAATGGGCGAAATTGTAAATAAACCCTATCCTGGAGACGCCATTTGCATTGTTTACATTTTGGCGTCCCTGTTCAGTCAAACAATACGGTGCAGGGTCTGTTTTGGTACGCAATACTGTAGCATACTATTTTGGATACTACCAAAGTATTCATAGTTCGTAATATTTTATGGGATAAATATAAAGCAATATCAAAGTGTGTTTTTATTTATTACAATAATACCCAATAATACCATAATATATTATGTGGATGCAAATTTGTAGCCTACGAAATAAAAAAAAAGAAAAGGTGACGATATTGTTACTGTACCGAAAGTTCAGTGTAGCATCAGGCCAAAAAGTAAACATTGCAAATGGCGTCTCCAGGATAGTTACAATTTCGCCCATTACTGATATGTACAATACTCATAATGCCAAACAATAAGCATTATATACATTATTGGGCAATTATATTAGCATTGTGTACCATAGTGTTTAGTTTATATGTTACATCTGAGTGTGTGTAGACTCGATATGTCTAAAATTTTTGGTTGATTTTAGAGGCCTAATTTACCAGCTGGAGTCCGTTAAATCCGAAATCCGTTAAATCGACGTCTGTTAAATGGAGCGTCGACTGTATTTGGAATTTTCCTTTATACCTGCAATAGCTTTCCTCTCCTCTTCCATATGTTGTAGTTCATATGATATTCTTAGCCTTTGTTCAATTTCCACAATTTCTCTATCTATTTCGGCCTTTTGCCTATCCTGTAGATTTTGATGTGTGCGTCTTTGTGCGAGTAATTTTCTTCTTCTGTACAGCCTCCTCCTTTCCCGATCTTGTTTGCTTCTTCGTTTTGTCTTGCAGGTATATGGTGGCTACAGATTTGAGTCATGGTTTCTGTTATTAAGACTAGACATTCTGCTGGTGTCAGGTTATTCATTAAATCTTCCCAGTCTATTTCCTCCATTTCTTGATTTACCTCTTCCCACCTAATGTTTTTGTTATTGAAGTTAAATTTACTGAAGGGGCCGGTTTTTGTTCTCGATTCTGAGGTTGTCTGTACACTTTCTAAGGTTGTTTTGATCTCAATTAATTTATGATCTGAGTATGTTGTGTCCGATATGTTAATGCTGTGTACTAGAGAGTCGTTGTGAGTGAAGACCAGGTCTAAAATATTCTTTTCCCGTGTGGGTTCAGCAATATGTTGGGTAAGACTAAAAAAATTGCAAAGTTCAAAAAGCTCTCTCATATTTGCTTCTCCGGTGTTGTTTGCCACTAACTGGTTTTCTAGTTGTCTCCATTTAATGTTTGGTAGGTTAAAGTCTCCTAGCCATATAATATTTGGTGTTGGGTTCCCCAGGGTTTCCACTTCTGATTTTATTTTGTTGAGCTGGGTTTTGAATTCTTCTCGGGATGAGTCTGGAGGCCTGTATGTAACAATAACTGCTAAATTTAGGGATTCTATTTTAACTCCAAGTATTTCCACCACTTCATTACTGTTATTTAGGAATTCAGTACATATCAGTGAGTCATGGATGTACAAGGCTACACCTCCATGTGATCTATGCGTTCTGTCCGCCCTATGTAGGTTGTAACCAGGAATCCATACCTCACTATCTTCCTGATCTTTAATGTGAGTTTCTGTGAGAGCCGCAAATATAGCGTTTCCTTCTTCTAGCAGGCCCCTAATAAATGGTACTTTGTTCGTGGTTCTATTTTTTAGGCCTTGGATATTTGCAAACAAGATTGGGGAGAGATTGTTTGGAGTACTATGTGTACCTAATAGTCTTCGGGATGTATTTGCCACTCTTGGGAGGCCAGGAGGTGCTCGAGGTGTTCTATGTGCTCTTCCATCTCCCTGTCTCTTCATCTTCGTCTGCCCTTTCCCTCCTTGCCTTTTTCCTCTGTCTCGTCCTCGCATAGCTAGAGAGTTTTTTGGGCTACCATTCGTGTTAGGTCTAGCATATCTCCAAGTCCCTTTAATATGAAAAGCTGGGCATTTCATATTGTAGCAGGTCTTGTTCTCAAGTGATGTCTTGCAAAGGGATGGGTGGTGGTATTTGCAGGTTTCACCAAATCTACATTTTCCATGACATTGGCCCTTTTGACCAAAGTAGCACCTTCTTTCCAGATAATATCTGCACACTGGTGTAGACAACCCCAGTAGGTGTGGCTGGGGCTGCGAGGGGTTATGTGGTGAGCTAAGTGTGGTTGTGGTTGATAGTGGGCTTGGTGTATGGGTGGGTGAGGCCTGCAGGGGGGTGGAGTTACATGTCGGTTGTAGGTGGGCAGGTGGTGAGCTATGCTGCGGGGCTAGTTGGGTCTGGGAGGGGGAGGTCTGGTAGTTGGGGGAAATAGTGGTGTGGTTTAGGGATGGTGTGGTGTTATGAGGTGGTGTAGAGGGGGGCTGGGTGTCATGATCTGCTGGGCGTAAGTAGGCAGATGGCAGAGGTGTGGAGGGGGGCGGGTCATGTCGGGAGGCGGCGGCGGTGTGGTATTTGGTGACGTCGCGGTATTTCGAGGTGGTAGGGAGGGGGCTGATGAGAGTTTTTGTGTGGGAGGAGTTGTGTGTGGTGTTTGTTCAGAGGGAGGTGTTGTTGGTTGTTTTGGGTGAGACGAAATAGGAGTACTGTACTTGAATTCGATACGGTTGTGGTCAGGGATGTATGAGGGGAAATTCTTGGTGTGTTTCCCCAATTTTGTTGGAATAACACCGCCTCTTGGCTATATTTAGGTCTATCTTGTACCTCTGTTTTTTCCACCGTCTGGATGATTTGCATTGTGAACTCGGCACAGCTGTTGCAAAAATGGAAGTTCTTCCCCTTATTATTATAAGCCATGTTTATCGGTGGTGAAAGTCCTATGCAGCACCAATGAAACTTGTCTTTGCATATTTGGCATTTTGTGCCATGTTTGTCTCTCACTCTGTCCCTACAGATACTGCAAACGTCCTTGGTATTCATATCTATAAGAATATTTTACTCGACTTTCTTGTATGTAACGACGCAGGGCGAGGGAAAGGGGCTAGAGAGAGAGAGAGGGGGGGGGGGGGGGTTGCACTGTTTTGTGGTTAGGACTTGTTCGAGCTTCCAATCATTAACACTGGCTTTGGTTTAAACTTTAAGTAACACTTTCGATAAACTTATGAAACAGAATCGTCACTGCCCTAACCACTTCCTGTCTCTCTTATCCCCGGTCCGAATTTACACTATTGATGGTTGCATGAGAGTTTCTTCCTCAATAACGTCACTACTAATAATATCCCGCGATATGCGATTTGTTAAATACAGTGGAATCTCCAATCTCGATCATAATTGGTTCCCACAAATACCGATCGAGATTCGAAATATCGAGATGCGAAGTTAACTTCTTATGGGAAAAAATACAATCGGTTCCAGCCACTTGCCGACTAACCTACATCAAATCTGTCAATTTTCACATTTGCCCCCCACAATCACATGCAATATATATAATATGTTAAAATAGATAAAATGAATAATGAAAGCGTTTTATTTTTACCTTATATTTATTGATAAAGAGGTTTGTGTGGTTGATTGTTGGTTCCGAGGCGAACACAGTTAGGTTACTGCGTCTCCGCACCCGGCGCACAGTCACCGTCATCATTTCTTGCAATTGCTTCGCTCACCCTGTCACCACTAGTACCGGCATTTTATGAATGCGATAAAAAAAGGTCCAGGTAGACGACTTCACAATACAAGTTTTCAAGCGAATGGCGGACGTGTGACTGGTACACCAAGTGGCCGCTAGATCTACCGACTTCAATAAATTTTCCATGGTATAAAGATTAATCAAGTTTTCTTTTGTCTTTACTATTATTATATATTAGATTTTCCTCATACAAATAATAATGTATATTAACCCTCTCACCACGGAAGGGCTCTTGAACGCCCATAAAAAAGCATATAACAGGTACCCGGAAGGCCTCTTGAACGCTCAGTGGTTGAAAGCCTGTGAGCTTCGTGTGCGAGGCGTCGGTCCGACGCATGTAAACAACAGCCGGCTGGACCGACGCCCCGCATCTCCGGCCACAAGAAGGAGAGCGTCGCTTGTTCGTGTGTGCCTGTATGTTGTTGTTAAGTATCGAAAAGTGGTGTAAAGTGGCTGTTTTGGCCATAAAGTTATCTCCAATGAAATCATCATCACAGCTCAACCAGTTGACTTAGAGAGCTCTACTTAATGCCATTCTACAGGTAAATAACACAGCTACGCTTCGGGATGTGCAGGAATGCGGGAAGCAGTCTGATTAACGAATATACGGTAGCCTAGACGTTTTTCGGCCAAAACACCCGGGTTTCGAGGAATATATATATAATACATAGCCGGGGCTGGAGGGTTAAAACATGGTAAAGTAATTTATATTACTACGTAAATGAAAGCGGCAGAGACAGGTTAGACTACTGCTTGAGACGATCGATACTAGCGGTACATTAGTATACAGGTGAACAAAACACAATGACTGTGAGGTTCACACATCGATTTGGTCAAGATTAATCTGTTTATATTAGTATATAAGCATCTAGCATCGATATTTAGCTATCGAGATTAACGTTTTTTCATCGAGATTTGTGATTGGGGAGAGCTTGAAGGTGGCATCGAGATGCGAAATATCAAGATGAGATTGATCGAGATATGTGAGCCTACTGTAGTTAACTTATTATGCTTCTCTGTTTTATTTATTTTTTATTTTTTTATTTTTTTCAGCCATTCAGACATCCGAATGGCTGAAGTTTGAAGTTCGGACTCGGCCCTTTCGGACTTTTGACACTTTCGGACAAGGGTCTCCCCCAATTAGTCCGAAAGAGCGAGGTTCTACTTATAGTACATAATTTACGGTACATTATTATTATTATTATTATTATTATTATTATTATTATTATTATTATTATTGAGAGTTTTTACTATATTTTGTGATATACAGTATGAGCCATGCTAAGACATACTTTCCTAGACCCCCCTCCAAGCTAAAAAAATGAAATCCCCCAGACCATTCAAGCTATATTTGTGTATTTTTCGGTAGAATAATGTCTCAACCAAAAGTTTCTCCAAAGTTGCAGGTTCGCTATCACTCGCAAGAAAAAATTCAACACCTGAATGGGGTGAAGCGTCATAATCGCCAAGCTATTGGGGCAAAGCTTCTTGAAGGGGGGATCCAAATATGACCACACCTGGTTTAGATAGGGTTAATGCACTTGTTTACTAAGTAGATTAGTAATGGCAAGTCCATGTTTTGCATAGGTATACATATGACTCTGTCCTTCATGGCTGCTCTCCAAGCTCCTGTGCAGCAGCCCTGATTAATATACTGTAAATAGAAAACTAAAAAAATCAATAGAAAATTAAGTTTATTGTATTCTTGTTTTCTCATTTCACGTAGTCTAAACTAACTGTTTACATTTTTCCAGATTCTGTGCCAAGAACTTCATGTCCTCGTGAAAACCAAATTTGTAAGTATAGAGAGGAAAGTGATGGCAACTCTCTGGCTTCTATTCCATACTGAGAATTTTAGAGAGGTAGCAGCCAGATTTCATTTCAACAAAGCAGGACTATACAATCATTTATGCAAGATCTGTATTGCAATAAATGAGATGAAGGAGGACTACATAGTTTGGCCCCAGGGGGCGGATTTGAACGCCGCTGCGGCCGGGTATGAAAATTCCTCAGGGATGCCTGGGGTCATGGGGGCCTTGGGAACCACACACATACGCATCCCACCAAACAAGGACCTCCCCACGTCCTACAAAAACAGATACGCCTTCAACAGCATTCAGATCCAGGCCGTATGCGACAGTAACCTACAGTTCCTGGATATCTATGTCGGCCAACCCGGGTCGGAAGAAGTAGAGAGTGTGTTCCAGAGCAGTGCTCTCTACACCTTCCTGGAGAACGGACATCTGGAAGAGGGTTACCACCTCGTTGCCTCTTCTGCCTACCACCTCAAGCCCTACCTCATGGTCCCTTTCTCGGATAGGGGTCACCTCACCACTAGTCTCCGCAGATTCAACGAGAGACACAGTGCGGCGCGGACACACATCAGCCAGGCGTTTCAGCTTATGCGAAGCAAGTTTAAACGGATACAGAATATTGATATACGATGTCCGGATAGAACCACAACTATCATGTCGGCTGTGTGTGTCCTTTACAACTTCATCCTCAAAAACGAAGGCTACGATGTGGGTGACTTTGAAGATATAGAGGGTGATAAAGAAATAATTAATGATCCAGACCAATCCCTTGATGTGTCAGACTTGGACTTGTTAGACCTAATTGGAGAGCCGACCTCAGCACAAGTTAAGAGAATGGAGTTGACAAATTATGTGTCATGGTAAGGTTTGTTTCTGTTGACTAAAGTGGATAACGCAGTAAAATATTACCTTTTTTCCTCTTATTCTGGCTATTATTTGATGATTTTATTCAGGTTAGGAAGGACCTGTAATTATGAAGGAATTGAGATATCATATTCCCTTGTGTTTGAGAACTTTCCTTAACCCTCTCACCACGGAAGGGCTCTTGAACGCCCATAAAAAAGCATATAACAGGTACCCGGAAGGTCTCTTGAACGCCCAGTGGTTGAAAGCCTGTGAGCTTCGTGTGCGAGGCGTCGGTCCGACGCATGTAAACAACAGCCGGCTGGACCGTCGCCCCGCATCTCCGGCCACAAGAAGGAGAGCGTCGCTTGTTCGTGTGTGCCTGTATGTTGTTGTTAAGTATCGAAAAGTGGTGTAAAGTGGCTGTTTTGGCCATAAAGTTATCTCCAATGAAATCATCATCACAGCTCAACCAGTTGACTTAGAGAGCTCTACTTAATGCCATTCTACAGGTAAATAACACAGCTACGCTTGGGGATGCGCGGGAATGCGGGAAGCAGTCTGATTAAAGAATATACGGTAGCCTAGCCTAGACGTTTTTCGGCCAAAACACCCGGGTTTCGAGGAATATATATATAATACATAGCCGGGGCTGGAGGGTTAAATGAGTAAAGTAATTTGATGTTGACCAGAATAGAATTAACATTATACCATCATAATAGCTTTCATCCCTTTCACTCCTCGAGGTTCTTTCTAACATGAGCAAAATAATTGTATGTTAGCCGTAATATAATTATGATAGACATATGCCATAATATTCTTTTACTTTGCATATCCTAGTTTTCTTTACATGAGATACAGAGAAATTGTGAATATGCTCAGTTATTGTGATTTGATAGTACCAGACGATGTTCTATTCTATATACTCAGGCCCAATCCCCACTTTTCCAGATTTTGTAAGCAGCTTAATAAATAAAATGGACAGAAAAGATGCAGGGTGCTCCGGCATTGTCACTCAGATGATACAAGCCTCAGGTGACAAGAGCGAGATTGGTCACTGAGCTAATAAACTTCATTATTAGAGAGGAAAGAATCCCAGATGTTTATCATTAAAGTGTAATAGTTCATATACTGTATATATATATATATATATTTATTAGTGGCCCCTCCATCATTGACGAACATGCCTATTACACAAGGCATCCTCTTCAAATACTAATCCGCCGTAGTTTTGAATCTACCGCGCAGAGCATTTAAAAACTGAGGAGCCTTCATCATGAGCGCACGTGACCTCACTCATGGCTTCAGTCATTATGAATTGGGTTCTCACTACGAAAAAACTTTGTAAAAAATAAAAACAAAAAGAAAATAAGAATAACTATCCAATAAGCTTTCCATCATATCGTGGATGTACTTGTGTGGATTTCTGACCAGACGCTGATTCAGGCGTCATTCTTCCTTCTCTGCTCTGCGCTCAGCCCGCCCGGACGTGCCTCCCCACGCTCCGCTGGTTCCGCATTCGTTGCGTCCCTAGTGAGTTTTTTCTCATTTGTTTACTCCAGGATGTATCGAGTAAGGTTAGGATAGGCGTAGCAGGAGTGTCCTGGGCTGGTTGCCCGCAGTGCAGTGTATTTTGGGTTGTGTGTGTGGGGCATCTATTTCGGATGTTCCCTCGTGGTCCCGTTGTGGACATGTGAACTTTTTCACAGTTGAGTTAGTTTGTGATGCAGGCGGCTTTCACTACGCGTTAATTATTGCTGCCTTTTATCTTTCTGATGAGGTAAGCTTTGTCTTCTGACGTTCCCAGCGTATTTTTCTTCACTTAGTGAAGTTTTTTCTGGGTCCCGAGTCAGTCTTCCCTGGGTTGGAAGTTGTTGCTACGGTGGTGTGTTGGCGGTGGTTCCTGTTGTGATATTTCCAGTGTGTGTGTATATTTCAACTGTTATTATGCCGTCTGCCTAGGCCTAGCCAGCCGCTCGTAGCTTTGCCACATGTACTAGTGTTATTATTTATTATTTATAAATATGCCCTACTGTGTCATGTGTATCCGGGTTTTAGTTGTGTATTGGCTAATTCCTCGGACTATAATTGTTTCCTGGTTTAGTTGTGTATTGGCTAATTCCACGGATTATGGTGTGACCTTGGGTTAGTCGTGCGTGGCTCTCCTCGTGTCTTGTGTTGTTCAGATGGTGTCTGTTCAGGGTGGGTTTCCTTCCGGCGGGTTTTTTCTCGGTTTCACCATGAAAAAATCCTGGCCGAGAGCCGTGTTGGGCCACACGTGGTTGTTAACACTGGCTTGTATCCCCGGCGTGGGGGGTGTCTGTGGCTCTCCAGGACTGCGTCTCTGTGGGTGCCTGGTTTCAGGCCTCCTTTGATTCCCGGCGGGATGGCTGTACCCATCCATATAAAACGGCGTTCTTGTGGACATACGTTTTGGGAGTTTTTCTACCTGGTTTTACGACAACCACATGAAAAACCTAGCTGTTGTTTAGGCTTTCCTCCCCGGCGATCTTTTACAAAGAAGTGGGGACAGGAACTTATGGGGTTAACTTTTAAACTTCTCACCCGGCGGGTGCACCGGGGTAGGGTGGGATGAACGACTTATGTCTTTCAGTTAGTTAACCAATCCATTTTAGTGATACTCTGTGTATCGCTGCCTTTACTCTTACGGCGATTGAAGGTTCAATTAGGTTAAATATCGATTCTCACACCCGGCGGGTGCTCCTAGGTGGAGGAACTAAGGAATTTACAAAATTCAATTTCGATTCAATTCAATTCAATTCAATTTCGATAGCAAAGCATGGACGTTGGTTGAGAGACTCAGACCAAGAGTGAGAGCAGTGGAAATGAATTACTTAAGGAGTGCGTGCGGAGTTACATGGAGGGATAGACAGACTAATGAGGAAGTAAGAAGGAGGTGTGGTGTGGAGGTAGATGTGCTGGAATGTGTGAAAAGGAACAACTTGAGATGGTTCGGCCATATGGAACGTATGGAAAGCGAGAGAATGACTAAGAGGGTGTACGAGAGCGAGGTGGAGGGACAGAGGGGGAGAGGTAGACCGAATATGAGGTGGAAGGATGGAGTGAGGAACTACATGAACGAAGGCGGTGCTGGTTGGGGGGAGGGGCGTCGACTGACTGGGGACAGAGGTGCATGGGGGCGGTTCGTTCGTGGCCACCCCTTCGGGGATCACGGCGTCAGGCAATAGATAGATAGAATTTCGATTTAACCTCTTAATTTAGTGATACAATTAGGTATCGCCGCCTTCTAACTTACGGCGATCTTTTGTGACAATTCGTTAAACATCAGATCTCGTATCATCCTGCCCTGGGCTATTCTACTAAAATAATTCAAGGGCCGGCGTCTTTATGGGGGGTTGCTTTGTTACAAAATTGAATCTTGAGACAGTCACCTCCTCCAAGAGACTATAAGTGCCATGCTGGACCATTATATCAGAGGGTATTCTTCACTTTCTTTAGCAAAAGATTTGTTTAGACTTTTTACACCCCGCCGCGTAGCGAGATGTGTTAGTTGTGTCTTTGCATCTCGTTACCCGGCGGGTTATTAACACTTGTGTGCGAACATGTTGGGTTAACCTTATGAGCATTAATTCCTGGAAATTTTCTTTTTTTCCAGAGCTGAGCTCCGGCGGACCAATACAGACCCGGCGGTAGTTTTCACCCACCAGTCTCTGTCATGGCTACCGTGGCCCCAGTTTTTGCCCTGTGCACTACCCCTACTTGTGCTGGTATCCCTATTTTTGCGCATACCCTTTGCATAAGGTGTGTTAAATGTCTAGACCGTTCAAGGGGTCTCTGGGTTATGCATAATTGTTCCTTTTGCTCCCAATTAGCTGTTAAAGTCCTTTGTGAGAATGATAAGACCGCGGCGGTAGCGTTGAGAGAGGTCCGACAACAGATGTCGGCCTACACTACCATTGTCGCGCATAAGTCACTTCAATGTGACAACGTCCCACTTTGGGATAGATTGCTGTCAGAACACCCTCCCCCTAAACGTTCCTCTAGAGTCACGAGTATTAAGCCGACGGAGACTAGTCAGGGTTCTGTATCGTCTGCGACTACACCTAAACGCCCGAGAGAGCCTACACCCCCGGCATCCGCCTCCTCGTCGCGGGCGAGATCTAGGTCAAGGTCACCTCTCAGACACCAGTCATCTAGTCGTGCCTCTTCACCGGCGAGTAAGAAGAGTAAGACGGAAGGTTCCACCAGTGGTCACGGCGGAGAATCCTCCAGATCTAAGACTAGTTCGCGGTCACACCGCAGCCATAAATCCTCCAAAAAGGATTCACATCGGAAGTCCTCTCGACATTCCCCAAAGTGTAGTGCATCTCATCGTACCTCTACACCTGACAGAGTTTGTGTTACGGCCTCAGAGTCCAGTGCAGCGCCTGTCCCTAAAGAGGATTTGCCAATTAATATTTTAACCCTGGAAATGGAAAGTTCAGGAGGTTCAATAATTGAGAATGTTTCAGACTCTCAAGAGAGCGTAGGCCAGGGCCTCGGTGTTTGGCGGTTTGCTCAACCAGGGTCTGACCACCCACGTCCGACTCATACGAGTCACACAGTAGCCGACGTCCACAGGGACGCGGCGATCCCATCCTCTATCCCAGACTTATCTTGGAAACAAGGTACCCCTGCCTCGGCGGGGTCTTCTCAGGAGGATCGGGAGGAAAAAGACGAAGTTTCAATAATTTCGGATATGGAAGGACAAGGGTCAGGCTCAGGCTTGGACGCCGCACGGGATAATAATGATTCACCTGTAAGTTCTTCATCAAACCAGTTTGTTACAGCACAAGAAATTGATGGGTTGCTTACTCATGCTTTATCTAAATTTTTTGGTCAACAACAGGAAAACCCCACAATGGACTTGGGGGCTCCCTCGACAAGTTCTACGGTACGGCCTCTGATGACGTCAATTGATTTATCTAAGATTCCTAACCCTCCTACTCTGTCACCTGCAAGGAGCACTAAGCCTGCTACGGCGGCATTGACAACTTCAAATGTCAGGGTCATAACGGATGTCAATCCACCCCCTCTAGACAAAGCGCCTCTTAGAAAGGTAGCTATGCCCCTGCTTTATGGGCCAGACGAGTCATGGGTTCTTTTGAACCCCTCTAAACCAGAGCTTGCCCAACCTACCTTGTCAGGGGAACTCCCGGTACCGCGTGAGTGGTTTATCCAGGGCAATAAGTCAAAGAAATTAAGGGCCATGGATGCCTTGGGTAATGTTCTGGACGTAAACATCAAGGCTATACCTAGTTATTATCACCAGGATTATTTTGTGTATGCTTCTAAGCCTGCTTTACCCCCTGCCTCAGCTTCAAAACTATTTTCAGACTGGTCTAAGCTGGATGGGTTTAATGATATTAAGACTCTGTCAGCTCTTACTCCTGAACTAGATTTACAGACCGTCACAGACGACGCAGCTAATCCAGTTTTGAAGGTGGGACAGTTGGGTCCAGGACCTTGGGTGGATTGGGAGGTAGAGGCTCAAAACTTTGCAACCACTTTCACTTCTAAATCTTCCCACCAGATCCCTCAAGATACACATTCATGGTTCTCCATGCCGGTGGGTTCTGCCGGCGGAGTCCCGTCAGCTTTGTTTGCATTCCTAGCTGCCCCTAAGATTAATCTTTGTGAACTGAAGGACCCGTTCACTACCCCTACCCCTACTCACCTAGACAGAGAATTTAGGCTACGGGGAAAAGCTTTTCGCCTGTTTTCACAGTACATAGTATCTCAGCAGGTGGCTAAGTCTTTACTACGGTCCACTCAGGCAATCGCAGACGCGGATGCTCGAAGATCGGTTGAGTTATCCCGGCGACTGATTCTTCAGTCGTCAATCCAATCCTTAGGTGACATACGCACCGCCTTGCTTGAGGCGGTGCGAGCACGACAAGATCTTAGGATGTCGTTAGTTCGCAAGCTACCTGATCGCATTGCTAACCAGGTGGTGATGTCACCAGTACTTACTCCATCTTTAATGTCCCCTGAAGTATGGCGAACGGTGTTCAATATGGCACAGGCCGTTAAGCACAGTCCCACCCCTTCTAAGAAACCTGCATTTAACTTCCCCAAACCCAGGCCTACTACTAAAGCTCAGCCAGGGGGATCTAAACCTTTTCTTCCGCCTAAGTCCTCCCACTCCCCCCAGGGTCAGTACAGGCATAGACAGAGTAGGTTTTCAGGTCAGAGAGGACGCGGCCAAAATAAACCAGGTCAGGGCCAGTCTTCGGCCAACACCAGCCAGCCGGCGAAGCGGCCAGCACCAACCCCACCATAAAAAAACTAAAGTCTCTCTCACTCCCGGCGCCTACCTTAAGGCCGGAGGAACCGAGGGTAGTACAGCCGGCGAACCCTTGTCTGCTAACTGGGTCGTTCCGAACGTGTCACCAAGCATGGCCGTTAAACACTTGGGCACGGATGGTGGCACTCAAAGGCATCACTTGGCAGTGGCTCCGGCGACCTCGATTACGTCAGCCGACAACGGCGAATTTTGTTTCTTTAGAGGTGGAGTCACTAGCCCAGGAAATGATTGCCAAGAATGTCATCATCCCGGTCTCCCCAAATTACCCTGTATTCACGTCCAAACTATTTTTGGTTCCCAAAAGGGACAGTGTTCAGATGAGGCCGGTCGTAGACCTGTCTTATCTGAATCTTCACATTCACAACGAATCTTTCAGAATGTTAACAGTACACCAAATCAGGCTAACACTTCCCACGGGAGGTTGGATGTGTTCACTAGACCTGACAGACGCCTATTGGCACGTATCGGTCAACAAAAGATTTCAAAGGTTTTTGGCCTTACGGATCAGGCACCAAAATTTTGTTTTTCAGAGGATGCCGTTCGGCTTGAACCTGGCACCTCGATTATTCACAAAACTAGTCCGGCAAGCCCTGATGCCATTGTTAAAACAAGGGATCAGAGTGTTGTGGTATCTGGACGACTGGCTGGTGGTGGCAGAGACACAACAATTATGCATAAAACATGTCAATATCATTTTAAATCATGTCAAAACTCTAGGCTTCAAGGTAAATCTGGTAAAGTCAAACCTTGTTCCCTCACGAGTAATTCAGTGGATAGGGCTGGTCTGGGACACCGCCGCTCTCACTCTGAGTCAGAGTGTGGACAATCGCAACAGGTTTCGCAGGAAACTGTTCATGTTTCTTCACAGTCTGACTACGACGCGAAGGGTCTGGGAGTCTGGTCGGCTCTCTCAACTGGATTCAACTAACTGTCAAGTTGGGCCGGTTGAAAGTAAAACGATTAATATTGGAAGGCAACAAATATTTCCCGCTTTTACCGGCGGGAAAATTATGGCCCATCCCGAAATTAATCCACACCTTACTAGCGGTCTGGGCGAAGAGGGAAACATTGCACTCAATAATGTCATGGACCTCTCCTCTACCAACGGTATGGGTAGACACGGATGCGTCAGGCACAATAGGTTGGGGATTTCAGTCAAATCAGGGGCACCAGGGTCAGGGGCTTTGGTCCCACTTAGAAATCTCGCACATCAATGTCAAAGAATTACTAGTCCCCTTGTATTTCCTTCAGGCTCACGGCCCGGTGTTACGGGGCAAGTCGGTGGCCTTCAGAATGGACAATCTGAATGCAGTCCACTGTATTCAGAAACAAGGGTCAACGAGGTCAAGGAAGTTGCTAAACGTGTCGGAAGAGATTTTTGCTCTAGCCAACAGTCTAGATATTTATCTTCACGCATCTTATCTCCCAGGCGTAGCGAACGTCTGGGCAGACGCTCTGTCCCGGAGACAGAGCACGACAGTAGAATGGGAGCTCAAGCAACCCATTTTCAACCGAATGATTGCAGAGCTCTCCCATCCACAAGTGGATCTTTTTGCGTCCGAAGAGACTCACAAACTCCCTCTATACCTCACCCGCCGGGCGAAAACGCCGGCAGGGGGGCCAGACGCCCTAGTGACAGACTGGAACAGATGGAGCTCCATCTACCTGTTTCCACCGCCAGATGCGTCACTAATGTGCCACGTAGTGAACAAACTACGAGATTATCGAGGCTTAGTCTCGCTAATCGCGCCACTGTGGCCGGCGCAGTTGTGGTACCAGCAATTGAAAATGTGGTGCCCGGACCCGGTATCGCTCCCGGTCGGGTATTTCCACTTAGACACGATTGGCAACCTAGCGACCTCGCTGACTTTTGCATTATGGACATTCAGGAGGCCAAGTGGCTAGCACCATACGGTAGAGATGTGACAAATAAATTACTTAATCAATATACTCAGTCTACAAAACGACAGTATCAATCACATTGGCAAGCCTTTACTTCTTGGATCGTTAGGACAGAACAAACTGTACCCTCAGTGGCATTAGTTTTTAATTATTTGAATTATCTGTTTGAGCAGAAACGTTTATCTGTGGTAACATTAAAAAATCACTTAACTGCGATTAGAGTGCCCTTTTTAGACCTTACGGGTCTTTCCATACCGGTAGCGGAGGAAACAGGTTTTATGAGAGCATGTTTTAAACTCCGCCCACCTCCCCGTCAGCTCATGCCTACTTGGTCTCTGGACAAAGCTTTGTCTTTGCTTCACTCTCGTCTGTACCAAAATACTGCAGACTTTGCATTACTCTTAAAAAAGGCGGTTTTCCTTTTGGCTTTGGCCACCGGAAACAGAGTGTCTGAGCTGGCGGCGATGAGCAACACACCTAATTGTCTTAGGTTTGGTAGACTTAATGAATGTATTTCCATTGCACCCTCCCCAGGTTTTATAGCCAAGAATGAGCATAGTGCACACGTGTTTTCTGAATTCACGGTGCCGGCGTTAAAAAGGGTAAAGGTGCATCATAATTTATGTCCAGTGCAAGCTCTAACCAAATATTTGAGAGTAGCTCCTCAAAACCCCCAAGGTGCTTTATGGGTAGCAAGTACGGGTAAACGCTTACTTAAACGGCGATTAGCCTCTCTTCTGGTAGAAGTCATTAAAGAAAGTAATCCCGGCGTTGTGGGTCGGGCCCACGATTTACGCAAATGGGCAGCCTCTTTACGTTTCCTGAAATTTTTTTCAGTTGAAGACATAGCGTCCACGCAGTTGTGGGCGTCTAATCATACGTTTCTGTCTAGATACTTGTCAGTTGCTCTAGACAAACCTTCCTTACCATGTATAGCTTTAAGGCAGAGGGTCTAGGTGGCCCTGCAGTCACTTTTGTTTACTTTCACGGGAAGGGAGGGGGGGGTGCAGTCAGTTGACATAGGACACCCTAGACCCCGCCGGAGTATGAGAGCTGTGATACAATTTAAGGTTAAAATGTGATATGAAAATTTCTCAGTGAGAAATTGTGCTAGTACAATGTTAAGTACAAAACAACGGTGTTGTTAGAGTAGTTTAGCTGCGAAAGCAATTTAATTTTAGAATAATGGAGTTCCTTTGCAATTTATCTCCAAGTTTATGTTGGGGTTTATTATGTGCACATATAAACTTATAACTTGTTATTTTTTGTCACCACTCGTTGAGTGGGGTGCCTTTGTAACTACAGATCTGTGTTCAGAATCTTCAGGGTTACCCATTTTTTGTCAGGCAGGCTTCTTTGAAGCACGCACCTGCCTGAACCCCCTTTTTCTTGTATTTTTTCGGCTATGCCGTTGTTAAAATATATTTTCAAAGTAAGAATACTATGTGGTTGTTTTTATTATCTGCTTTTCTAGAGTTATGATATGATTACGAATGTCCCCCTCCAGTCTTAGAAATCAGGCATGTTCGTCAATGATGGAGGGGCCACTAATAAATTATAGGTTTGACTCCTGTAAGGAGATAAAGAAAACCTAATATTTAGTAGTGGCCCCGTAATCATTGACGACTGGGGCCCTCCCGACCGTCCCCTTCCCATTCGTTGATGTATTGAGAATTTTGGTTTACTTGATATGTCAGTGAAGGAAGAATGACGCCTGAATCAGCGTCTGGTCAGAAATCCACACAAGTACATCCACGATATGATGGAAAGCTTATTGGATAGTTATTCTTATTTTCTTTTTCTTTTTATTTTTTACGAAGTTTTTTCGTAGTGAGAACCCAATTCATAATGACTGAAGCCATGAGTGAGGTCGCGTGCGCTCATGATGAAGGCTCCTCAGTTTTTAAATGCTCTGCGCGGTAGATTCAAAACTACGGCGGATTAGTGTTTGAAGAGGATGCCTTATGTAATAGGCATGTTCGTCAATGATTACGGGGCCACTACTAAATATTAGGTTTTCTTTATCTCCTTACAGGAGTCAAACCTATAATACTGTATATATATATATATATATATATATATATATATATATATACATATATACAGTCATTACTCCAATTTTGCGAGAAATTGGTCGACATTGCGGGCCGCAAAACTGGAATTCGCAAAATTGGATTAACTAACCTTATGGGGAAAAATTAATATGGTTGACATTTCATCAGTGACGGCCCAATTTTTCGTGATTTCCGTAATTTATTTGCTTTGTTTGTACACACATACACTCAACCCTCTGTTATCGCGCCTAATTGGTGCCTAATTAGTGCAGCTATAACAAGAATTGCGATAATGGGGAAAAATAAGTTGGTTCCCAGGTCCCAACTTTTCGAACCCCAGATTCGTCCAAGTACCCATTTCTCCCCTTAAATAAGCCTACATCCAATAAATATATATTGAAAATATATAAAAATACATATTAGGATATTACTTACCACATAGACTTTATTTGAAAACATAATCATATTTAGCATAGCCTAGGCCTAGCCTATCCCATTGTATTATCGTCGTTTCCTTGGCTTTCGTCACTTGACTGTGTTTTGATGGTCTCGGGCTTTCAATTCCTACATCATTACCACCAGGCCCACCATCCCTATCACTGAATGCACTAGAGGTCATAATGAACGCGAGAGATAAGAGGTTCAGGCACAAATAAGCAAGTAAAAGGAGTCTGGCTTATGTTGACAACGTTTGTAAGCGGAAGGATACAGTGCTTTGTTGTGACGTCGGGCCGCATGGCCTGACGTCACGACGTCACGACCCGGCCACCCCTCCCCCCCCGAAAACTAGTGCGGAGAGCCCCACTTTCTTACAGGTGAACTATAGGGATGAACGAAAAAACAAAGATTAATGCAGGGTCATAACTTGGCATGAATATACTGTAATATGTACAGTAAACTTCCGTTAATCCGAAGGGCAGCGGTCCGGCCCTCGTTCGGATTAGTGGATTTTTCGGATTATCGGACTTTACCCCTATGAACCTGTGGCCTGACGAAAACATTGAGGCATTAGGCCACCCAAATGACACAATGGTGCACACATATCGGCTCATATGTTCATGAAATCACTTCAAAAGTTTACCATTGTCATTGTAGCCTATTACCTACTTCAAAACATTCAGATTAATGGTCAAAGGAATCTGCTGATATAAACGTAAATACCTTCTTCTTATTGTCACATGTTCGCATCGTCTACTAGCGAGTTTGTCTTGCTCTTGAAAGCACCCTTGGGACGCTCCGATCACTATAAATAGTAGCGTATCGGAGCGTCCAAAGGTGCGTTTTCAAGCGCAAGACTGAATGCGCTTGCAGACGATGCGGTGCAAGCCAGTAGCGCATCGGAGCGTCCCAAAAATGCGTTCAAGAGCAAAACAAACGCTCTAGGCAGACGATGTGGTGTTTACGTTTATATCAGTAGTTTCCTTTGACCATTAATCTGAATGTTTTGAAGTAGGTAATAGGCCACAATGACAATGGTAAACTTTTAAAGTGAATTCATGAACATATGATATGTGTGTGCTCCATTATGTGTCATTTGAGTGGACTAATGCCTCAAAAAGGGGACTTTGGGACTTCTTGAAATTCGAACCATCGGGTGAATTCGGATTTGGCCTCAAATTGAAAAATTCGGACTATTGGGAGATTCGAATCATCGGTCGTCGGATTAAAGGACTTTTACTGTATATGGGCAATATCGATATAATTCCATTAAACTCCAGAACAAAATACTAATATATATAGTCGTTGGTGACGAATTGGCATTTTCAGCCAGCTGGAGTGACTCCATTGTGTAGAGACGCCGTTTGTAAACAAGATATGCGGTCCTGAACAGTGAGGTCTGTTTTTCGTAATTAATACCTTTCAATTCAATACTCAAGCTCTGCAAAAGATTGACCAACGTCCTGATGATGTGGTGCACATCAAGAAATAATCCCAGCTCACCAGCAATTAACATACATGCAGTGTTTATGCATGTTTAGCCTGGTCCAGAGTTGAGGGAACTCGGTTCTAAGGCCTATTTCGTAATGATAATATCGTTTTCTGTTCAATTTATATATCGCGGTCCCTTGACCAGACAGTGGTGAAGCCAAATGTTGAGCTGTAAACATGCATACAAATTATAAGAGTTTCTCAAATTAAAAAAAAACACAGATTCACCCATTTCCCATGTCGAGAGTTTCCGCCATTGGCTACAGTTACGTCATGGTAAACACGCCAGTTCGCGCCACATAAAATAACTTAGATAAGCTATATTTCTATATTGTTAAAACAAATTTATGAAAGTTCTTCAGTATCATGTACCTAAAACCAAGCAGATCCCAATGGACATTGTAGTTTGAATAGGTTTCATCCCTGGAATTCACCTTTAACCCTCCTAGTCCGGTTGTCATTTTAAAATGACACCACGAATTAAGGGCAGGTGCCCGGTTGTCATTTTAAAATCTGTAAGCTTGAAAGCCTATTCAGCTTGGTCTGAACGCCGTGCGTCCGACGCATGTAAACAAAGCTGATCGTTACGTCACTGCACCTCCGAAAACAAGAAAGAGAAGACTCGTTTGTTATTGTATGTCTGTATGTCGTTGTTTCAGTAGTGAAAAGATCGTCATATTGCTAACATCGCCTGCAAGTGCTCTCCACTGAAATCGTCATCACAACTGAACCAGTTGACATAGAGAGCTCTACTCAACGCCAGTCTACAGATTGGAAACCGCACTACATTTATAGATGCGTGGGAAATTTCTAGCAGTTAAACTAAACAAAAATACGGTAGCCTATGCCTAGACGTTTTTCGGCCAGATCGCCCGGGTAGCCCACACTGTCATTTTGAGAGCCTGCCCGGGCCAGGAGGATTAAGGCGCCACCCGCAAAAGTAGAGTTACATCGCAAAATTAGGTTTTCATCAAAAATGGTATTTTTGGGGTCTCGGTCGCAAAATTGGTGTTTCGCAAAATAAGAACACGCAAAATTGGAGTAATTACTTTTATATATACAGTATATACAGTATATATATATATATATATATATATATATATATATATATATATATATAATAATAATATATAAGAGTAAGGGAGATCCATTAGATAGGGGCCTGAAAATGCTTCATCAAGTCATGAAAGTCGAGTATGAAGTTATGATCAGGGAAAGCATTTTTATCGATGATTTGAAGTTAAATTTCATGCCAGGGCGTGGTACAATCGAAGCTATCTTCATTGTCGGACAGCTGCAGGAAAGATATTTACATAAAGACAGTGATCTGTATCCAAGTTATGTGAGAGAGGGGTAGCATCAGTCCCATTTACCCCTGTAGTAATCTTTGAATAAATTATATTTGTATTTTGGCAGTTTTTTTTTGTATCCTATGCAACAGAACACTGCTACAATCAAGTAGATCTCTAGTTATATTTCATCAGGCAGGAGTGGTCCTTCATATTTGTATGTATATACTCAGGCACATACCCCATAGCTGGGGGTGGCTGATTTGGGAAAGAGCCCAAACAGAAACAACAAAATATAATCAAAATCGAAAATTCACACACATCTAGTTCGCCCAGGAAAAGACCCAGAGACCAAAGACCATGAGTGGTTCCCATCATAAGATTCCCAGGTCCCAGATCTCTCGGAGAGATTCCGGTCACAGCATGCAGACATGCAGCAGAACTACACCTCAACTGGCACCTAGGCTGGGTGCCAGGAGTCAGCTGATTCCTGCTTGCATAACAGTCCAAAGCAACCGATCGATGATTTTCTGCAGTCCAAATCGATAGATGAAAGCAGTGGACATTGACATAAGAATTGTTACAATGGTGAAATAATCAATAATATTCCATAATAAATAATCAATAGTTTAACAAGTGTAAACAAGCAAGCCGTCAGAGTCGGTATGGCGATCGCGACACCAAACCTTCACTTACAATTTCCACTTCGAAAAAGAATAACTTGGTTTACAACGTTATACTCTTCACAGTGCCTGGAGGCACTGTCTAGAGTTTTTAGAGGTGGACTCCCATTGGAACTGTTTTATGCAGATGATTTAGTCCTAATACCCGACAATATGCAAGATGCTGAGGCCAAATTCAGAAGATGGAGAGAGGGCATGGTGAGCAAGGGTTTAACCCACCAGACCAGGTTGGGCTCTGAGAAACCCATAACAAATGCGCCCGCGGAACCCGGTAGGGCTCTGAGGCACCGGCAGCTTGAAAGCCTGTAAGCTTGGTGTGCGAGGTGTCCGTCCGACGCATGTAAACAACAGCCGGTTGGACCGACGCCGCGCATCTCCGACCACAAGAAGGAGAGGCGTCGCTTGTTCGTGTGTGGGTGTGTGTTATTGTTAAGTAGTGAAAAGTAGTGAAAAGTGGCTGATATTGCCATAAAGTTCTCTCCACGGAAATCGTCATCACAACTGAACCAGTTGACTTGTAGAGCTCTACTCAACGCCATTCTACAGCTATGAAACACATCTACGCTTGGGGATGTGCGGGAATGCGGAAGCAGTCAAAATAACAAAGATACGGTAGCCTAGGCTTAGACGTTTTTCGGCCAAAAACCCCAGGTTTTGGGGAAATTATAGAATGCAATAGCCGGGGCTGGAGGGTTAAGAGTCAATATTAACAAAACCAAGGTTATGCATTGTAGATTGAGACGAGGCAATGTGGAAAAGAGCGGTGAATACCCATGTGCAGGGTGTGGGCGTAACTCGATTCGATGTAGCATATGTCGATGTTGGGTACACCATGGGAGTAAGCGCTGTAGTAGAATAAAAGGACCCCTGCCGAAAGATAAGTCAGAAATAGAGAAATTTGAGTGCATAGTGTGCAAAGGCGAACTTGTGTTAAGTGATGATCCTGTGGCTGTGAACTTTGGAAATGAGTCATACCTAGGAGATACCATCTCTGCCGGTGGTGGGGCCGAGGCTGCCACTGTCGCTAGAATTAGATGTGGCTGGGGGAAGTTCAGAGAACTGCTGCCAATTTTGACCATGAAAAGAATGCCTCCCCCCTGAAGGGAAAGGTGTATGCCTCATGTGTTAGAAGTGCAATGACATATGCCTCGGAAACATGGGCCGTTAAAGTAGAGGATGTCAACAGAATGGAATGTAATGAGATGAGAATGGTGAGATGGATGTTTGGGGCCAGGCTGCAGCATAGAATAACAAATGATGAGCTGAGGAGACGTTTAGGTATAAAGAGTATTAGCGAGGTGATGCGTACAAGTAGACTGGGATGGTATGGACATGTGGAGAGAATGGATGAACAAAATTGGGTGAAAAAATGTAGGTCTGTGATTGTGGAGGGAGCTGCACCAAGGGGTGGACCGAGGAAGATCTGGGATCGGACTAAACGTGCCGATCTCAAATCCAAAAACTTGACAAGTGAAGCAGCCCTTAACAGGGTTGCCTGGAACGCCGCCATTAGGACAAGAGACTGAAACTGCACGTATGTGTGGAGCACTCAGTCTTAACATTTTATGTATGTATGTATGTACAGTATGTATTCGCAAGATAACAGCAAGTGCTGCCTCCTCGTGTATCATACATACTGTATATAAAACTGTGCTTCCGTGCTGAATCCCTGCCTAGGCAAACTCTTCCATCTGTCTCTCCTCTAACATCTTCCCTTCTTGCTGGAAGTTTGCTCTCATTCAACATGTCCCAAAGAAGGGTGACCGCTCTCAACCCTCCAACTATCGTGCAATTGCTCCCATTTCTTGCATTTCCAAATTTTTGAAACTCTTTTTACTTCAAAATTTCTTAAGCAATTATCTTCTCATAATCTACTCTCAGATCGCCAGTATGGCATCCTTAACCCGAGAAGAAGGAGAATGGGATGTTGACAAGCATCGTATGTGAATTAATTACCTTAAATTTTGACAGAATTTGTTATATTTACCATATAAAGCATTGTTTTTTCTCTATGTGTGTTTATTTTACTTATATGTACATATGAACATTGAAGAGTTATGAAAGAAAAATTGTGTTTTTCAAAACTTGTATTTTTGCCGCCTGGTCGTATTCTGGTTCGGCCGGCTTAGAGACATAGCCTACATCCTCTCTCTACAACGTCTGAGCAACAACTGAGCCACCCGGGAGAGATCTCACACTTCTAGAGGGTCTCTAGATGACTCAACCCTGCCTCTGAGCCCAGCTGACGATAATTTGTGTGGTAAATAACCGATAAATGAGGGAAATAAGAGGAAAAATAGCTGATAATTGAGGAGGGGTGAAAAATGTGGGGAAGGGGGGGTTGAGACATATGTGGATAAGTGGTAGGAAGTACTAGAGGGGAATTATCTCTCCTAATAACATGTTCCTTTGTTTTGAGAGCCCCTGGGGCATTTTGGAAGGGATTTTTCATGGTCTTGCATCCGTGAGGCTTATCACATATGCTATACAGATACTTCAGTGAGGCTTATGCTGGGGTCACACATTCACGTATATGCTCCCGTATGCTCCCGTACGAAGGTTTATTGGTAGTTGGCAACCGAATACGTAAAACGTAAGGGCTTAGTACGCAAAACGTAAATAAAATTGTGTCTAGTCGTGGGGGTTGGTACGCATGGCGGGCGTAGCCACGCTGGTCTTGGAGGTGGATGGTGCGGCCAAGGTCGCCCGGTATGTTTTGGATTTCGAATCAGATACGGGGCTCGCGCTCACGTATGTCAAAAGTCGGGAAAGCATACGTTTGACCTGGCTAGCTGCTACGTCTTACGGGTGCAGCCCCGTAAAACGTAGCAGCTAGACAGGTAAAACCTAAGTTTCTCCCGCCAATCGTACAATGTTCACGTAAAACGGGAAAGTGAAAGTAAGTCCGGCCACATCTGGCTACACCGCCGCACTGCGTGTTGGCGGGAAGACGCGGCAACGTTGTACGGGGGGTATATAAGAAGGAGCGGGGGACACTCCCGTCATACCTCTCACCACACCGGAGCAGCAAACAACAAGCCAACCCTGCCACCTGCTTGCCACCCTCTGCACCCTGCCCTGCCCTGCTTGCCACCCTTTGCACCCTGCCCTGCCCTGCTTGTCACCCTCTGCACCCTGCCCTGCGCTGTACCATGCAGAAGAAAGGCGTGAAGAAGGCCAGGAAGGCTTCCCCTGCCACCTCGACGTCTGACACATCACCTGGTGACCCCTCTCAGCCCGGCCCCTCCAACTCTGACCCCTCTCAGCCTGGCCCCTCCAACTCTGACCCCTCTCAGCCTGGCCCCTCGACGCCTGAAGATGAAATTGTTCTCGACCTCGGCCCCGATAGTGGAGAGCTCGAGGTTGAAGTGGATGATGAGACTGATGATGAGGAAGAAGAGGAGGAAGAAGTAGAACCTGCACCTACCAACAGCCAGGCTCCAACAAAGAAACGGCGCAGGAAGAAGACGAACGTGATACTAACGGAGGAGACGGAGAGGATGCTGGCTGATTGGATTGAGCTGGATGCGCCTTTCATTTATGACAAGGGGGACCCCAGGCACAAGAACAAGGAACATATAGAGTCTGTATGGGCGTAGAAGGCTGCGACCATGGACCCACCAATGACCGCCTTCGATTTGAAGACCTGGTGGGGATCTCTCCGCTCCAGGTTCGGCCGGCTCAGCAAGTTGAAGAGTGGTGATGGGGCCAAACGACTGACTGAGAGGGAGAAGTGGATCCTCAGCATGTTCCACTTCATGAAGCCACACATCGTCCGTCAAAAGAAGCCCCGGTCACTTGGTATGCCTCAGGTACGTTGATATTTTTTATGGTTTCAAACCCTTCCACAGTGACAGTGTCAGTTTTAGGTTATTTTCGTAATTATTTTGCTTATAATGATGCTATTATTGTGTTCAATTTATCGTGTTAAACTTCAAATATTTGTTAATGAAACGCATAATAACTCAAACCAGTTTATTCATGTTATTTTAAAGGTTACAAGGATGAATGCTTATGTTGAATTTTATTTTAAATGTTATTTACATAAATAAGTACATGTTACTAATTCTACATTCATGTCACAACAGTGTGCTGCCCAGGCTGCAGCACCGGCGCCTGCTGCTGTTCCTGTCCCTGACCGCACCCCAACACCTCCTGTCCCAGTCTACGAGGTGGATGACCCCTCTGCCGGCAGTCAGGAAGAGGAGGACACACCCCCAGCCATCGCCCAGCCTGCACGGAAGGTGAAGAAGGGGAAGCCTCCTGGTGCTGTCCCTTCAACGTCAACACACGGGACCCTGGAGCAAGTGAGTAGAGAAAATATTAGTTACATTGTTCATTGGTGGCACCCCCTTGCAATTCCATGCTATTATTAGATAAAGTGTTTCTGTTTCCAAAGTTATTACAATAACATAAATTAATAATAATACTAAAGATGTCATGATTTCACACCATACTATCGACAATAACTTTGAACATATTTTGTTCCCACAATACCACAACATTTCATTGGTTAAAATAAATTTGTTGTCAAATATG
This sequence comes from Paralithodes platypus, assembly GCA_032716605.1. Lineage (NCBI taxonomy): Eukaryota > Metazoa > Arthropoda > Malacostraca > Decapoda > Lithodidae > Paralithodes > Paralithodes platypus. The sequence continues at coordinate 25,878,285 of CM064545.1, forward strand.
AAAATATTATGTTTCGTGTGTTTAATGTTCTCTTGTTTCTTGTTCAAGGTCCTCGTGAATTCTGAGAAGCTGCGCCAGAACCTGGGTCAGGCGTTCGATGTGGTCGAGGACCAGGACCATAAGTATTGGCGCTACTCCCTGGAGGGCATGGTGAAAGACTGTGTGGGGCTGCCTCCAGCTTATAACACCACACTCAAGTTGGAACTGTTGGCAGCCATCGACCGGTTCAAGGTTGCCCATGCGGAGGGAGTGCCCCGGCCTGGTCCGGACCTCTTGCTCCACGCCCACAGGAGCTTTGGCTTTCCGGCGCCCCTACCCCAACCCGTGGCACAGCAGCATCCGACAGTGATGTACCAGGGCACTCCGGCAACCACCCTGCCTCATCCCACCCTGTCGACCCAGCCCCAGCCTGGTCTTGGGGACATCGTGCTAGCTGCACACCAGGTTGCAGCCTTGAAGTCGTTGCTGGTGCAGCCACCTGTAACGACACCCCCTCGCCAATTCGTCCCGCCTACTGCCTCCACACCCAGCCAACCGTCTTTTGACCTGGGGCAGTTTGGCAACACATTCCTAGAAATGCTGACGGCTCAAAAATCACCTGCACCTGTCATTGTAGGTATGCCTGTGTCTGCCATAGATCCCCTGAATGAGACACAGGAGATCCCCAAGCATTAATCATACCCTCTGTATGTATATATATATAAATGTTAATGTGTATTTGTTAAAAATATATGTATTTGTGTAATGACGTGTGTGTTTCTATTTCCAATATTTTATCATAATTGTTGATTAATAAGATGACAAATAAAATCTATAATGAAAGTAATGAGCATACAAAATAAATAATTCATTTAAACGCAATAATGATAATATGGTTAATACTAATTATGAAAATCATTGATGGACAACTTACATTAAATATTACTGTTAGACATAAAGTACAAAACAAAGGTAACATGGAAAACATAGCAAAATTGAATGCAATTAGAAAGTCAAAGATGTAAAATTAAATAAGCATAGTACAATTTAAGTACATATATAATTTAAACTACATAGGAAGAACCTAAACATTAGAGAAAATGCACTTTCAAAGATACAATTACAATACAAAGCAAACTAGCAAAGCCTCGATGTATTTAAAAGTAAATGTAACTCACCTAAATCCGGTCATCCTGCCAAGCCACAGATCCTTGAGGGGAATTGAAGTAGGTCTTGAGGTAGTTGCGTTGAGCCTTGGCAAGCATGGTTGCAGTGTTGCGGGTCACGGGTGGGATGTTGTTTCCTACAGGTGGGTCAGCCCTCCAGGCGGCAGGTATGAGTTGGTGGGTGTGTGGGTCCTCTTGATCTACCTCTGATTGGGGTGGGCATCGGCCTCGTAGGATGTTGTGCAGAATGCATGAGGCCAACACAACAACCTCTACACGTTCAGGTTTTAGAGATATTGCAGTGTGGAAAACCCGGAAGCGGTTGGCAAGAATGCCAAAGGCGTTCTCTACCGTCCGGCGGGCCCTGCTGATTCTGTAGTTGTATATTCGTTCCTGCTTCGTGAGGGATCGTAGGGGGTAGGGCTTCATCATGTAGGCGCGCAGAGGGAATGCATCATCACCTACTAAAAAGTATTCCGTGGGTGGTCCAGTGGGGTCGGTAGAGATGACCTCGGCGGGTGGCAGATTTGCGTCCTGTTTCTCAAGCAAGTTAGACAGACTGGTGTGTGCAAAGCCACCACCATCAGACTCTGACCCTATGGCACCAACATCGACGTATATGAACTTGTAGTTGGAGTCAACAATTGCCATCAGGACAATGGAAAAAAACTTCTTGTAGTTGAAGTAATATGTGCCACCAAAGTTTGGGTTTCGGATCCGTATGTGTTTGCCATCAATGGCTCCTACACAATGCGGCAGATTCCATCGTTCCTCATAGCCGCTGGAAACCTCCTTCCATGCAGCAGGCGATTGTGGTGTCTTGATCTCCTGATCTCCGTAGACAGAAATGATGGCCTGGCAGGTGTCGGGAACAATTTGGCTGATGGTGTTGTGGGCAACACGAAAGTTGTATTGCAGGCTCTTATATGAATCACCCGTAGCGAGGAAACGTAGGGTGATGGCCACCCGCAGACCAGGAGGAATGGGGTTCCGCCAGAATGTAGGTTTCCTCTGAATGAGGGGTGTGACACGTTCCACTATCTCGTCAAATAGTTGTTTGTCTACCCGGGTGAAGTTTTTGTACAGTTGTGGACATTCTGTGGCCAACTCTTGCATCAGCTTCTCATAATGGCCATGTTCAGGCCTTCGTTGTAGATATGGCCACACCCACACTGTCCTCTTGCTCCTTTCCTTCTTCTTCTCTTCTTCTTCTTCATGGATGTGGTTTGCTATTGCAAGCAGTTCTAACATTTCTATGTAGGAAATGATCCATTGAATTAGCCGGGTGTTATGCCTGTTCTCCGGTTTGATTAGGGAGTTCACCATCTTGAACTCCTCCAGGATGTATTCCGTGATGTTCTTCATGGTGCCGAGTCAGGAGTGGGAATGGGAACGTTGTGGCCAGCCATGCCCTTTTCTAGTTCCCAGATTCCAACCAAGACATACGTGGTTGACAAAGACTGTCTTTGTCTGTGTTTGGACAGACGGGGTGTGCCTACGATTGTCCGGACACGGTCCACGTAATGCCTACAAACTCACAAGACGTACGGCCTCAGCTACGTAGGTCTTTTGGGGGCGTGGCCATGGGCGTGGCCTGTGTTCCCGCAAATCGGGCAGCCCAGGCGGACTAACGGGGACATGCTTACGCAAGTCGCAAGCACGTACGTAGCTCCATACGACTACATTACGTCTGACGTAACACTGGCCCCGTTACGGTACGTATGTCGGGAAGTGCAATAGTCTTCCTCTATACGGGCGTACACGGCCGGACTACGCCCGTCATACACAAAATTGGCGATCACGCCTGACGGGACCATACGGGAGCGATATACGTGAATGTGTGACCCCAGCATTATCGTGCTTCTCGGGTTAAGGGTCGCTCTATGGGTGATCTTTTTTATATTGTAACTCTTGGTCATCCTCCTTTCGGTACTTCGGTGAGACATTTTCTATTGTGCTAGACATATCGAGGGCCTTTAATAGAGTCGGGCACAAATCTAATTTCTAAACTACCATCCTTCGGTTTCTATCCCTCCACCAGTGCCTTTATCTCAAATTTCCTTTTCTGGCCATTCCATAGCTGCAGTTGTGGACGGCCATCTTTCTCTTTCTTAAAGGTGGTGGGGCATGCGAAATTAAAATTAATTTATAATGTATTTAAAGAGATGTTTAGCTCTCCATTAATCAACCTGACTACTCCTTTGTCAAAACTAATCTTCAATATTAGAGAACAAATCAAAAATAGATATTGAATTGCGACCCCTTGCAACTAGTACTCACGTGAGGATGTGACGTAGGCCCAGGCAAACATTTGGGAAGTAAACATCAGCAAGTATAGCAAAAATGGTGAATAGGTGTGCTGTTTTCGTGTGTAGCAACATCCCTGGATCAAACATAGCACTACATAAGTTTCCAAGTGATCCATACCATTGTATCAAATAGGTGAAGTTTATACAAAGAACCAGAGTGTGGGAGGCAAAGCCCAAAACAAGCTTCATATGCAATGGACATTTTCGTGATGAATGCTTTGACAATAAAGTGCGGTGGAGTATGGGTATGGCTAGATGCACCCGCTGATTGCCTATACGGACTGGGGTCTTCGTCACGCCCAGTGCCAGGTCCGTATATATACGGACTCGCCGAAAAAAAATCGTAGCAGTGAAACGACTGCACCTATAGCTTTCATATTTCTACCACATGTACCTTACCCTTCTGGCTTCTTGCTACCACCACCCCAACCCCCACCCCGAATCCACTCGCCGACCATGGGTCGCCGCATCAGGCCATCACAAAGGGAAAAAGGAAAATATGTGGCGGCGAAACGACTGCACCAATTGGTTCCATATTTGTGTGACAAGTCCCCTACCCTTCTGTCTTCCCCCCACCACAACCCCAACTTCCTCCCACCACCCACTTCCAGCCTATCCGTAGATCATCACATAAAAAAATGAAAATCCGTGGTGGCAAAACTACCTACCCAATCGGCTCCATATTTGTAACACGAGTCAATTACCCTTCTACCTTCCCCCAAACCACCCTCCCACCCATACGTGCTTGCCAATTTCAGGAGTCAGGAGAGTGGATAATATGGGCTAACTTAACCCTCTCACATCCTTATGACGCAGAGGTTGCCAGATTAGCAATAAGAAATAGATTACTCTCACTCTTATAATTACCTCTCCAAAATTAGTTTTCTGCCCACAGCTAACTCAAAGACAACTGCAGATGTTGAAGTAAATAAACTAAAGGTTTATAAATACCCCGGACGATAACAAAGGCTTTAAAGTATCCCTAATAGGCTCAAAAATTGCGTCAGGACGTGAGAGGGTTAAGCCTAGCCCAAATTATACAGTCAGCGTCGATGGATATAGGCCTAACCTAGGCTAAAGTAATGTATTGGCTGAAATTCAACTACTAGCAACTAGGCTAAAAAAAAAAAAAAAAACAGTGAGTGGCGCAAACATTGTTGGGAAGGATATGTAGTGACCAGGCTTACGGATACGGTCATCATGTTTACATAAGTCGATCGCCTCGGTTAAGTTCCCGTCTATTTTTACGGCGATTTTTTCTGTTATTTGCACCCTGTTGGCAATGTATATGATGATGACAATAAGTCATGGAGGCGTGAGGGGCGGGCTTTCATTATTGTATCCAAATGCAGTCAAAATAGACGGGGACATGATCGCTAGCGTCCGCCGCGGCTCCGAGTAGTGTAAACAAGGCGGGCGGTAATCACAGCTGCTTCTCCCTCCTCTCCTGCTGCTGGATCTCGTCCTACAGGTTCATACATATAAGCCTGGACACCACCAATATTCATCACTTGAGGTTCTTCACCATAATCACGGTTATCACCCTCAGTATTGGCAAACGAATCGGAACTACTGTCAATATCCTCCATTTCCACCTGTCAGAAGAGCTTGTTGTGTTGCTGGGCATACATCATCAGAGCGATTAAACTCCGAATCCAGAAAAGTTTCACCCATATCCTATTTTGGCCATTATATAAATAATTAAGCCATTGTAGCAGAAAATATTTGCACCAAAAGCTATAGTGCACACTGCCGGTAATGATTGTGGAGGAAAATAATAGCATGCACAGTTGCACAGTCACCTTTAACCTATCTATTCCGGTGTTTCTCAGGGGTCTGTAGCCTACTATCTCCAGTTCTCTTTCTAATATTCATTAATTATCTCCACTGTACCTCTAGTCCAGTGGTTCTTAACCTCTGGGTCGCGACCCACAGGGTCTCTGATATATATGTTATTGCTCATATGTTCTTATAATTAATGCCATTATGTTGAATAACTCGCTTTTAATCAATACTTAGTTTCCTAAGTCATTTATGTTGATTTCGCTAAAGCCAGATGACTTTTTCAGCTTAGAAATACTCCTCAACACCTACGCTTCAATTACGTATTTAATCTAACCGTTGGTAGCCTATGTGGTATGTGGAGGGAGGGAGTGAATGAATTACGGTGGAGGGCCAATGTTGTCACTAACAGTTTTCTTGCAAACATTTAGCAGTTAGCTGTAACCCTGATAGCCTTGGCCAGTGCATTAAGCAAATCTCACTCGTTGACATTCCATAGATGTCAAAGATGGTGATAGTAAATAAAGACATTACATTATTATTAGATGACGATGGTAATGCCGTAAAAATTAGAATGTACGTACTTGTGGACATCAAACGCACATTTATGATGCTATACCACACTCTCATAAGCCATTCCAACCAGGAAGAACTTTATGAATAGTTGTAAAATGCACAGACCCTGACAACCCTGGAGGCGGGGTTAGAGTGTCAGTTATATTTCAATTGCTAGAGTGGTAAGGTGAGATACGTATTAGTATTTTTCACTGGCCCCTGGGCCTTAATTAAGGATCATGCCACATTTTGGCAGTTTATTCTGGCTATCACTGGACGATTTTACTTAACTTAGGAATGATCTCTGGAAATTAGAAGGGTAAAGATTATCTCAATTTAACCCTCGTATTTAATATAATATACCCTTCCTAATCTGAATAAAATCATCTAATAATAATAATCAGATATGCAATTTAATCCACAAGGGATTGATACCGGAATTATAGGAGTGTACTTGTTTATGCAAATAATTGTTTGTCAAAGTTTGTGAAATGCTAGGTTTTTCCAGGGTTAAATAGGAAGGGAAATATCCCCAGGCTACCTTTAGGATCAACCTTTCCTGGTACCTGGCGCGGGGTACGAACCTCTGAAGGAAATTTAACCCTCCTAAAAACCCACAGGTTTTGAGATGCCTTGGGTGGGATTCGAACCCTGGTTAGTGACGCACCACCATCACCACCAGGCCCGCGCGCTAACCCACTGTACTACCACGGACGTACTAAAAGTATAGCAACCTTAGTCCGATTTTTAAGAACCAGGTGATAGTCTCGTGGTGTTTTTCACGTGATGAGTTTATTGGACTTACCATCTACAACTATTTTACGCTATACCTGACGTCAACTCGGGTTAGTATTATTGTGGGTGCGGGACATTTTCGAGGGCATTACACCACATTCCTTTTTAGTTAGGCTAGTCCCTAGCCTCGTAAGGGGTTAAGGTATCGTAGCCTTTTTACCTTAGCTATCTCAATATGGTTTTTAGGGTTCGCGTGACGGGTGCTCCACGTAGCTACCTGGTCACGTTCCTTAGCTGCCACCAATGAAATGCTAGGTTTTTCCAGGGTTAAATAGGAAGGGAAATATCCCCAGGCTACCTTTAGGATCAACCTTTCCTGGTACCTGGCGAGTAAAATGCCCCAGAACGAGAAGCCCACCACAGAAGCCACGAACGAACACCACACAGAAACACCCAAAAGAAAGGTCCACAGAACGAAAGGACCAGCTGACCGAGCCAGCCAATTTAGACAGGCCCAAGCCCGCAGGGCTAAGCAGCTCCAGGCCGCACCTATATACCCCTTCTAAACTGACCATTTTTCCACACCTCACGTACACTACCCCCTCGTGTCCTACACTCCTAACTACAAAGATGATGAACAGGAATATACATTCATATTAAAAACACCCATGCCCTGTCCCTACGTTGAGCCAATGCCAACACATCAGACAGCCATAATTATATCTATGTATGTTCTTACATCCGAGAAGTAGATGTTATATATCTTAGAAGTTAAAACACCCACGCCTGTCCCTAGACCCCGTATATCATTTCCCATGACGAGTATAGATATATGTAACCCGTGCTCAGTCGCCCCCTTGCATTGTTCCTCTAGTAACTAAGTGTCTCTATAATATTAACTGCCACCAGTATTGATACGACATAGCGGCACTGTCCTTGTGTCGTATTGTGCCAAGTACAGATCAACCAGGTTTCATCACCTTATTAGGACGACGACTATAATGTCGTCGTTCATCGATGTATGCAATCCTTAGTTTAAGTATTAATATTAACATTCCCTAACATCTTGTCTTGCCAGACTAAGCTTTCTGAAGACCCATCGCCCCATAAATCTATGTATTCAATCCTTAGGTTAAGTATCTTTATCCGCCATTGTGTTCACCTTTTTCCATTTACTTTTCCACAATTGTCATACGTCTTCAGCTTACCTCCTTCGTATCCACAGTCCACACTACGCCATATTACTTCGTGTCCTACACCCCATATCCGCCCGATTCTACCTATACGATGATGAACAAGAATATACATTCATATTAAAAACACCCATGCCCTGTTCCTACGTTGAGCCAATGCCAACACATTAGACAGCCATAATTATATCTATGTATGTTCTTACATCCGAGAAGTAGATGTTATATACCTTAGAAGTTAATACACCCATGCTGTAACGTAATCCTTACCCCAACCAGAGATTGTATAGATAACCTTTGTTACCAGTATCTATCATAGTACCTCGAAACAATAACGTAGTACCCCTACGAACTGCCGCTTTCCTTGGGTCTATATTTCATAGAAAACGCAGTTCCCAGGGACATAGACGTACACAAAAAGCGTTTCAAATAATAGGTCCATAACCCCTCGTATGTACGAGAAATAATACACCATGTCTTTCCTTACTTTATCCACAAGTCTCGCACACACCTACAGTTAACCTCCTTCTCCCCCACCGCCCCACAGTCCACATGATTCTATCTTTTCCAGACTCATATACCACCCCGTATTTGCATCCCCCGGTAGCATTTGACTAACGTACTTTCACTGTCTTTTCAAACTCCAATATCAATTGTAGCCTAATGCCACCCCCACGCCCAGGGACCTTAGGGGCAAATTTCCCTGTAGCCCCTGAACTTCCCCCCTCTCATTAAGACACCCACGCTTCTCGACTCTTGTCCGACCTAGCCTCTCTCTCATACCTCTTGAAGATCCTTGAATTTTCCGTTGCTCACGCTCTTCAACCTTTTATATATATACTCCTATCCAGCCTACCTTCACTTAGTAGGCCAGAACAACATTAGAACTTTACTAACCCCTTGCATGCCATCTATTCTCTTACAACCCATTTACAACCCTACACCCCCTGGTCGTCGGTGCGAGGCTCGCCGCCTCGCCAGTAACTAATTTCTATTGCCATACTTCCAGATAAATGTGGCAGAGTTAACAACCAGTCTCCACCACATCCAGCAAGCCATGCAATTAACAACCAACCGAGTACACCCAGCTAGCCAAGGCACCTTCGGTTTTGATATTAAGAACACCCACATCTGTCTCATAAACAGAGGGTTATTACAAACACTGGTGATATGGCAAGCCCCTAGCCACAGCCGCCGGACGACCATCCCAGAGAGAGAGCGCCCGGCTACCCCTTTTTACCCACCCGAGGAGGGAGACCCCCACCCCGCGGAGGTATACCTGGCCCCTGTTTTGACTTCCGGGTCATTGCCAGGTAGCCTAGGAATTCTGCCTATCAATGAACTAACCATGCATGTCTAACCCCCTTACTCACTTCTCTATACCCACAATAACCCATCTACCTGTTTTGAATACTCGGATAGTCAAATTAGCACCTCAGCTATGCAATAGAGCAAAGACTGAGCAATATAAGAGAGACGCCCCTATCACAGCTGTCCCAGTCCTCCCCGCAAAGTAGATCCAGTCTCCCTTCCATAAATACTTCCAGTATAGCCAAAATAGTACCTTTTACTAAGGCTCAGTTATATCACAAATTAAAGACTTCCTATAGCCATGTGCCACAACAGTAATCACCCTCTTACCCAGTCCCCATATCTATTGAGAGCTCAAATAAGTCCATAAGACTCGAGATCCCTATTGTCTACAGGGTCCAGAACCGAGCCTATAAACCTAGCTCCCGCCCCCAGTCAAATCAGTTGAAAGTTAGACACCAACCAGTGGTCACTACCCTGAAGTTAACCTCTAGCTCTGCCCTTGTGTTGTTCCTGAGTTGAGAGATTCCCGAGCCAGCAGACTCCATGGCAGAAGTTAAATAGAAGATCTGTCCATGTACAAGTCCTAACGTGCACCTTATAACCTTCACACAAATTCGTGGGTATATAAGTATGTAGCCAGCAACGATCGTCAAGAGATCCGACTTGAGAACTTCCTACATTTTGGACCACCTGGACGGCCGAGGAACCAGTCGTTAGCCCCCAACATCACCGGAAGCAAGATAACCAGGACCAGATCTACAAATACTATTCAAGATTCATGTTGCTAGTACTAAGTGTTATAGTACTAGTTTGACACTCACTTATTAACTTTCTATACAGTGGCTATAACCTTGCCCAGTGTAACTCATATTTAACCATTCCATTTGGAACGTACTAAGCGTATCAGTGCTCATTAATTAACAGGCGACATTGACTCGTAATTACCTTATATAGATATTAAAACTCTAGTGATATCTAACGTTCGCCCACTGATTTGTGTTCTACGTATTTCTGCCATAAGAATATAAAACTTAGATCAGTACCCCCATGAGGTTACTAGAGATTCCGTGTTCTACAATATACGCATGTCTAATCCTAACTGTGAGCTGCTACTTGGGCACGCGACCAGCCAGTAAGAGATCAAATCAGTGAAATTGAATTACATGAATATATTGAGTTCTTTCAGTAAAATCAAACTTGCTAATTAAACCCGTGATCAGAAGAGTATACTTGAACGTTGGAAGTGGGAGACTAGGCTCCATCCAGATCCGCTAATGCTAGCAGTTCCCTTCTATTATTTGTTTTGTATGAGAATTATTATCTTTCCATGCTCTTTATTTACTTACTTCAATAAACGTGAACTTGTGTCGTGTTACCGTGTGTTTATTTTGTGTTCTCTATTCCTCATACCTTGTATTGTGCATGCAGCCTTATATACCCAGTCATTTAGAACTCACATTACCCAAGTTAAACCTGTAGGAAAACAGGGCATAACAGTTTGCAAAGAAATAGCGATTCTGGGCGGTGAAGCCCTAAACGTGCTCCTTCCCTTTGCTACAACTTTCCTACGTGAGACAAGATTAGGATGATAAAGTACCGAAACCGATTGCAACCACAGCATGACCGAAGATGCTGCCTGCCATCAAAATCACCTCAATTTGAGAAGCTAGTCATATCGATGCAGTGTCAGGGCTCTCATTTATGATTTATGATTAATTATTTTGACTCGTAGGCTACACTCCGAAGCGTCTTCATTCACACTGTATCTCTGACAATATTCAACCTAATTTGGGTCTTTGGAGTGAAGCATAATCCTATTATGTATTCTTAATAATAATGTTATAACCAGGAAATACATTATGTTTTATGTCATATCAAAAGTATTTCTTAATTTCATTTGTATTTTTCAGGTTACAAAATGTAATTATATTTGTTTTCATTAATGTTCATAATTATTCCCTTGTATTGATCACCCCAACCTTAATAATATTTACGCAAGTTTTATTTCACTTATTGGTTTTGTTTTTACCAAAATAATTTCTATACACCTTGACTATGAGAAGCCTCCTTGTGTATTTAATAAAGCTATCAGCACCCTACATAAAACTAAGATTAGTCACGGCACTGAAATGTCAAGTTGAAGTATCTGTGAACCCCTTGAATCCTTGAGCTGCTCTTTCTCAAGCTGAAATATATTATAGCCACTTAGTGGTAGCCAGACTTAAAAATGTAATCATACTGAAAAGGTTATAATTATTTATGTTAAAAAATTAAGTTAAGGTCTTAGTCAGACTTAGGTCTTATAAGGAATTTAGGGCATGGGTCGATAGTAGATTCTGGCCAGGATTTTGGGTCGTTGTAAAAAAAGGTTAAGAACCACTGCTCTAGTCCCATCCACTCATATGCTGATGACTACCTTACACTATTGAACTAGTTTTTCACGACAATAAACATACATACATACATACAAACACAAATTCAAAGCCCGAGTGCTCCACACAAAGTGCGGTTCAGGTCTCACATCCTAATGGCTTCGTTCCAGGCAACCCTGTTAAGAACTGTCTCTCTTGTCAGGTTCTTTGATTTAAGATCAGACCTTAAGGTCTGATCCCACGTCTTTCTTGATCCTCCCCTTGGTGCAGCTCCCTCCACATTCATGGACTTGCATCTTTTCACCCAGCTTAGTTCATCCATCCTCTCCACATGTCCAAACCATCTAAAATACCACAGGAACGAAAAACCTGAGAGCGAAACCTCCAACCCTAACGAGCCACAGGAACGAAAATCCTGAGAGCGAAACTCCCATCCCCAACGAGATCCCAGGCCCCTTTTCCATTCCCGATTTGGTGTCTCTCTCCCTCTCAATTCATTCCACATATTATACATCTCTCAATCACAGTCTTCTAATATACACACCATAATACTTTACTCACTGATATTCTTGATGTACCACCTAAGTATGTATTTAATTAGGTAACCACCATACAGGCTATTATACTTTCATTGTGTAGGTTCGAGGCGATCTAAGACACCTTAGCTTCCATTTCACACCAAATCAGATCGTGATTACGTCAGCCCTGTATTTAGTTATATAACAATCAGAGTCCCCCCCAATTCTAGCAATTCTATGTCTCTAACCTCCCGTTGTTTTATCCACTAACTATAGATTCCCAACCTTTAACCACGACTCTATACACCCGATGACCCTATGCCAGTTATTGTATTGATTTAGGCCTGTTAATTCGGATAAACTCACTATGACCAATCTGCAGACGATTATCAGGAGAGATGCAGGAAAGCTACCTCGTATCTCCCTTTCCATGACGAGTATAGATATATGTACCCCCGTGCTCAGTCGCCCCCCGCTTGCCTTGTTCTTCTAGTAACTAAGTGTATATATAATATTAACCGGAGTATGCCACCAGTATTGTCCTTGTGTCGTATTGTGCCACGTGCAGACCAACCAGGTTTCATCATCTTATTAGGACGACGGCTATAATGTCGTCATTCATTCATGTATTCAATCCTTAGGTTAGTTATCTTTTATCCGCCATTGTGTTCATCTCTTCCATTTACTTTTCCACAATTGTTATACGTCTTCCAATCACCTCCTTCGTATCCACAATCCACACTACTCTATTTTGCTTCTAGACCCTATGCTCAGTGGTACCCTGTTTTGGGTCATCCTGTCCGCTTATCCTTCACGCCCCGCTGCACACACCACCCTACCTGTTCGATCGTAGGGAAATGCCACCCCTATGTCCAGCGCATTAAGGGTCACTATCCTAGGTCACGAGCGGCGCGGCGCCTAGCCTCAAACCAACCCCTTTACCATTCACAACCCTCCCCCACCTCGCGTATCCACTACCCCTCGTGTCCTACACCTCTTACCCGCCAGACTCTACCTACATGATGATGAACATGAATACACCTTAATTTAATACACCCATGCCCTGTACCTAGGTTGAGCCAATGCCAACCTGTTCAGACAGCCATAAATCTATGTATGTTCTTCCATCCGAGAAGTAATATGTTAACCCCCTAAAAATACCTTGTCTTGCCCGACTAAGTTTCTGAAGACCAACCGCCCCCATAAATCTATGTATGTTTTCCCATCCAAGAAGTAATATGTTAAAACCCCATGTCCTAATTGATAAGAAACTATGATACCCACGGGTACACCAGTGTATATATAACCATTGTTCCTGTAAGACCTAGACAGAAATGACTGAAGATGTTAGCCACCATGCAGTAACTCTAATTCTTACCCCAACCAGAGATTGTATACACAACCCTTTTTTACCATTGTCTCGACACATATCTACCACGAAACAATAACGAAGTACCCCTACGAACTGCCGCTTTCTTTGGCCTATATTTCATAGAAAACGCAGTTCCCAGGGACAACTAGATCAGCAAGAAATCGTGTCAAATAATAGTGTCCATAACCCCTCGTATTGACGAGTAATAATACACCATGTTTTTCTCTACTTTTATCCACAGTCAAGCTCACACCTACAGTTAACCTCCTCTTCCCCACAGCCCCACAGTCCACATGATTCTATCCTTTCCAGACTCATATACCACCACATATTGCTCATCCCTCGGTAGCGTTTGGCTAACATACCTTCCCTGTCATTAACCCCCAGGCTACGATACCAACTGTAGTCTAATGCCACCCCTACGCCCAGAGACCTTAGGGTCAAACTTCCACGTAGCCCTCCTTAACTCTCTCCCTCTCGTTAACCCCCCACGCTACTCCACTCCCTCCTAACCTAGCCTCTCCACCACACCCCCTGAATATCCTTAACTTTTCCGTTACTAACATTCTCAAACCTTTTGTATATATACTCCTATCCAGCCTACCTTTCCCCAGTAGGAAGGAACACCATTAGAACTTTACTAACCCTTTGCATGCCATCTATTCCCTCACAACCCATTCACAACCCTGTACCAAATGATCGTCAGTGCGAGGCTAGCCGCCTCGCCAGTGACTAACTTCTATTGCCATACTTCCAGATAAATGTGGCAGAGTTAGCAACCCAGTCTCCACCACATCCAACAAACCATGCAATTAACAACCCAAACAATTAAACCAGCTGGTCAAGGCACCTTCGGTTTTAGTATTACGAACACCCACATCTGTCTCATAAACAGAGGGTTATTACAAACACTTGTAATATGGCAAGCCCCCAGCCACAGCCGCCCGGACGGCCATCACAGAGAGAGGACGCGCACCTCCCCCTTTTCACCCACCCGAGGAGGGAGACCCCGACCCCTGCGGAGGTATACCTGACCCCTGTTTTGACTTCCGGGTCATTGCCAGGTAGCACAGAAATTCTTCCTATCACTGAACTAACCATGTATAACTAACACCCTGACTAACCTCTATTAACCCACAATAACCCATTAACCTTTCTGGCACACTCCAATAACCAAATTAGCACCTCAGCTATACCATAGAATGAAGTCTGAACAATCTAAGAGAGACGCTCCTATCACAGCTGTCCCAATCCTCCTCGCAAAGTAGATCCAGTCTCTCCCCTAAATACTTCCAGTATAGCCAAAATAGTACCTCTTACTAAGGCTCAGTTATATCACATTATGAAGGCTCCATATGGCCATGTGCCACAACAGTAATCACCACCTTACCTAGTTCCCGTATACCTTTACCTTTGGATACCTTACCTTTGGATGTGTTCGCCGCTCTTCTAGCGGCACCAAGGAGCGCGACGCCCCTCGTTATGGGTGGTGATTTGGTGCAGTAGACTGTTTGAAGCGACAGTTCGCTCCCTTGCGAGGATGGGCTCGTCTGGCACTTTTTGCAGTTCGACATCTAGGGCTCTCTTGAAGTTGTCTAACGAGATGTCCCTCATGTCTCTTACTCGCCGTGGGAGTTTGTTGAAGAGACGTGGGCCTCTCGCAGAGAGCCCATAGCACCCCTGTTATTCATCCGGGGGATTTCGCATTCCCAGCCTCTCCTATCACTGAATTCATGACTATCGGAGTATGTAGGTTTGGTACTAAACCCTCTGCGATTTTCCACGTGTATATTATTAGGTAACGTTCTCTTCTACGTTCCAGTGAGTACAGATTCAGTGCTCTTAAACGCTCCCAATAGTGTAGATGTTTTATCGAACTTATATGCGAAGTGAAATTTCTTTGTACACTCTCTACGTCATTTATTTCACCTGCTTTGTATGGGGATGTTAATACGCTACAGTATTCAAGCCGCGGTAGCACTAGAGATTTGAAGAGTGTTATCATAGGCAATTCACCGCGTGTTTTAAAAGTACGCAGAATCCAACCCGTTAGACGTTTCGCAGCCACCACTTTGACCTGGTTATGTACTTTGAAACCCATATTTTCAGACATTAATACCACAAGGTCTTTCACACTGTCTTTCCGTTCTATTATGTGGTTAGATTCTGTTAAGTAATTTGTAATTTCTTTAACACCATTATTATCTCCATACCGTATTAATTGGAATTTTTCCTCATTGAATTGCATGTTGTTTTTCCTGGTCCACTGGAACACTACATTCATGTCTTCCTGCAGTCGGCCCGTGTCCTCTTGTGTGTTTACTATCTTGCTTAATTTTGTGTCATCAGCAAAAGACGACACCGTACTGTGTCTGGTGTTGGTATCTATGTCGCAAATTAGTATGAGGAACAGAAGGGGCGCTAGCACTGTTCCTTGGGGCACTGAGCTTTTGACATCCGAAGGCTCAGAAGTGACTTGGTTTACTACTACCGATTGTTTTCGGTTTACGAGGAAATTGTATATCCACCGTCCGATTTTCCCAGTTATACCTTTTGCTTTCAGTTTGTGGGCTATTATACCATGGTCACATTTATCAAATGCCTTAGCAAAATCGGTGTAAATGACATCCACGTTTTTCTTTTCTTCTAGCGCTTTAAAAATTTTGTCATAGTGTTCCAAAAGTTGTGAGAGACATGATCTTCCCGCTCTGAACCCATGTTGACCGGTGTTGTGTAGTTCATTTGTCTCCATGAATGTTGAAATTTTGCTTCGCAGGACTCGCTCGAAAACTTTAATGATGTGAGAGGTTAGAGCTACCGGGCGGTAGTTTTTTGGTAGTGCTTTACTGGAGAATGCTTGTGAATAGTTGAGTGAACACGTGGTCATTTGGAGTAAGGGGTCGGGCGCAAGTTGGACTAGATAATAGTCCATCAGGCGCCTGGCCCGGGGAGACGATTAATATGAAGGGTGTGCCTGGAAGTGTGGTGGGAGGGCTTGTCGCTTTGGCTCCGCTGCATGTCTGCCTGCCGAGATCGGAACCTCTCCTGGTGGTCAGGGGCCGGGGGAGTGCTGGAGCGACCTTTGGTAACCCTGGTCTCTGGGTCTTCTCCTGGGTGACCTGGATGTGTGAGAGTTTGTGTTTTTTATCTGTGTTTATTTTTTGTTTTATGTTGTTTTTGTGTTTTCCCTGTTCTTGCTCTGTCTTGAGTCGGCTACCCCCAAAATGGGGATTGGGCCTGAGCATATAGATAGATAGATAGATAGCTTTACTCCCTCCTTTATGCAGTGGGGCAATTATTGCGTTTTTCAAGCTATCTGGTATGTCATCAGTTTCTAGACTCCTTCTCCACATTATATCAATTGAGAGCTCAAATAAATCCATCAAAACTCGAGATCACTATGGCCTACAGGGTCCAAAACCGAGCCTATAAACCAAGCTCCAGCCCCCAGTAAAATCAGTTGAAAGATAGACACCAACCAGTGGTTGGTCACCAGAGTTGACCTCCAGTTCTATCATTGTTGGTTGCTGAGAATTGAGTTCCAGAGCCGGCAGACTCCGTGGCAGATTTGGATAGAAGGACCTGTCCACATACTTGAGAACTTCCTACATATGGACCATCTGGACGGCCGCGGAACCAGTCGTTAGCCCCCAACATCACGGACGCAAGATAACCAGGACCAGACCAATCCAATACTACCCAAGATTCACTCTATCAGTACTACAGTGTTACAGTGCTATTTAGAGATTCACTTATTAATATTTCTATGAAGTGGCTATATCTTTGCCCCAGTATAATTCATATATAACCATTCCATTAGAAAGTGCTAAGCGTATCAGTGTTTATTAATTAACAGGCGATATTAACTCTCGTAATTACCCATATATCCAGATATTATTACATAGAAGTGAAACCCTAGTGATATCTGAATGTTCGCCCACTGATTTGCGTTCTATGTATTTCTGATACAAGAATATGAAACTTAGATCAGTACCCCCTGAGGTTACTAGAATTCCCGTGCTCTAAAATACGCGTGTCTAATCTAGTCTGTGAACTACTACTTGTGCACCAGAGCTACCAGTAATAAATCTAACAGTGAATATGAATCTATAAGTAACATTGATGGTCTGCAGTATATAAACTTGTGAATAAAGCCAGTGATCAGAAGATTAATACCTGAACGTTGGAAGTGGGAGACTAGGCTCCATCCAGATCCACTTATGCTAGTGTTGTTCAATTCTATCATTCGTCTTGCACGAGTATTCAGAAGTGTGATAATTAATAAACGTGATCGTGTGTCTTGTTACCGTGTGTTTATTTTGTGTTCTCTATTCCTCATAGCTTGTTTTGTGCATGCAGCCTTCTATACCCAGTTAGTTAGAACTCACATTACCCAAGTTAAACCTGTAGAAAAACAGGGCATAACATTGGCGGCAGCGGTGGTTCTTGATTCGGATAAAAGGTTGCATTACACTGCAAGTTTGGAACAGTAGAAGCATGGGAACATCGCAAAAATGGCAGCTCGCTATGACACTCACACACATTCCCAAGTATGATGTAAACACGTATGATATCGCCACTTACTTAGACATAGTAAAGCCAGTGTTAGATGTGGCACTTCAAAATGACCGCGAGAAAATCGCCGTTGCATTATTGCACATTATGCAGTTGGGAAAAGCAGTTTCCCAAATTGTTGAACAGGTAACGCCAAAGCTTACCTGGAACCAGTTTCGATCCCTCGTGATCCGGACCTTAGGGCCACTTTTGGGTTCCCTCGTCGCCCCCAAAATAATAAAAGTCGACGAGATCAAGTATGAAGGGGATATCAATGTGACCCTCATACAACTCTACAGACATGTGAGGACCACGTATAGCTCTGAAGATGACGAGCAACAAAATGAACTCTTATTCACTGCATTGTTGGACATCCTCCCACCCCACATCACCGCCCATCTCGACCTGTACGGCTCATTCGAAGAACATATGCTCTCCATCAGAGAAAGATGCCAACTCAGTTCGATGAATCCCCTATCCACCCCTTCAGCCCCTATCCAAGAAAGTAAATATATTCCTCCACTGAACACTATCATCGATAAGTCCCTCCATCCCCCTAAAGAAAACTCTGTGCACCCTTCCAAAATGACTCCCGGTGAAAGTCCAACCCCAGTGCACTCTTCCTTGCCTCTATCCTCTCTCACCATCCCTAAATTTTCCCCTGCCCAGCCATCCACCAACGATAATCTTCCATCAATTGTGTTACCCCATAAACCCCATCCTTTTTCTATGCCTGCCAACAAACCACAGCACGCAGAAATGGTCACCCCCACCGTAACCAATTCTCTTTCAATGTCACCCCTGAAAAATGCTGGTCAGAAAATGAGTCCCCCCTCCACTCTCTCACATGCCCCTGTCACCCAAGACCAACCTTCACCCCCGTCAATCCCTCAACAAACTGTCACGCCTCTCACTTCCTCATATTCATCACCTGTCCCCCCTCAAAACTGTCAACCTCACCCCCCCCCACCATCATCTCCCCACATGCCCAACCTCGGTGAACCCCTTCAAACACCCGCATCAACCAAGAATGCTACAGCTCCGCCTACCTCCTATGCCCCCCCTCCCTTGTCACCCTCTCCAACATTACCCGAACCGCTCTTGAATCCACCTCCAGTAACACCCTCGCTCGCCAACCTACCTCTGCCCCATAATCCAGCACCAGAACCAAAATCTCCATCAATGTCTCCTTCATCCATCCTACCAAATTCCATTGTTGTCCGAGACAAATCTCTTCCGCAACAATCTCTCCAAACTGACCTACTCACCCCATCCCCACAATTTACCTGTCAATCACCCAGACCCCCATCTGTCCAGGATCAATCCTCCCATGTTTCCAGGACAGACTCTTATGTATGTAAAAACCATTCTACCAAATATTTATGTACCCATGTTTCCAGGGAAAATGCCAACCTATGTACCCAACAATGTTTTCCCCATGCCCCCAGAAATGCTCAGCTATTCCCCCACCAACAAAATTTCCCTTGTGACAGTTTTCCGTCAGTAGCTCCCTTCCACCCCCCCCCACAATTCACACCCCTAAAAAACTTCAAAACCCCACACTTGACTCACCCGCTCATGACAGACAAACCCACCAATCCCATATAACCTCTCAACAAACTGTCACTGCCACCGACAAAACTCCCCAAATTCGTACTTTTAACAACCACAAATCAGTACATCAGTCCTCCCCCAATAACCCATGTTCTATGCCTAACTCTTCCCCCACCAATCCTCCACAGTCCCACCAACAAATTCCGTTTCCTAAATCACTCACACCTCACCACTCTGATCCTCCCACACGCGCCGTTAATCCCCCCCTCACGCGTGACCCCCACCAAAGTGATTTCCCCCCCCTCATGCGTACCGAACACCTGCTCACCAGTCGGTCCCCCACCATCATTAGCCCAGCTAAACTCTCAACCTCCACCAATTCCCACCCTGCCAGCCTAACCTCTCACGACCACATTCAGAACGAAAAATCACCCCCGTACATAACCTCTACCTCCTCTTCCCCCCCTATCTTACCCCCCTCTTCACCGTTACCCCATCCGCCCCAAATTCCACCCCCAAAGATCCCGCTCGACAAAATACCACGCCCATCCAAATCCAACCACAAAACTTTTTCCACCTTGGCTAACCCCCAAAATACTACCCTCTCTCTCGCCCCAAACAACATAATCAACCTCTCAACCTCAACCACTCCTCGAAATCCCATCCACGTCTCTCCCAAAAATAAAATCAGTCCAAATTCAACCCCTCTCAAACCACAACCCTGCCTGCCCAGACCCCCCCCCCACCATCTCCCTATCAAATCCCCACACTCCAAACCTCCAAACCAACCGATCATCGTAAACTCTCAACCTCCAGCCTTACTCACCCTTCCCCCAACCCCACTCACGACCACAACTCTCTACACAATTCAACCCCTCCCCAGCACCAACCCCTTCCGCAACAACAACCCCGACTCGACGTGCCCGTTTCACCTTTAAACCCCCCCTATCACTACCCCCGACCGCAACCTTTTAAACCTCCCTCCAAAACTGGCCCCGGGCCAGCTCTCACCCAGACCCACATTCCTAACGGCAGACCTAACGGTATATCCACCCCTCCCTTCCAAAGTGAAAGTGAACCCCCAAGGTCAAAGCCACAACCACCACCACCACCCCTACCAATAAACCAGACCTTCACCAAGACTAACGGCGACCCTAAATAACCCCCCCCCCCCTGATGATGATGAGGATGTTATTGTACTGGATTTTCCATGGGATTTTGTTTTGTATTGTTCTCAATTCTTAAGCGATTGGGCATGATTCTATAAATTTACATGTTTTCCATATACTGTATATATTATATATTTTTGTTCCTTAGTAGTACTCCCTTTCTTGTTAGCCTACACTTTTCTTACTATCTTTTAAATTTGTTTTATACATTGTTAAACACTTTAGCTCTTCTTAATTTTCCTGTGTTCTTAATTATCTGTTCTTTCGTCAAGTTCTTTTACCCTCTTTTCTCTCCTTTTCCAACATCTATGTATTTTCTTCCCTCGTTCCCTTCTTTCTTGAATAGTAACTCTCCTATTAGTTTTCAGTGTCTTGGATATATGGCCTGAGTAATCTTGTTATTTTTTTTCAAATTTCATTATATTATTCACATTCCAGGATAAAATGTTTTAAGTTTTTGTCTCTCTTTTCTGAACAGTCTGTTGCTAGTCGGGATGACAGTAATCTTCGTCCTCAGCGACAGGCTGCCATTTCCCTCCAACCTAACCCCCTCACCGACTTGACCTGGCCCCCCTAAACAAACCTACGTACTCCAACCTTGAGGTACGAGGTTGTACCTAATATAAAGGCGACGGAAGTAAAATACCACAGGAACGTAAAACCTGAGAGCGAAACCTCCAACCCTAACGAGCCACAGGAACGAAAATCCTGAGAGCGAAACTCCCATCCCCAACGAGATCCCAGGCCCCTTTTCCATTCCCGATTTGGTCTCTCTCCCTCTCAATTCATTCCACATATTATACGTCTCTCAATCACAGTCTTCTAATATACAAACCACAATACTTTACTCACTGATATTCTTGATGTACCACCTAAGTATGTATTTAATTAGGTAACCACCATACAGGCTATAATACTTTCATTGTGTAGGTTCGAGGCGATCTAAGACACATTAGCTTCCATTTCACACCAAATCAGATCGTGATTACGTCAGCCCTGTATTTAGTTATATAACAATCAGAGTCCCCCCCAATTCTATGTCTCTAACCTCCCATTGTTTTATCCACTAACTATAGATTCCCAACCTTTAACCACGACTCTATACACCCGATAACCCTATACCAGTTATTGTATTGATTTAGGCCTGTTAATTCGGATAAACTCACTATGACCAATCTGCAGACGATTATCAGGAGAGATGCAGGAAAGCTACCTCGTATCTCCCTTTCCATGACGAGTATAGATATATGTACCCCCGTGCTCAGTCGCCCCCCTTGCCTTGTTCTTCTAGTAACTAAGTGTATATATAATATTAACCGGAGTATGCCACCAGTATTGTCCTTGTGTCGTATTGTGCCACGTGCAGACCAACCAGGTTTCATCATCTTATTAGGACGACGGCTATAATGTCGTCATTCATGCATGTATTCAATCCTTAGGTTAGTTATCTTTTATCCGCCATTGTGTTCATCTCTTCCATTTACTTTTCCACAATTGTTATACGTCTTCCAATCACCTCCTTCGTATCCACAATCCACACTACTCTATTTTGCTTCTAGACCCTATGCTCAGTGGTACCCTGTTTTGGGTCATCCTGTCCGCTTATCCTTCATGCCCCGCTGCACACACCACCCTACCTGTTCGATCGTAGGGAAATGCCACCCCTATGTCCAGCGCATTAAGGGTCACTATCCTAGGTCACGAGCGGCGCGTGGCCTAGCCTCAAACCAACCCCTTTACCATTCACAACCCTCCCCCACCTCGCGTATCCACTACCCCTCGTGTCCTACACCTCTTACCCGCCAGACTCTACCTACATGATGATGAACATGAATTTAATACACCCATGCCCTGTCCCTAGGTTGAGCCAATGCCAACCAGTTCAGACAGCCATAAATCTATGTATGTTCTTCCATCCGAGAAGTAATATGTTAACCCCCTAAAAATACCTTGTCTTGCCAGACTAAGTTTCTGAAGACCAACCGCCCCCATAAATCTATGTATGTTCTTCCATCCGAGAAGTAATATGTTAAAACCCCATGTCCTAATTGATAAGAAACTATGATACCCATGGGTACACCAGTGTATATATAACCATTGTTCCTGTAAGACCTAGACAGAAATGACTGAAGATGTTAGCCACCATGCAGTAACTCTAATTCTTACCCCAACCAGAGATTGTATACACAACCCTTTTTTACCATTGTCTCGACACATATCTACCCCAAAACAATAACGAAGTACCCCTACAAACTGCCGCTTTCTTTGGTCTATATTTCATAGAAAACGCAGTTCCCAGGGACAACTAGATCAGCAAGAAATCGTGTCAAATAATAGTGTCCATAACCCCTCGTATTGACGAGTAATAATACACCATGTTTTTCTCTACTTTTATCCACAGTCAAGCACACACCTACAGTTAACCTCCTCTTCCCCACAGCCCCACAGTCCACATGATTCTATCCTTTCCAGACTCATATACCACCACATATTGCTCATCCCCCAGTAGCGTTTGGCTAACATACCTTCCCTGTCATTAACACCCAGGCTACGATACCAACTGTAGTCTAATGCCACCCCTACGCCCAGAGACCTTAGGGTCAAACTTCCACGTACCCCTCCTTAACCCTCTCCCTCTCGTTAACCCCCCACGCTCCTCCACTCCCTCCTAACCTAGCCTCTCCACCACACCCCCTGAATATCCTTAACTTTTCCGTTACTAACATTCTCAAACCTTTTGTATATATACTCCTATCCAGCCTACCTTCCCCCAGTAGGAAGGAACACCATTAGAACTTTACTAACCCTTTGCATGCCATCTATTCCCTCACAACCCATTCACAACCCTGTACCAAATGATCGTCAGTGCAAGGCTAGCCGCCTCGCCAGTGACTAACTCTATTGCCATACTTCCAGATAAATGTGGCAGAGTTAGCAACCCAGTCTCCACCACATCCAACAAACCATGCAATTAACAACCCAAACAATTAAACCAGCTGGTCAAGGCACCTTCGGTTTTAGTATTACGAACACCCACATCTGTCTCATAAACAGAGGGTTATTACAAACACTTGTAATATGGCAAGCCCCCAGCCACAGCCGCCCGGACGGCCATCACAGAGAGAGGACGCGCACCTCCCCCTTTTCACCCACCCGAGGAGGGAGACCCCGACCCCTGCGGAGGTATACCTGACCCCTGTTTTGACTTCCGGGTCATTGCCAGGTAGCACAGGAATTCTTCCTATCACTGAACTAACCATGTATAACTAACACCCTGACTAACCTCTATTAACCCACAATAACCCATTAACCTTTCTGGCACACTCCAATAACCAAATTAGCACCTCAGCTATACCATAGAATGAAGACTGAACAATCTAAGAGAGACGCTCCTATCACAGCTGTCCCAATCCTCCTCGCAAAGTAGATCCAGTCTCTCTCCCCTAAATACTTCCAGTATAGCCAAAATAGTACCTCTTACTAAGGCTCAGTTATATCACATTATGAAGGCTCCATATGGCCATGTGCCACAACAGTAATCACCACCTTACCTAGTTCCCGTATCAATTGAGAGCTCAAATAAGTCCATCAAAACTCGAGATCCCTATGGCCTACAGGGTCCAAAACCGAGCCTATAAACCAAGCTCCAGCCCCCAGTAAAATCAGTTGAAAGATAGACACCAACCAGTGGTTGGTCACCAGAGTTGACCTTCAGTTCTATCATTGTTGGTTGCTGAGAATTGAGTTCCAGAGCCGGCAGACTCCGTGGCAGATTTGGATAGAAGGACCTGTCCACGCACTTGAGAACTTCCTACATATGGACCATCTGGACGGCCGCGGAACCAGTCGTTAGCCCCCAACATCACGGACGCAAGATAACCAGGACCAGACCAATCCAATACTACCCAAGATTCACTCTATCAGTACTACAGTGTTACAGTGCTATTTAGAGATTCACTTATTAATATTTCTATGAAGTGGCTATATCTTTGCCCCAGTATAATTCATATATAACCATTCCATTAGGAAGTGCTAAGCGTATCAGTGTTTATTAATTAACAGGCGATATTAACTCTCGTAATTACCCATATATCCAGATATTATTACATAGAAGTGAAACCCTAGTGATATCTGAATGTTCGCCCACTGATTTGCGTTCTATGTATTTCTGATACAAGAATATAAAACTTAGATCAGTACCCCCTGAGGTTACTAGAATTCCCGTACTCTAAAATACGCGTGTCTAATCTAGTCTGTGAACTACTACTTGTGCACTAGAGCTACCAGTAATAAATCTAACAGTGAATATGAATCTATAAGTAACATTGATGGTCTCCAGTATATAAACTTGTAAATAAAGCCAGTGATCAGAAGAATAATACCTGAACGTTGGAAGTGGGAGACTAGGCTCCATCCAGATCCACTTATGCTAGTGTTGTTCAATTCTATAATTCGTCTTGCACGAGTATTCAGAAGTGTGTATATCAATAAACGTGATCGTGTGTCTTGTTACCGTGTGTTTATTTTGTGTTCTCTATTCCTCATACCTTGTTTTGTGCATGCAGCCTTCTACACCCAGTCAGTTAGAACTCCCATTACCCAAGTTAAACCTGTAGAAAAACAGGGCATAACACCATCCAAGCCTACTAGTATGCATCTCATCACTGATACTCTTGATACCTAACCTTCTCCTTAGCTCTTCACTTGATATCCTATTTTGCAGTTTGGCGCCACACATCCATCTCACCATTATCATCTCATTGCATTCCATTCTGTTGAAATCATCTGCTTTGACAGGCCACGCTTCTGAAGCATGTGTCATTGCGCTTCTAACTCAAATGGAGAGGGAGTCTTCTTATGGTTAGTAGTGGCAAAAGTTCTCTAAGCTTTCCTCAGCCGCATCTCATTCTGGCGATAGTGGCGGCCTCAGCCCCACCACCGGCAGAGAAGGTATCACCCAAGTAGTAAAGCTTGTCCACCATCTCCAGTGCCTCATTGTCAAAGTTAATACTCTTGAGCCGGTCATTGAACACAAGCTCACCTTTGCATACTATGCATACAAATTTCTCAATTTCAGACTTCTTCCTTGGTAGAGGTCCCTTTATTCTAGTTCAGCGCTTCTTCCCATGATGTACCCAGCTGCGGCAGTATGGAGTTCACGCCTGCCCCTTTTCTGCATACTGAGCATGGATATGCATCAATTTTTTCTACCTTTCCTAGCCCTAATCTACTGTGTAATATCTTGGTTTTATTTATATTAACTCTTAACCCTTTACTTGCCATGCCAGCATGCAATCACTCCAAAACTCGCATAACAGGACCTTGGCACGCTTATCTTCTGATCTTTCTACTATCTCTGATTGGGATAGAGAAAATCTTGTTACTTTGAATGCTTCCATGACTCAATTTCTCCATCTGTCTACTTGTCACAACCTTCCATAAGACCATTACTTACTCTTCAGCAACATACAAAATTAACCCTTCATCTTCTCTTAATATTCTTGGTGTCTCTTTTTCTTCTGATCTCTCTTGGAAAGACCATATTACCGCTCTTGCTAAAAACACCTTCCTAGAAGCTGGGTGTGCTCAACTGCCTCTGGGGGTTCTTTACCCCCTGTGCAGCTTCTTGCTATGTACAGGTGTAAAGTGCGTCGATCCTTGTATTAATTATTGTTTGCATGTGTGGGAAGAATCCTCTTACAGCACTTCTAGACAAAGTAGAAAAGAAAGCCTTTTGTCTCTGAAATACAGGAGAAACGAAAACAAAACAAGAGCACAAACAAACGAGCAGGAGAGAAACAAGGAGAAACAAGAAAGACAGAGACAGACAAACACACACAAGACGTAGCAAGGAAGAAAGCAACAAAACACACCACAACAATGTCAGGGTCAAGGCCAGAGATCCCGACCAGGAAGGAAGACTGTCGCATCTCAACAGTAGACGAAACCAAGCGAAAAAGAGAGAAGCGGGACGAAAGGCAGAGAAAGAAAGCGAAACGAGTACACCGTGATAATCCTCGGGTCAAGGCCAAGGACTCGAGCCAGGAGGGATTACTGCCGTGTCACAGCAGGGGGACAACGAGCCCCAAAATGGCCGGCAAGGGACAGCGACAGACCCCCCCCCCCCCGAAAGTGGTATATTCGCAACCTTTCTAGGACCCTCAAATCACCCTATGTAAAATGCCTAGAAATATTATTGTATTAATTTATATATGTTTAACTATGACCAATCTGAGTACAACCATCTCAGAAAGAGATAAAAAGGGAAGACACCGATTCTCTCTCTACATTACGAGGGTATATGTATGTAACCCCATGCCCAGTTATTGTATTGATTTTTTTATTAGTGGCCCCTCCATCATTGACGAACATGCCTATTACATAAGGCATCCTCTTCAAACACTAATCCGCCGTAGTTTGAATCTACCGCGCAGAGCATTTAAAATCTGAGGAGCCTTCATCATGAGCGCACGCGACCTCACTCATGGCTTCAGTCATTATGAATTGGGTTCTCACTACGAAAATACTTGGTAAAAAAAAAAAAAAAAAAAAAAATGAAAAATAAGAATAACTATCCAATAAGCTTTCCATCATATCGTGGATGTACTTGTGTGGATCTTTGACCAGACACTGATTCAGGCGTCATTCTTCCTTCTCTGCTCTGCGATCAGCCGGCCCGGACGTGTCTCTCCACGCTCCGCTGGTTCCGCATTTGCTGCGTCCCTAGTGAGTTTTTTCTCATTTGTTTACTCTGGGATGTATCGAGTAAGGTTAGGATATGCGTAGCAGGAGTGTCCTGGGCTGGTTGCCCGCAGTGCAGTGTATTTTGGGTCGTGTGTTTGGGGCATCTATTTCTGATGTACCCTCGTGGTCCGGTTGTGGACATGTGTACTTTTCACGGTTAGCTAGCTTTGTGATGCAGGCGGCTTTCATTACGCGTTATTGCTTCCTTTTATCTTTCTGATGAGGTAGCGTATTTTTGCTGACGTTCCCAGCGTGTTTTTCTTCACTTAGTGAAGTTTTTTCTGGGTCCCGAGTCAGTTCTTCCCTTTGCCGGAAGTATTTGCTACAGTGGTGTGTTGGCGGTGGTTCCTGTTGTGATATAATTCAGTGCTTTTTGTTTATATTCCGACATGTTAATGTTATCCGTCTGCCTAGGCCTAGCCAGCCTCTCGTAGCTTTACCACATATACAAGTGTTATTGATTTATTTTCTAAATATGTACTACTGTGTCATGTGTGTCCTGGTTTAGTTGTGTATTGGCTAATTCCATGGACTATTTATGTGTCCTGGGTTAGTTGTGTATTGGCTAATTCCACGGACTATGTTGGGCCCGGTGTTAGTTGTGTTCGGTCCGGTGGTGCGTTCAGATGGTATCTGGACGGGGTGGGTTTTTCCGGCGGGTTTTTCTCGGTTTCACCTTGATAACCCCGGCTGGTTGCCGAGTTTTGGCCACGCGTGGTTTAAAAACAGGCTTGTTTCCCCGGCGAGTGGGTGTCTGTGGCTCCCCAGGACTGCGTCTCTGGGGTGCCTGTTTCAGGCTCCTTATGATTCCCAGTGGGTTGGCTGTACCCATCTGACAGTGTTCATACGGACACGTGTTGTTTGTAGTTTTTTCGGTTTTGCAAAGCCAATATAAACTATGCTGTTGTTGTATTTCCTCCCCGGCGATCTTTTACAAAGAAGTGGGGTTAGGAACAATTGGGGTTAACTTTTAAACTTTAAATCACCCGGCGGGTGCAACCTGGAAGGGTGGGATGCCCGAATTTGCAAAATTCAGTTTAGTTGACCAGACAATTGAGGGATGTATTGTGTATCGCCTCCTTCAACATACGGCGCTTTAGGGCACAATTGGGGTTAACGTTTTTAAACTAATATTCACACCCGGCGGGTGCTCCTTGGAGGGATGGGAATAACGAATTTACAATTCAGTTAGTTAACCAGACAATTGAGGGTTACGTTTTGTATCGCCGCCTTCAACATACGGCGATCTAAAAAGATACTTCGGGAGAAGTTAGATCTCGTATATTTGTCAGGCTTCCCAGTTTTTGATCTACGAGATAATTCGGGGGCCGGCGTCTTTTTTATTTTTATTTTTTCCAAAATTGAATCTTGAAACAAACACCACCGGAAAGACTTAATCAGTTATAAACGCCATGCTGGTCTTTATGATGTATATATGTTAATTTACATATGTTAACTATGACCAATCTGCATACAACCATCTCAAGAGAGAGATACAGGAAAGACACCTAGTATCTCTCTACACTACGAGTGTTATGTAAACCCATGCCCCGTTATTTTACCTATTATCTCTCTACGTTACGAGGGTATATGTATGTAACCCCATGCCCAGTTATTGTATTTATTTATATATGATGATTTATATATGTTAACTATGACCAATCTGCATACAACCATCTCAAGAGAGAGATACAGGAAAGACACCTAGTATCTCTCTACACTACGAGTATATAATTATGTATGTAACTCCATGCCCCGCGATTTCTTCCTTCTAGTAACTACTGTAGGTGTATATGAAACCACTAAAAAACTCATCTCCCATGTCAATAAAACTTATAGGAAGGAAGACACCTCTTTTTCTTTCTGCACTTTAGCAGATATATACTTGTAGCCTCACGCCCAATTAATCCCTTCTAATAACTGTATGTATGCAGCTAGGCGAGGATTATGCCCCACCATCCAAAGTTAGGAAGTGGGGACGCCTGGCAATAATATTGTATTAGTTTATATATATTTAACTATGATCAAATCTGAGACAACCATCTCAGAAAGAGATAAAGGGGAGACGCCCCTTATCTCTCTACCTTACGAGTATATATGTATGTAGCCCCATGCCCAGTTGTTCCCTTCTAGTAACTAAGTGTAGATGTAGTTAAGCAAGAGTTTTGTTCCACCATTCAGGTTGAAGAAGTTAAGGTACACAAAAGAATTGTTGTGCTACGAGGTATACATTTGACGACGACTGTGTACACCCTTTTTGGACCCCCTGTACCTCCTAAACTTAAGCTCGTCTCACCTAGCTTCTGGCATATCTGGCGAAAACCAGATTCACCTTGACCCTCACAACAAAAATAGCAGAGGGTCGGGTTGCCTGACAACCCAAGAACCCCCCCCCCCCTCACTCTCTCCCCCCCCCCCCCCCCCCTTACCTCTACGCTACAGGAAACTTCCCCCACTGGATACTACCTAACCCATCCTGACCAGAAGTGGTAGATCCTAACTCTATCCAAATAATAAGAAGAAAATCCATAACTCCCTGTTTTCCCCTGAATCAAACTTTTCAAGATGCAGAATAGTGCAGGTGTACTACAGGGGAGCAGCCACGTCAGGTCACGGAGGAACCTCCGCTCCCCCCCGGTCAACCCAGGAATAGCGACGTGCTCCGCCCCCTTGACCTCGACGAGAGGCCCACCGGGGAACTCTGCCCAGCAACCAGCTCCACACGTACACGGGTATGTTAGATGTTTTTAATTACCATTCCACATCATCCAAGATACGTAGTATAAGAGAGGAACTATTCAGCCCACTCGTCTTACCCCAACACAGTACACGGCTGCCTCAAAAGTAAAGTAACTTTCTTTATAAGTACAGACAACAACCCAGCTGGCCTTAACGAGCAAAGCGCCCCGCCCCCCTGACCTCGAAAACAACCCAGTGAAGGACCTCTTGTCAACAACACTTCCATCACATGCCATTATATGTTAGATGTGTAAGTTACCCATACTATATAATCCAGGACACGGGAAATAAGGAACGAATTACCCAGGCGACGAATCCTCACCCGCCACCATGCACAGCTGCCTCCAAAAATAAAGTGAACCACTCCAAGCCTAGACAACGCCCCAGCTCCAACTTCCTCCACACCTCAACAAGCTTGCCAGCTTGAAAGCCTGTTATCTCCACAACTAGGAAATGTTACATCTACTTTTCCATTACCCAATTAAGTGAGCCCTCCAATAAAGCACCACATGTAAAGCTAAACCTTACCTCTCCCATTCCTAGAACCCTCCGATAACAGTAAATCAACCAGCCTGCAGCCTCGACAACACCGGGCAGCCCTTCTATATAATCCCTGGGAGGAGGAGAACTCAGTAAGTAGAAATATCGCTTCTGTACGGTCGGCAACCCGCTCTGACTGAAGACTATTTTATACCCCACTAAAGACTAGTTACTGACGAACTGCAACCCGGAGTCTGTGATACTATCAGTGATATATATAAACTTTTTGGATCTTTATTAATCGTGGCAACCCGTTGGTTAATATCGAGACCTTAAAACAATATATATATAAACCAAAGTAAGTGTATTAAAAACTCATTGCTGGTATGGCCTCTTCCATTTGAGTTTTCTAATCATTTATATAGTGCAACAAGAACTACATACATATAACTAATTACTTCTGGCCACCCAGAATTTAATATAGTTATTCATATTAGTGTCTTCTCTAACCTAGTACAAATATTGAAAGACGAAGGCAACCCTACCTTTCAATATTTTATTATCTTAGACATCTTGGTAGCACTTAACTCACAGAGATCTAGGAGAGAAAGATCTGTAGAGTTAACTAAGTGTAACAGTAACTACATACGTATAACTAGTTATTTCTGGCCACCCAGAATTTAATATAGTTATCCATATTAGTTTCTCCTCTAACCTAATAAGAATATTGAAAGACGAAGGAAACCCTACCTTTCAGTACACTTATTATCTTAGACATTAATAATAATAATAATAATAATAATAATAATAATATTTATTCAGTTAGCATTTTACAGTGTTTGTACCACATATTATGTTACAAATATGACATGTACCAGCCTTGCATAATTCCAACTAAGGATAGCCTAATAAGGCCGTTAGGCGTATTTCCATTGGGGTCCTTAATTGTGGGATTAGGTTAGCTGGGGAAAAAGGGGAGGATAAAAGAAGTAGATACTTTAGAAAAAGTATTTCTAGGGGGTTATTTTAAAATACCTTACATCCTATAGTAAATATCAGTAATCCGTAATCAGTAATAATTTCAGTTTGTTTTGCCTATCTCTTATGTCGTATTTTGTAGTAGACATACAGTAAGCTTGGTGCTCCCTTCTCGCAGCTGTTCGGTTCAGGTGTTCCTTCAGGCTACGTCTGAAGGAATACAGTGTTCTCTTTTCACGGACTGACTGGGGTAGGTCATTCCAGTCTTTGATGGCAGTGAAGAAGAATGTTTGCTTACCCTGTCCTTGGATTCTCTGGACTGTAAAATTAAACATCCTGTTTCTTGTATTATGTCCACTCCTCTCATTTGCTTTAACAAAATTACTCTTTAGATACTCTGGAGCTCTGTCATAGAATATCTTGAAGGCATTAGTGAGCCTGATTTGTTTGGCCCTGTCAGAGACATTGAGCATACCTAGTGACTGAAGTTGTTCCTGGCCAACATGCGAGCTAGATCCTAGGTTCAGCATGAACCTAACCATTTTATTTTGAGTGACCTGAAGTTTGTGCTGTGCTGGCTTAGATGATGCAGAGTACCAGGATGACACAGAATAGTCAAAATGACATTGAACAAGCGCTTGGCAAAGGGTCTTTTTGGTCGCCGCTGGCAAGCATCCCACCTGTCTATACAGGTATTTTATACGTGCTCTACACTTACTCAGGATAGATTCCAAAATTGTTTCACCTGACAAAGTCGAGTCCAGTTTTAGTCCGAGATATTTAACTTGTGACACTGTTGTTATAGGAATATCATTACAGTTGACCGAGAAGCCCACAATGTCTTTCAGTTTGCGTTTTGTTCCACATTAGCTGGCACTTAACTCACAGAGATGTAGGATAGAAAGATCTTTTGTGTTAGAAGGGTCTATGCAAGATACTCTCAGGAGCACTTAGCATATATAGATCCTAGGCACATATTGTCTGTGGCAACCCACCAGGACTTGTGACTAAAAGGTTACCACCACCTAAGTTCTTTGAACCTCTTAAAAAGATTAGAGACTGTCAAGAGGAGTTACTTGTATCAACTCCTCTTGTGTGTGTCCGATGTTTTGTTAATCCGGCCCTGCCTGAAACATAACATTTAAAATCCTAGCCCCAAGAGTACCTGAACAGAACTTCATCACCGGATAGGCCTAATATTAAAGGTCAGAACAGTCAAGTATTCGCGTGCCTAGAATACTTGCGTTAGTTCGATGTGGCGACCAACTTATCCCTCCTAGTTACGGAACCACATTTAAGACCCGAAGCCCATTAACCCAACTGTAACTTCTTCACACGACTGGACACCCTGGATGGCCCACGGACCAGCCCAGAAACCATCAACGACAGCATATCAAGATACTAAGAAGATAACCCAACAGTGCACTATTCATTATTATTTGTATCAGTGCAGAGATACCTAACTATATGATCGATTGTTCACCTGTGCCTCCCCTTAGTTATTTGCTATCTATGACGAGTACTTCAAGTTATATCACCAGTGTTTCCTGTTTATTGCCAAAGAATTCGGTCTCAGTGCAAAGATACTACGAGATAATTATCGCGACAATATTTACCCTCAGCGATATAATGAGTGCTTCCTATTTGGAGATTATGGTATAGGTATTTTGAGATCCCGAGAGTTTATGGGATAGGTCGTAAAGTAAATAATCTCAGTGACGAATTCATATACCGTGCATTAACAGTCAACCAAGTATACAAATTTGTTGCATAATTAATCTCTCGTGTTTCGTGAAAACCAAGATCGAAAGTTAGATACGCGTCAACAAAAATAACAGAGCATAAGGTATACGCAATTAACTTCATCAGATAGTTATGAGAACTTTATCAGTGCCCCTCGAGTGAAACTTCTCTGATCTTATATCTTGTAGCCTACTTATCTCAGAAGAGTAATACCTGAGTGTTGAAAGTGGTAGTGCACGCTGCATCCAGATCCACGATCGTGCTAGGAGAATTGAAAAACCAATCTTGATACTGAATCTCTTGCCCCTTCATGTTTTCCTAAGTGAATTTATTCTTTTTCTATGCTAATAAGTGCTACATCAATAAAGCTGTATTACAAACCACATTCAGAAATTATATCTATGTGTTCTATTGATTCCTTATACTGTATGTATTTGCATGAAATCTGATATTCCAGTCTCGAAGAACTCACCTTAATCAATCGTTAATCCTGTATAAAATCAGGGCATAACATTGGTGGCTCGCGGTGGTTCTTGATTCGTATAGAAGATTTCATTGCATTTCATATTGTCAAACAATGGAAGCATTGCAACATCGCGAATATGGCAGCTCGCTCGCACATTCCCATCCCTAAATACGATGGGGACACATACGAAATCGAAACATACATGGACATTGTGAAACCAGTGCTAGATTTGGCATATAATACGGATCGGATCGAGAGAAAATCGCCGTATTGTTAACGCACCTGGGAAAAGCCGTTTCCCTTGTTGCCTCCCAAGTTACCCCTGCACTCACTTGGGACCAGTTTCGGCCCATAGTCATTGAGGCCATTAAACCCTCATTAGGCATCTTCGTCGCCCATGCCCGCATTAAGGACATCAAGTACGAAGGTGATCTAGACGCCACATTAGTTTCTATTTCACAACAAATTAAATCTGCTTTTCCTACTCTTCCTAAAAATCAGCAAGACCAGCACATTTTGGTGAATCTCGTTCAAGTGTTGCCCTCAGCAGTTCGTGAGTACTTCGCAGTACATGACCCTGTTGGTTTCCAATACGATTTGATCACCATCAGGAGAATTCTCGTGGTGCAACCCCCGAAAATAAACACAATTGCCGCCATCAAAAGGTTCACCACCCATCCTCAAAACACTGGTCAACATAGGGAGCCCAGCCAATTCCACCGACAACTGGCTGCAACCTCCAAACCCATGTACCACTCCGGCAAACCCCAACCCAGCAGGCCCAGGTTCAACCCCAATCCAAGCCGCCGAGTGTACAACAAAAACCAGGCCTACAACAACAACAAAGGTACAAAGGAGTACAAAGGAAATCAAGCAACAACAGATCTAGTGACCCTTCTAGGTTGCTTGTCCTCCAAAACAATGAGGATCAAGTGTCCAAACAGTGGTTTAGAGTGGGTAAGGGAACATTGGAAAGGGAATTACTGCCCTGGAACTAATGTCCGTGGCAGGATTAGGAAGTTAGTAGGGGACAGATGGGTTAGTAACAGAGGGGGGGATAAAATAAAGTTATTCATTTACAAACGCAGTCAGTCGCGGGTTTGATGCGAGATATTTGTCTAGGCGGAGTTTAAATGAATCAACGGTGATGCAGTCT
This sequence comes from Paralithodes platypus, assembly GCA_032716605.1. NCBI lineage: Eukaryota > Metazoa > Arthropoda > Malacostraca > Decapoda > Lithodidae > Paralithodes > Paralithodes platypus. Next base: position 25,913,160 of record CM064545.1, read on the forward strand.
ATAACGTTTCGGGGAAGCCCATTCCACAAGTTGACAACTCGATTGAAGAAGAAATTCTTAGATTCGTGTGAGTTAAAAGATTTACCAATAATTTTGCAACCGTTTCCCCGCGTGTAATTAGATTGGTCGATAGTGAAGTACTTACTACAGTTCATATTGTCGATGCCTTTGATGATTTTGAACACTTGAATTAAGTCACCTCTTAATCTGCGCTGGGTTAAAGGAAATAGATTTAATTCTCTAAGACGCTCTTCGTATGGTTTGTTCTTTAGGCTAGGTATCATTTTGGTAACTCTACGTTGAACTCGTTCTAGCTTGTTTATATCTTTTTGGTAATAAGGGCACCAGGATTGAACGCAGTATTCCAGAAGAGGGCGGACTAAGGAATTGTAAAGGGTTAGGATAACTTCTTTGGATTTATGCTCAAATGTTCTGCCTATAAAGCCAATTATTTTGTTTGCCTTCTTAACAACTTCTGAACATTGTTGACTCGGTTTTAGGTTACTCGATATTGTTACTCCCAGATCGGTTTCTCTGTTTACATTCTTAAGCTGAGTGCCATTCATCGAATAGTTTGCTTTCTCATTTAGGTATCCGATATGTAGTACTTTACATTTATCCGCATTGAAACTCATTTGCCAAATTTGGGCCCAACATGACAATTTATCTAGATTGTGTTGCATATCGTCAACTTGTTCTTTTGAGAGTACGCTATTTGCAATTTTTGTATCGTCAGCAAATTTTGAGATTGTACAGGTGAGACCCTCATCTATGTCGTTGATGTAAATTAGAAAGAGAATTGGTCCTAGTACCGATCCCTGGGGTACCCCGCTACTTACATTGGTCCATTTAGATGCCTTACCGTTTATGACTACTCTTTGCTTTCTGTCGCTGAGCCAATTTTCTATCCATTTCAACACACCGTCTTGTATTCCATGCGCTTTTAGTTTTAGCAGTAAACGTTTGTGGGGAACTTTGTCAAAGGCCTTTTGAAAATCAAGGTATATAATATCTACAGCTTTACTCTCATCGTAGAGGTAAGAACACCACTCTGGTTATTATCAACCCTTATGATAATTTTCCCTGCCTGTAATCACAAATGTGCACTTCATGACATCAGGGACCACCAAATATCGAGCAGCCCAACCTCGCATGTAAATGAAGAGGAGTTTATCGAGAACGAGGAGGTCGAAGACCTCGACAACGAGGACGTTGCTCACCTTGAAATTAGTGACGACACTGAAGAAGTCCTGGGAGAGTCCGAAATAGACCCCAGGATTTTTAGAGCCTCCCCCGCCTACGATGGCTTCGGTGGGGGACTCCACAAATGACCGATCACCCCCCATATACCATCTTGCACAAATCAAAGGTATCCCTGTCCGGCTATTAATAGATACCGACGCCTCCAGATCATGCATTTTCAACTCATTTTATGACCAACACCATAAGAAGTTCGGTGGGATGCAACCTACCAAGTCCAAATTAATCAGGACCCCAATGGAAATACGCCTAACGGCCTTATTGGGCTATCCTTAGTTTGAATTATGCAAGGCTGGTACATGTCATATTTGTAACATACTATGTGGTACCAACTCTGTAAATTGCTAACTGAATAAATATTATTATTATTATTGTTATTATAGTGCCGGAGACGCCCCCTTACACGTCCGGGGGGAAACTAAACCCTTACATGTGACCACCCCCACGCCTCACGCAAATTGCTATCACTCCTTCGTAGTTTTTCACTCCGATTGCCGGCACTACGATGGGTACTTAGGGCTCAATCTCCTTCACAAGTTGCAAGCCCAAGTTGACTGTGGCCAACGCTTGATCACGTTAAAAAAAAACCCCAAAAACAACAAAATTGCCCCCCCCAAAACCGGCCCGAGCACCATCCACCCACAAATGAAAGTTAAGCCTAAACCTAAATCTGATATGCCCCCCCTTGCAAAGCCTAAACATAAATCTGACATGACCCCCCTTGCAACCCAGTCCAACAACCAACAACACCCCCAACAAAGGACGACTTCCAAAACAAATCCCCAAAGAAAAATAACTTCTGCAACCTCATGCCATTCCGAAAAGTCCCCTCCCAAGGTAAGCATTGCCAACCTCCCTCAACCTCGCCAACTAAAACTACCCCCCAGGTTTCCACCCCTAACCTCAATCATGTATCGGAAACACCCTTGTCCCCTAGCCAATTTGCCAGGCAGACACCCAGCAAATTCCACGACCCCACTGAATCTGTGTTCTGTTCTTTCAATCAAATTCCTACCATTGACTCTGACACCCCTGCCCCTAGGCTAGAAAGAACTGATAAACCCCTTTATATGTTCCATCCACCCAAACTATCTTCATCAACTCTTGATGTGCCCTATTCTATGTCTACCTTGGCCCAACAGAAAACGAAATTGTCTCCACCCACTATTATAAGTCCCGCTATGATCCACAACCGAGTTACCATTCCCCCTCACCATCAGAAATGGGTGTTCCTTAGACGAATACCCCAAGATGCCATGATTTTGACCCCCACCACCATCTCCGTAGGCCAAGACCGATGTATTATTCAACCTGCCATCTTGTCTTCCCAGCAAAATACCATTCTAATTGCCAACATTTCAGAAGATGTACTAACATTACCCAAAGGTTTGATTATTGGCGACCTAGAAACCTTTGACGAAATTGTCATTCCTCATATAAACCCCAGTGAAACTCCTATCTTACCCACCATTCCTGACTCCTTATCATGTGTGCAAAAGGAAAAATCCACTCCAACGCCAAGAGGAAGACCAGCAGGTGCAGGAGATGTTGGACGCCGGAATTGCCACGTCCTCCGTCAGTCCCTGGTCATCACCCGTAGTACTCGTGAAAAAAAAAAGATGGCTCCACCAGATTCTGTGTTGACTACCGTAGATTAAACGACGCCACTATTAAAGATGCAACGCCATTACCCAGGATTGACGACTCCCTCGACTCCCTTCATGGATCAAAATGGTTCGCCACGTTAGATCTACAAGCAGGATACTGGCAAGTTCCTATTAAACCCGAACATCAACAGAAGACAGCCTTCTCCACCAGCGGGGGACATTTATATGAATTTAATGTCTTACCTTTTGGTTTATGCAACGGCCCAGCCACCTTCTCCCGCCTCATGGAGTCTGTGTTAAAAGGACTAACTTGGGAAACCTGTCTCGCCTATCTGGACGATGTCATCGTGTACTCCGGAACCTGGCATGAACACCTCCACCGACTACACCAGGTATTGCAAAGAATCAGAGATGCAGGATTAAAACTCAAGCCCTCTAAATGCGAGATGGCCAGAAATACCGTCGGGTTTTTGGGCCATGTAATTTCCGCCTAAGGCATCTCTCCTGACCCCAAGAAACTTATTGCAATCCAGAATCAACAACCCCCCACTACCGTCAAAGGAGTACGCTCCTTCCTGGGACTAACCACATACTACTGACGTTTCGTCCCACATTTTGCCGAAATAGCCAGACCCCTTCACCAGCTCACCCACAAGGACACAGAGTTTTCATGGACCCCGGAAAGACACTTAGCTTTCGAAAAACTAAAAGAGAAGTTAGTACAAGCCCCCACAGTCTCTTTTCCCGACTACAAACAACCCTTCCGTCTATACACTGATGTTTCTCTGTATGCCATTGGGGCTGTCCTAGCCCAAGTCCAGGATGGAAAAGAACACGTGATTGCATATGCTAGCTCTACGTTAAATGTTGCACAACATAATTATGCAGCCACAAAACGTGAATGCCTCGGGATAATTTAGGCCCTAAATCATTTTCGATCCTTCGTACTGGGTGCCAAGTTGGATATCATCACAGACCACCAAAGCTTGCAATGGCTTAAGAAGATGCGAAACTAATTCAGCATTGTTAGTGCGCTGGAGAGAAACCTTAGAAGAATACGACTTCGTCATCCACTACCATCCATGAAAACTCCACACCAACGCTGACACCCTCTCTCGTCTCCCTGTACCAGAAAACATCCCCACCGATCTAGCAGCCTTGCAACAAACGGACCTCATCAATACCTCCATCCTCAAGGACTCCTCACCTTCCCAACCTACCCTACTACAGTCATGGCAGAGGAAACTCAAGCCAAAATGGATCCCCAAGCATATCTTCTCTCAACTAACTCATTGGGGTGATCAATTAACCACTGAATCCGGACACATAGTCGTCGAACCAACTGTTGGTCAAGAATACATGATTGCCATTCAAGAAGGAAATGGCATTCATTTGGGTCAAAGAAAAATGCTAAAAAATGTCCAAGATCAGTACTGGACCCCACACCCTTCCGGAATTGCAAAGAAAGTCACCGAATCTTGCAAACCATGTGCACTTGGGAAAGACAGGTGTCGCACCGCAGGACCAGCTGGCACCATTTCCGCCCAGAAACCATTCCAAACCCTTTCCCTGAACGTCATGGGACCTTTTCCCGTTAGCAGCAACAAACGGTACATAGTCACGTTCGTCGACGTATATTCAAAATTCCTGGTAGCCTGTCCCACTCAAGATCATACTGCATCCACAATTGCTACATTATTAGCCACCGAGATATTGCCCATATTCGGATTACCCACTTCGCTCTTATCCGATAACGCCCCTGAATTCCAAGGACAAGTTTGGGAAGAATTTTCCAAACAATGTGGTATAAAGATTAAACATCCATCCCCCTACTGGCCCCAAGGCAACGCAGTTTGCGAACGAAGTCATCGCACCATCAACAACCAATTACGTACCAGAATGATAGCCTTAAACACCTCAGATTGGCCGTCCCAAGTCAAAATGATACAATGGGGAATGAACACCTGTCCAAAAGAAGATGGTATTTCCCCTTACGAAAGAGTCTATGTGGTAGCTCCACTTTTACTACCTTTTCATCACCAGGCCCAACCTTCCACCACCAAGTTCAACCTCGATCCCTTGCAACAATTAAGAAACACCCTTCATACCGCCCAAGTTTGCCAAGACACCAAACATGACGCCATAGATGACATAAGTCCCTTCGCCATTCACGACACCGTAATGGTGGCCAAACTTCCGGTCATTAATAAGCTAGGCCCTCATTATGTAGGACCCTATACGGTATCCCATGTCCCAAATCCCTAGTTCCCTACCAAACCTCTATCAACTATCATGGGGAAACTCGGACGTATAGAAACCGTTTCATACGAATATGTAAACCCATTGTCAATCTATCCCCACCACCCGAGCAAATCTCCGACCACAACATTGCAGTACCTATTTCATCGCCCCCAACCCCAGTCGCCACCCCCGACCTAACAGTTCCTGCTCAATTAATACCTTACTCTTCAGCTGAGCCACCCAGTGCCCCACGACCCAAAACCCCCCCCCCCCATTACTTTTCGCCAACACACACCTAGGACACCCCACCCATCCGTTATCTCTCCGGAGTCACCCCACCCCCCCAGGTACTGACTGGAGCTTTTTAATTAACAATAACGACATAAATACATCTTGGGAATTATTCGAAACCACTTACAGGTACCTAAAAGCAGTGCAGGACTGCATACCATCGAAAATACGTCGTACAGGCCATAATAATAAGCCCAAATGGTGGAATAAAGATATTTCAAACTGTCTGCTTGCTAAAAAGTTTGCTAATGATAGATTAAAATCCTTACAAAATGACGAAGAACGGGTGAAATTTGTAGAGCTACGACGCAAAGCCAAAACGTTAATTAAGCAAAGTAAAAAGACCCTGGAGTTACATGTTGCGAATCAAAGTAAAACAAACCCGAAAGAATTCTATAGTTATATCAGAAAGAAAAAAGTAGTTACTTCAACTGTTGGACCGTTAGTCGATGAAAATGGAGAATACACCAAAGACGAAGTACAAATGAGTAATGCCCTCAATACCTTCTTTGCATCAGTTTTTACAACAGAAGACCTCAGTGATATCCCTACACCATCGCCGATTCAGATTGATAATTCAGATGTTCTAAGCAATATCACCGTTACAGAGAGAGAAGTATTGAATTGTTTAGATAAACTCAAGGTAAATAAAACGCCTGGACCTGATACAATCTCACCTAGAGTCCTAAAGGAAGCTAAGGATGAGCTCTCTAAACCACTGACATTGCTATTCAATAAATCCTTGCAGTTTGGAACTATACCTGATCAGTGAAAGCTACCCAACGTAACACCGATATTAAAAAAAGGCAGCAAATCCCTACCCAGTAACTATCGTCCAATTAGCTTAACTTCAGTTGTATGTAAAATGCTAGAAACACTCATAAGAGACAGACTCGTAAATCACTTAGAGGAAAATAACATACTTAAAGATACTCAACACGGCTTTCGTAAAAAACGTTCCTGTTTAACAAACCTCTTAGACTTCTTCCACGATATCCTCAACCTCTACGATGAGAGTAAAGCTGTAGATATTATATACCTTGATTTTCAAAGCCTTTGACAAAGTTCCCCACAAACGTTTACTGCTAAAACTAAAAGTGCATGGGATACAAGAAGGTGTGTTGAAATGGATAGAAAATTGGCTCAGCGACAGAAAGCAAAGAGTAGTCATAAACGGTAAGGCATCTAAATGGACCAATGTAAGTAGCGGGGTACCCCAGGAATCGGTACTAGGACCAATTCTCTTTCTAATTTACATCAACGAAATAGATGAGGGTCTCACCTCATAAGTGACATAGATCATCAGCCGCCAAGAAAAAAACAGAGGCAACCGAGGACCACCAGCAATAAGGACCGAAGACAGCGAGGACCGAGGACAGCCATGAACATAAATGTAGATCCGACAAGAACCAAAAATATTATTAAAGAGCGTTCCGTGAGTTCTAAAATAACAAATTTAAAGGTTTTCTATGCAAACGCTCGTAGCATACGCAATAAATTTTCAGATTTAGAGGAGCTAGTGTTTACAGAAAATTATGATGTGATTGGCATAACAGAATCTTGGCTCAATACAGAAGAAGAGACTTTTTAGCAGAGTATTCACTTCCCGGTTATGTAATGTTTGAGAAAAGCCGAATAAATCGAAATGGAGGTGGCGTTTTACTTTATATCAAAGAAAGTCTTAACCCTACCCTCTTGTCAAAACCTCAAATTGTGAACGTCGACGCATCTTTTGTGCTAATAAAGAATAATAAAGGTACAAAAATAATACTTGCATTAATATACAGACCTCCAGCTCAATCAGTGCAAACTGACCGAGAAATTTATGAACAAATTGCAGATGTAAGTAACTCACAAGATACCGTAATTTTTGGCGACTTTAATTTACCTGTGACCAAGTGGGGCGATACTCTTACTTCACACTCCGGACATGACTTGTATACGAACTTGCAAGAGAGTTCGCTTTATCAATTTGTTCGAACGCCGACCCGTGGTAATAACGTTCTTGACATTGTACTTGCAACAAAAGAAGGATTAATAGAGAATTTGAATGTTGGTGATGAATTCAGTAACAGCGACCATCGTACGATAACTTTCACTTTAAAGTTTACTAGTAACGAACCAAATAGTAGCATCGAAAAAGTCCCTAATTTCAAGAAAGCAAACTTTCATAAACTTAGAGCTATGTTTAAAGAAACTGACTGGAGCTTTTTAATTAACAATAATGACATAAATACATCTTGGAAGTTATTCGAAACCACTTACCTAAAAGCAGTGCAAGACTGCATACCATCGAAAATACGGCGTCCAGGCCATAATAATAAGCCCAAATGGTGGAATAAAGATATTTCAAACTGCCTGCTTGCTAAAAAATTTGCTAATGATAGATTAAAATTCTCACAAAATGACGAAGAACGGGTGAAATTTGTAGAGCTACGACGCAAAGCCAAAAAGTTAATTAAGCAAAGTAAAAAGACCCTAGAGTTACATATTGCGAATCAAAGTAAAACAAACCCGAAAGAATTCTATAGTTATATCAGAAAAAAAAGTAGTTACTTCAACTGTTGGACCGTTAGTCGATGAAAATGGAGAATACACCAAAGACGAAGTACAAATGAGTAATGCCCTCAATACCTTCTTTGCATCAGTTTTTACAACAGAAGACCTCAGTGATATCCCTACACCATCGCCGATTCAGATTGATAATTCAGATGTTCTAAGCAATATCACCGTTACAGAGAGAGAAGTATTGAATTGTTTAGATAAACTCAAGGTAAATAAAACGCCTGGACCTGATACAATCTCGCCTAGAGTTCTGAAGGAAGCTAAGGAAGAGCTCTCCAAACCACTGACATTACTATTCAATAAATCCTTGCAGTCTGGAACTATGCCTGATCAGTGGAAGCTAGCCAACGTAACACCGATATTCAAAAAAGGCAGCAAATCCCTACCCAGTAACTATCGTCCAATTAGCTTAACCTCAGTTGTATGTAAAATGCTAGAAACGGTCATACGAGACAGACTCGTAAATCACTTAGAGGAAAATAACATACTTAAAGATACTCAACACGGCTTTCGTAAAAAACGTTCCTGTTTAACAAACCTCTTAGACTTCTTCCACGATATCCTCAACCTCTACGATGAGAGTAAAGCTGTAGATATTATATACCTTGATTTTCAAAAGGCCTTTGACAAAGTTCCCCACAAACGTTTACTGCTAAAACTAAAAGCGCATGGAATACAAGACGGTGTGTTGAAATGGATAGAAAATTGGCTCAGCGACAGAAAGCAAAGAGTAGTCATAAACGGTAAGGCATCTAAATGGACCAATGTAAGTAGCGGGGTACCCCAGGGATCGGTACTAGGACCAATTCTCTTTCTAATTTACATCAACGACATAGATGAGGGCCTCACCTGTACAATCTCAAAATTTGCTGACGATACAAAAATTGCAAATAGCGTACTCTCAAAAGAACAAGTTGACGATATGCAACACAATCTAGATAAATTGTCATGTTGGGCCCAAATTTGGCAAATGAGTTTCAATGCGGATAAATGTAAAGTACTACATATCGGATACCTAAATGAGAAAGCAAACTATTCGATGAATGGCACTCCGCTTAAGAATGTAAACAGAGAAACCGATCTGGGAGTAACAATATCGAGTAACCTAAAACCGAGTCAACAATGTTCAGAAGTTGTTAAGAAGGCAAACAAAATAATTGGCTTTATAGGCAGGTCATTTGAGCATAAATCCAAAGAAGTTATCCTAACCCTTTACAATTCCTTAGTCCGCCCTCTTCTGGAATACTGCGTTCAATCCTGGTGCCCTTATTACCAAAAAGATATAAACAAGCTAGAACGAGTTCAACGTAGAGTTACCAAAATGATACCTAGCCTAAAGAACAACCCATACGAAGAGCGTCTTAGAGAATTAAATCTATTTCCTTTAACCCAGCGCAGATTAAGAGGTGACTTAATTCAAGTGTTCAAAATCATCAAAGGCATCGACAATATGAACTGTAGTAAGTACTTCACTATCGACCAATCTAATTACACGCGGGGAAACGGTTGCAAAATTATTGGTAAATCTTTTAACTCACACGAATCTAAGAATTTCTTCTTCAATCGAGTTGTCAACTTGTGGAATGGGCTTCCCCGAAACGTTATAGACTGCATCACCGTTGATTCATTTAAACTCCGCCTAGACAAATATCTCGCTTCAAACCCGCGACTGACTGCGTTTGTAAATGAATAACTTTATTTTATCCCCCCCTCAGTTACTAACCCATCTGTCCCCTACTAACTTCCTAATCCTGCCACGGACATTAGTTCCAGGGCAGTAATTCCATTTCCAATGTTCCTTTACCCACTCTAAACCACTGTTTGGACACTTGATCCTCAGTGTTTTGGAGGACAAGCAACCTAGAAGGGTCACTAGATCTGTTGTTGCTTGATTTCCTTTGTACTCCTTTGTACTCCTTTGTACCTGTACAATCTCAAAATTTACTGACGATACAAAAATTGCAAATAGCGTACTCTCAAAAGAACAAGTTGACAATATGCAACACAATCTAGATAAGTTGTCATGTTGGGCCCAAATTTGGCAAATGAGTTTCAATGCGGATAAATGTAAAGTACTACATATCGGATACCAAAATGAGAAAGCTAACTATTTGATGAATGGCACTCTTTACAATTCCTTAGTCCGCCCTCTTCTGGAATACTGCGTTCAATCCTGGTGCCCTTATTACCAAAAAGATATAGACAAGCTAGAACGAGTTCAACGTAGAGTTACCAAAATGATACCTAGCCTAAAGAACAAACGATACGAGGAGCGTCTTAGAGAATTCAATCTATTTCCTTTAACCCTATGCAGATTAAGAGGCGACTTAATTCAAGTGTTCAAAATCATCAAAGGCATCGACAATATGAACTGTAGTAAGTATTTCACTATCAACCAATCTAATTACACGCGGGGAAACGGGTGCAAAATTATTGGTAAATCTTTTAACTCGCACGAAGATAAAAATTTCTTCTTCAATCGAGTTGTCAACTTATGGAATGGGCTTCCCCGAGATGTTATAGACTGCAGCACCGTTGATTCATTTAAACTTCGCCTAGACAAATATCTCGCATCAAACCCGCGACTGACTGCGTTTGTAAATGAATAACTATATTTTATCCTCCCCTCACTTACTAACCCATCTGTCCCCTACTAACTTCCCAATCCTGCCACGGACATTAGTTCCAGGGCAATAGTTCCCTTACCGACTCTAAACCACTGTTTGGACACTTGATCCTCAGTGTTTTGGAGGACAAGCAGCCTAGAAGGGTCACTAGATCTGTTGTTGCTTGATTTCCTTTGTACTCCTTTGTACCCACTGGCCCCCCTTCAGGCACCATCTCCAACACCACCTTGTCCACAACTAAAACGGTTCCCAGTGCTTCATGTCGTTACGCATTATCTAAAACTTCATCCAAGTCAACACTTCCAACAGCGTGCCAAATTAACGACTAACAAAAAAAACCCAGTTCACACATGACAAATTCCCCTTCACCAGCCAGCTCTCCCCTCATTCGTAAAAGATCCCTTCCCCGACCAATATCAACATCCCCAAACGTTTCCTCTCCAACCTCTGCTTTACCTCCAAACTCCACCCCCAGCCCTCAAACTAACTCAGAAACCTCACCTTCCACAATTTCGTCCGGTCCCAAACAACTCCCCCCCCCCCCCCCCCCCCCCTCCTATTGACTATGACTACGCTACAAAGGATTCAGAGTAAAAAAAACAACCATCTAGTAATGCAAAACCACCTTCCAATATCCCAGTACCTAGTACCTCCAAAATGACAACTAACATCATCCCGTTTGTTCTTCCTACCCGTCTTGCCCCCCCCGCCCCTACATTATCTCCATTCCCCTCCACCTTACCCCCCCACCACGCCCCTAATGCAAACAGACACCCCTCCACCAACCCACCCATAACCCCTAACATCAACGCTGCCCCGTACCCCCAACCCCAAAACCCCCACTATAAGCCCTCCTCCCCCGAGTCTAGCCCGGACCCCCCCATTAGACAAAACGTAACAACAAAATCTGGTCGTCTAATCACCAGACCCGAACGGTTTGGTGACTGGACGACTCGGCCCATGGGACAACTCGGCTCAGACAACTCGGCCCACTTTTGGACAACTCGGCCATGACGGCGAGACAACTCGGCCCATTATTTGAGACACCTCGGTCCCATGTTTTGCTATGGGGCAATTTGACGAGACCAGTCAGGATTAGGATGGGGAGAGCTAAGTGGAGGGTTTATGGGTGAGGCCATGTATGCAGCACCAAATCCTGTCCTCTGCGTATGCGCGGCCTTTTCCCTAACATTTTTATTATGTTAATTAGGCTCAACTGTTAGGTTAATTTAAGTTAGGTTAGGTTAGGTTAGGTCTGGTTAGGTTAGGTTAGGTTAAGATAATATAACGGTAGGCTATAAAGGAAAAAATAATCGTGTCAAGGGGCCCAAGTTTCTCACGCATGCGCAGAGGACAGGATTTGCAGGATTTGGTGCTGCATACATGGCCTCCCGTTTATGGCGTGTGTGTAATATGGGCGAAATGTTCGTTTATTGTATAATTATGTCATAGGCTAGTTCTCTCGATTCATAATGTGTAGGTTAGGTTAGGTTAATTAAGAGTTGTCTCGTAATTAACACGGGGCCGAGCTGTCTCGTTTTTACTGGGCCGAGCTGTCTCGCCGTGGGCCGAGCTGTCCTGGCCGAGCTGTCCCATGGGCCGAGTAGTCTAGCATTCGAACGGTTTTCACCTATTCTTGACAAAACTAACACCACCAACATGGAAAATAATCAAGAACCATCAACAAACCAACCAACACACACAACCAACATTCATACATTTAGAATAGCCGGAATAACCAGCCCTGTATCCCCCCCAGCCAATCACCCTGTCATACTCCGCCCCCCAACGCTAATCCCTGCTACACCTACGTCCGCACAAAGGTATGACCTACCACCACAACCAGGTCAAAACAACATTTGCCTGAAAGCCCTCACCACGACCATAGCCACCTACTGCTCCAACCACCCTCTATCACCAGCCATCATGTCGTCCACCCCATTCATCAAAAGAATTAAACGGATTCCACGGATTCAGGATGCCTTGCCAGAATCCGACACACCCACGAAGCCATTACTGCAGCCCTCATCAACACTACGGACACCTCTCTTCTCGTCACCATTGATCCACGCAAGACTCCAGATAAGCGGTCCATCGAATGGTGGACATTCTTACATACCCTGCCCATGACCAGCCACCATAACATCTCTCTTACCTTCGCCCTTAAGGCACGAGGCCGCGCCTACCACGAAGGAGAGGGAAGTGAAATACAGGAGAAACGAAAAAAACCCAAGAGCACAAACAAACGAGCAGGAGAGAAACAAGGAGAAACAAGAAAGAAAGAGACAGACAAACACACACAAGACGAAGCAAGGAAGAAAGCAACAAAACACACCACAACAACGTCAGGGTCAAGGCCAGAGATCCCGACCAGGAAGGAAGACTGTCGCATCTCAACAGTAGACGAAACCAAACGAAAAAGAGAGAAGCGGGACGAAAGGCAGAGAAAGAAAGCAAAAGGAGTACACCGTGATAATCCTCGGGTCAAGGCCAAGGACTCGAGCCAGGACGGATTACTGCCGCGTCACAGCAGGGGGACAACGAGCCCCAAAATGGCCGGCAAGGGACAGCGACAGACCACCCCCCTGAAAGTGGTATATTCACAACCTTTCTAGAACCCTCAAATCACCCTATGTAAAATGCCTAGAAATATTATTGAAATGCACCAGGAACGAAATTCCCGGGAGCGAGATCCCCATCCCCAACGAGATCCCCTAGAACGAAGGGACCCGGCTCCGCAGGGTAGGATAACTATCTTTTATCCACGAATTTGTTTTTCTATTCCATTTACTTCCACACATGTTTATACGTCTTGTTAACAGCAATCCTTCTAATATACAAAACACACTATTTTACTTTGTGTCATTATGTAAGCCTTTGATGTTTTCCTTAGTAACAGCTCTGAGGAGTTACAGAGTGTTAGGAAACGAAATATGTATTGATCATGTCAGTTCTTCTCTTCTCCTGTAATCGGTGTAGGTATTTGATTAGGTAAGACCCATGTCACCCACACGTGTCATGTACGTATTATGTAACAATCATGTCCCCCAGTACTCATATTACGAAGGTTGGAATACTCAACATTTTTGATGTATTGATTAAGTGTGTATTTAGTTATGTAACAACCATGCCCCACCATATTAATATGACGAAGGCTATAATACCTCCATGTGAATGTGTTCATTGTGTATGTTGTCAATTATGTAAGCACCAGGCCATCCACACTTTCGTTATGCATGTCTGTGCTTAGGTAAGGGTCATACCTGGCAATATTGTTGTATTATTTTGAGTGCGTTTGACTACGGCCAAAACTAAATACAACCACCTCAGAGAGATACTTGGCGACCTATGAACAACATAACTGTAAAACATGTATTATTGTATTAATTTATGTATATATTTAACTATGACCAATCTGAGTACAACCATCTCAGAGAGAGACAAAAGGGAAGACACCTATTATCTCTCTACATTACGAGAGTATATGTATGTAATCCCATGCCCAGTTATTGTATTGATTTATATATGTTTAACTATGACCAATCTGCGTATGAGAGGAGTGGACATAATACAAGAAACAGGATGTTTAATTTTACGGTCCCGAGAATCCAAGGACAGGGTAAGCAAACATTCTTCTTCACTGCCATCAAAGACTGGAATGACCTACCCCAGTCATTCCGTGAAAAGAGAACACTGTATTCCTTCAGACGTAGCCTGAAGAAACACCTGAACCGGACAGCTGCGAGAAGGGAGCACCAAGCTTATGTCTACTACTAAATACGACATAAGAGATAGGCAAAACAAACTGAAATTATTACTGATTACGGATTACTAATATTTACTATAGGATGTAAGGTATCTTAAAATAACCCCCCTAGAAATACTTTCTCTAAAATATCTACTTCTTTTATCCTCTCCTTTTTCCCCAGCTAACCTAATCCCACAAGGACCCCAATGGAAATACGCCTAACGGCCTTATTGGGCTGTCCTTAGTTGGAATTATGAGAGGTTGGTACATGTCATATTTGTAACATATTATGTGATACCAACACTGTAAAATGCTAACTGAATAAATATTATAACTGTAATGCCCTCGAAAATATCCCGCAACCCCAATAATGTACTACCCGAGTTGACGTCAGGTTAAACTCCCTTCAGAGGTTCGAGCCCTGCGCCAGGCCCCAGGAAAGGTTGACCCGAAGTGGGCCTGGGGAGTTGTCAGGACAGAAAAATTCCCTTCACACCCAGCATTTCATTGGCGGCAGCGGTGGTTCTTGATTCGGATAGATTTCATTGCATTACATTTTTTGAAACAATAGAAGCATGGTAACATCGCAAAAATGGCAGCTCGCTATTACACTCACATTCCCAAGTTTGATGTAAACACGTATGATATCGCCACTTACTTAGACATAGTAAAGCCAGTGTTAGATTTGGCACTTCAAAATGACCGCGAGAAAATCGCCGTTGCATTATTGCACATTATGCAGTTGGGAAAAGCCGTTTCCCAAATTGCTAAACAGGTAACGCCAAAGCTTACCTGGAACCAGTTTCGATCCCTCGTGATCCAGACCTTAGGGCCACTTTTGGGTTCCCTCGTCGCCCCCAAAATAATAAAAGTCAACGAGATCAAGTATGAAGGGGATATCAATGTGACCCTCGTACAACTCTACAGATACGCGAGGACCACGTATAGCTCTCAAGATGACGAGCAACAAAATGAACACTTATTCACCGTATTGTTCGACATCCTCCCACCCCACATCACCGCCCATCTCGACCTGTACGGCTCATTCGAAGAACATATGCTCTCCATCAGAGAAATGTGCCAACTCGATCAAGTGGTATATGAAGGATGCCTGGACGTCACCCTAACCAAGGTATGGGGGCACATCAAATCCGCATGTCCCTCGCGAATCCTTGAATACCAAGAACAACAGGTGTTCCTCTCCCTGGTGAACTTCCTTCCGGTAGACATCTACCAACATTTCATGGACCATGGAACAGCGAGTTTCCACCAGAACATCCGAGAAATACGGAAACTTCTACGGACACCCACCACTCCAAACAACTCGCCAGATATGACAAATGAGGAACAACCCTTCACCATTACTAACTCGAGTCCGAGGTCTGTTCACCCACATCCATCCATTCCCCCACATTCCCCCTTAGTAAATGAAGCTCTTGAATTTTTTTCACCCCCAGCCATGTCTAAACACCCTGTGAATGCCCTATCCACCCCTTCAGCCCCTATCCAAGAAAGTAAATGTATTCCTCCACTTAACACTATCCTCAATAAGTCCCTCCATTCCCCTAAGGAATCAAACTCTGTGCACCCTTCCAAAATGACTCCCGATGAAAGTCCAACCCCAGTGCACTCTTCCTTGCCTCTATCCTCTCTGACCATCCCTAAATTTTCCCCTGCCCAGCCATCCACCAACGATAATCTTCCATCAATTGTGTTACCCCATGAACCCCCTCCTTTTTCTGTCCTGACAACTCCCCAGGCCCACTTAGGGTCAACCTTTCCTGGGGCCTGGTGCGAGGCTCGAACCTCTGAAGGGAGTTTAACCCTCCTAAAAACCCACAGGTTTTGAGATGCCTTGGGTGGGGTTCGAACCCTGGTTAGTGACCATGACCACCATAGGTCAACCAGGCCCGCGCACTAACCCACTGTACTACCACAGACGTACAAAAGTACAGTAACCTTAGTCCGATTTGTAAGAACTAGGTGATAGTCTCGTGGTGATTCACGTGAGGAGTTTATTGGACTTCCCAACAACGACTATTTTACACTATACCTGACGTCAACTCGGGTAGTACATTATTGGGGTTGCGGGATATTTTCGAGGGCATTACAATAACCATCTCAAGAGAGACTCAGAGAGATACAGGAAAGACACCTAAGCTGCATTTTGTGTTACCACCACTGATAAGCCATTGGCTTTTGGCAGAAAATGCCAAAAATTGTCAGTGATATCCGAGACATGTTTACATACTAGTGTTCTTGTTATGCCCGGTCCAAATTGGAACGCGAGATATTCTTTGTACAATGAGCAGCTCTCTAACTGGATAGGTATACCTTAAACTTTAAATAAAGAGACAACACGGCAGGATAGTAAGTACACAGGTAACAAGTTAACATGGGTTTTATTCAGTTTAACACCTGGTTCATGGAGGAGCAAGACATATATTTTATACCTGTAACCTGGAGATCATCAACAACAATAAGAATAATTAAGACATACAATACTCAGGTTATTAAGTAAGCAATAGGAGTCGGACAATGGGTCCGGACTCAAGGTAATAATAATACTCCTAGGATACAATTATAAGGTATCCAAAATGGTGGAGGTACACCTCCTACCCAAATAGATCTCAGAGAGGATCTCAACAAAAGACAAGAGTGCAGTAATGGCAAATGCCGTCTGGATCATGCAATGATGTCCCCGGCATATAGTGACGTTAACTGACTCTAAAGCAATAATGGCCAAGTGGTCATCAACAATGAAGTGGGCTCGGAAAGGCTCACAAATGATATTAATACTATAGGTGTGCTAGATCTCACCTGGCAAAGATTAATCCTTAACTCTAATTGTGTACTAGCAGGGTGCTGAAGGCTGAGGCAACAATCGTCGGGAGCTGAGATAGAGTGAAATCTATTCGAGTTATGAACCTGACAGAATGTTAAATGAATTAGGCTAGAAGTTATACAAAGGGACTAGATTACGTGCAAATATGTGTTTGTGTTTGATGCTATGGGTCTTATATAAGCACGCCCCCTCTGTCGGGCTATGGGAGACCAATAACCCGGGAAGGTGCATATATAAGGATCCCCTGATAGGTATGTATAATGGGTCCCGGCAAGTGGGCTAATTAACGTCAATTTAAGTAGGGAGAAGAAAGACCTCTCGCAAGACGTAATGTTAATGAGAACCCCTGAAGATAACTTCTACCACAACCCTGAGTCAACTCTATACCCAGAAACGGTACAAAAGCACTTAAAGGAGAGCTGTAGTGAAGAGGAGGGCCCATAGATCGAAGGAGGATCCAGTAGTCCGGAGGGCGGCTGGGCGTGATGACTCCGGAAGTTGGTCCAGGGGGGGCGGCTGGGCGTGATGACTCCAGCTACTGGTCCAGGGTGAGTCACAAGATGATTCCTTAGACCTTGGCGCCTACCACGGGACAACCGGGTTCCTCTTGCACTCCCACAGTGCAGTGATCCCCAAAGGATATGCTGGAGTTCTGCTACAAGGTTTGGGGGGTTAGGGTGACTAGCATAATGATCTACCTAGAGTGGCAAGCAGTCTAGATAGTGACATTATAGGTAGTCTAAGGGGGGTCAAGGTAAGTGTCTTCCTTCCTTGCTAGTTCGTGGAACTATCAGAACCATGTAGCAAAAAAAGAGAATCCAGAAAGGGGAGCCCAAAGTGGGTTGCCCAAAATTAGTCCTCTTCCTGATGGAGGGAACCCGATCTGGTAGATCTCTAGTTATTACACTATCCTCATAATCCCTTGAACAAAACAAGGTAGGAATCCTTTGGTACTTGGTTTGTGCACCGCATCGAAGGCCAGAAAGGGGGAGCCCAAAGTGGGTTGCCCAAGCTAGTCCTCTTCCTGATGGGGGGAACCCGACCTGGTAGATCTTCGATCACAGCACACAACTGACAAGTTGAACACCAGCTATCTCTGGCTGTTCTTACCCTGAACTAAAGAATACCAAATGGCAAGCTTAGTTAATGAAGTCCAGGCTGGGTGAGTATAAGGCAATCTTCTTGCCCCTACTTAAGGCGCCCGGCTTGAGAGGATCAAGGGCATTTGGCGCGTGGTGGTTATGTCCTTGTGGCTCTGGGGATGGCGCGCCTGGACTCTGGCTGGCAGGAGTAGGGTTGGCTGCAGGTTTTAGTGGCAGCTAGAGATGGGGTCTTATCATCCTGAGACCGCATCTCAGTTCTCATCGTCCAGCATATTAGCCTACTGCTTCATATTCATCAGCCAACTTAAAATAGCCCTATATAATATTTAATTATCACTAGAACAATACACTATACCATGTAGGAAGTCTTCTGGAGAAATAGGGCAAATTTAGAAAAACAAAATGCAAGATAAACTAAAGCACAAATGTATGCTAGAATAGCATTGACAAATCGCTAGATAGTCACCAGACACTAAAACTTTTATGTCACTAGAAAACATATGTTGAAGTATCTAGAATAATCTTTAACAATCGAAACATCTCTCCAATTCCTTAAAATAGGGAAACTAACTTGAATATCGCTAGAATTCATGACATCTTGATGTCGCTAGATGGAAGTGATTCGCTGGATTTAGCGGTAGCAGCTACATTGGCTACATCGTACCAAGAACCTTCATTCCGTTATAATGAACAAGGTCAGATTTCGAAACTATTACAATTGTTTCTAAAATACCACAGGAACGAAAATCCTGAGAGCGAAACCCCCACCCCTAACGAGCCACAGGAACGAAAATCCTGAGAGCGAAACCCCCACCCACAACGAGATCCCCGGTCCCATTTCCATCCCCGATTTGGTCTCTCTCTCTCCCAATTCATTCCACATATTATACGTCTCTCAATCACAGTCTTCTAATATACAAACCACAATACTTTACTCACTGACATTCTTGATGTACCACCTAAGTATGTATTTAGTTATGTAACCACCATACAGGCTATAATACTTTCATTGTGTAGGTTCGAGGCGATCTAAAGCCACCTTAGCTTCCATTTCACACCAATTCAGATCGTGATTACGTCGATCAGCCCTGTATTTAGTTATATAACAATCATAGTCCCCCCCAATTCTAGCAATTATATGTCTCTATTAACCTCCCGTTGTTTTATCCACTAACTATATATATTCCCAACCTTCCTAATGCAACCTCCATTTCACTAGACAAAATACCTAGGAGTAATTCCGAGATTAATAATGCAATTACACTAGACAGCCCCATAACTCACTGAGATTCACATTGCTATTTTATTGATGTACCAACTCCCTAATGTTAACATAATTTAGGGAACTTGTAAAAAGGGAAGACACCTATCTTCGTTCCCCCATTTTTAGCAGTTAGCTATACATAACCTCACGTTGCATTGTTCGTCTGTCAATTTGTGTCCCTTGCCAGTTCTTGTATTGATTTATGCCTGTTGATTTAGATAAGTTAATTACGAGTTATGTAACAACCTTTAACCACGACTCTATACACCCGATAACCCTATGCCAGTTATAGTATTGAGTTAGGCCTGTTAATTCGGATAAACTCACTATGACCAATCTGCATACGATTATCAGGAGAGATGCAGGAAAGCTACCTCGTATCTCTCTCTCCATGACGAGTACAGATATATGTAACCCCGTGCCCAGTTGTCCCTTTTTCTTTTTCTTCAGATAACTATTAAGTGTATATATAATATTAACCGGAGTATGCCCACCGATATTGATACGACATAGCGGCACTGTCCTAGTGTCGTATTGTGCCACGTGCATACCAACCCGGTTTCATCATCTTATTAGGACGACGGTTATTATGCCGTCATTCATGCATGTATTCAATCCTTAGAGTAACTATCTGTTATCCACAATGTTGTTTCTCTTTTCCACTTAACTCCGCATGTTACACGCCTCTTAAATCACAGTCTTGTAGAATACAAACCACATGACTTTCCTCCTGGACATTCTTGATGTAGCCTACCAACTAAGTATGTATTTAATTAGATAACCACCTTGTGGGTTATAGTATTTTCATTGTGTAGGTGCGAAGGCGATCTCAGGACACCTTCGATTTCCCGTTCACAACGAATCCGATCATGATTATGTCAGCCCTATAATTAATTATGTAACCACCATACCCCCCCCCCTCCGTCCTCTGACCTAACCTCTAACCCGCAATACTAACCCTCTGCCAGTTATTGTATTGATTCATATCTGTTGATTTATATATGTTTAATTATGACCAATCTGCATACGATCATCTCAAGAGGAATGCAGGAAAGCTACCTAGTATCTCTCTCCATTACGAGAATAGATATATGCAGCCCCCCTGCTCAGTTACAACACCCACATACCAACCCCATGCTCAGCTGTTCCTTTCTTTTGTAGTAACTAAGTATATAGATGTGTACCCCCGTGCTCAGTTGCCCCTTGTCTTGTTCTTCTAGTAACTAAGTATCTATATAATATTAACCGGAATTTGCCCAATCGATATTGCTACGACACAGAGGCACTGCCCATGTCGAATCGTATTCCGTGCATTCCAACCAAGTCCCATTCACCTTAATTTGGCGACGACTAATACCGTCATTCAAGCATGTATTTCAATCCTTAAGTTAATTATCTTTTATCCGCCATTGTGTTCCTCTCTTCCATTTACTTTTCCACAATTGTTATATGTCTTCCAATCACCTCCTTATCCACAATCCACACTACTCTATTCTACTTCGTGATCCCATGGCCAGTCGAAACCTTTTGGGTCACCCTGTCACTTTCTCCTTCACGCGCCGCTGCACACACCACACTACCTGTTTATCGTAGGGCACTGCCACCCCTATGTCCCGCGCATTAAGGGTCACTATCCTAAGTCACGAACGGCGCGGCGACCTAGCCTCAAACCACCCCCTTTACAATTCACAACCCTCCCCCTGTAAAGACGCCATAAGAATGTTATAACATGCCGACTCAGTTCGTTCACTAACCTCAACAAATGGAAGGTAAGGACCTATCCTTGTACCCCACTTAACTATCCTCTAACTCCCTAGCCCCACTCACAACCTGAACCAGCAATAGCCGGCGCAAGGCTAGGACGACCCCCTCTCGTCCCCCCTTAAAAATGTAAATTTCCCACTGACTTGCACTTTCACAAAACCACTATTCTTAACACCCACGAGTGATCCTCGTACATGAAAACTAGATGTAGTGATCAACCCTAACTAGGAAGATACCTCCTGACAACCTGAACTCATATCTCAACCCAATTAACGTAAGAACTCTCGATAACCCTATTCAGGGAGCGGCATGCCCCCCCCCCCCCCCCCCCGACCTCACGGGGACCCCACCGACCCCCGCGGAGAATTACCATGACCCGCGCAAGCCAGCAAATTCTTGCCAGACAACAGGTGAGTTTCCAACAGGTTATGACCTACAAATCTAGATACCTATCCAAATACCATCCTATCCCATCCTTACCCACAACCAAAACCTTCCTTATCCCATCCTAGATTCCGAATAGCATATCAGCTAGACCAGAGAAGGATACTTAGGTGACTTGATGAATAATACCTCCCAGCCTAGGCATGTAGGGCGCCAGCAAAGTAGTACTAAATAAACCTTCACCAAATCCGCCTAACCAACTCTACTAGTACCTCATACTAGAGTTAAGATATCCACGATAATAAATCAGATGACAAGTTACTTACCGCCACATTAAAGACCCCCCCCTCCCTAACCCCCTATGTTCACCAGAATAAATTAACTACTTCATAGCACTGACATCCAATACTTCTAGAATATTCCTGAGGCTTCCTTGACCAGCCTATAAATAAGACACAGAGACAACAGTCGGCAGTTGAATATTAGAGCTCAAAGCAACGGCTGGCCACACTGCGTTGGCGTCTAGTACTCCCTCCCCCCCTCAAGATTCACGATAATTCGGCATTCCGTAATCTGTGCAACTCGGTGAGGAAGTGAATTAACCATTTACGAATGTTTTATTGCGATCGGGACTACCGGCAGTAATATTATATTGGTAGACAACAAATTCACAAATTATTGATTGTCTCATAAACTTCTAATAGTGCACCATCCGCTACTTGAGTTACGAACGATCATAACTCATAACTGACCTAAGGCAGAAAGATCTTGTTATGTTAGAAGGGATTATGCGAGGAACTCTTGAGTGAGGACTCTGCAAGAATAACTCCTTGGCAACAATTGACTGTAGGCCCCATCAGCATTTGTTGACAAAAAGGTGCAAAACCGCCCGCGCTCCTTGAACCTCTTATAAGGACCAGAGATAGTTAAGCAGTCGCTTTTCTCGACTGTCTTACGTTAATCCGATACGTTGTTAGTCCGGTTGAGCCTGAGACAGCGTGATTTAAGGTCCCAAGCAAGGGTAACATATCGGAGCGTCATCACCGGTTACGCAAGGAACCCATCTGTAAACCTTCTCTACACTACCGGACAGCTTGGACGGCCCCAGAGCTACTGTTAACCCCCAACATCACTAACGCAAGATAACCAGGAAAACTCTATCACAGTGTTACTTCGCAAAGTACCAGTGTTACGGTGCTATTAACTCAACCATCCAGTGTATTCGACTATGTCTCAATTTTCTCTGATGTTAGGAAACAAGTGATTATTATGCTAGTATGTATTAATATATATCAGTGAAATTTAGCTTAGGCGAACTTACTCCCGTAATTATTCTTGCCATCAGGTTTAACCTCGCCAAAGAAATAAGTCCGAATCAATTGGACTACGGCTCGAGCGAAAGCAATTCTGAAATAAGTGATTGTGATTCTCCACCAGAAACCTGATTCGCCCTCACTGATATTTTCGGTCTGAAGTATCACCTAGACAAGTGAACATCCTAGACCAGTGCAACTAGCTACAGTTATCCCTTTACGTTAATTCTTGGGCAATAACCATATTACTTATACTTTCATCCTTGATTAAGAGTCATATTACCAGAGAGTTAACAAAGTGAAATACCTAACTTGTGTGATTCATGTACCCTACGTATCATAAAGCAATGTGATCAGAAGAATAATGCCTGTACGTTGGAAGTGGGAAGTATGTCTCTATCCAAATCCGCGATAAGTGCTGGGAGATTGTAATAAGTCCAATAACATACCTGAGTGCTCCAACATCTATTATTCGTGTGAATTTATTACGCACCTTATACCTGAGTGTTATTTAGAATAAAGCTGTATTACAAACCATTTATCCGAGACTATCTATGTCCTCTGTTGATTCTCTTTATGTATTTTGCAAGAAATCCAATAACCCAGTCTTGCCGAACTCACCTATACCAAGTTAATCCTGTATAAAATCAGGGCATAACATTGGCAGCAGCGGTGGTTCTTGATTCGGATAGAAGATTTCATTGCATTGCATTTTTTTGAAGCAGTAGAGGCATGGTAACATCGAAAAATGGCAGCCCATTCTCACATTCCCATTCCGAAATACGATGGGAAGACCTACGTAATAGAAACATACATGGACATTGTGAAACCAGTGCTAGATTTGGCGTATAACACGGACCGTGCAAAAATAGCCGTCCTCTTAACGCACTTGGGAAAAGCCGTTTCCCTCGTTGCCCCACAGGTAACCCCTGAACTCACCTGGGATCAATTTAGACCCATTGTAATCGATGCCATTAGGCCATCACTAGGTATTTTCGTCGCCTTTGCAAAAATTAAAGACAAAGTTCGAAGGCGATCTAGATGCCACAATTGCCTCCATTCGCCAGCAAGTAAGAGCTGCATTCCCTGCTCTTCCCGTGGAGCAACAAAATCAAATTATCTTTATCTACCTCGTGCAAGTGTTACCCCTTTCCATCCTACAACACTTCACTGTGCATGACCCCGTTGATTTCCCTAAAGATCTAATCACCATACGAACGTTTTTAGCAGCCCAACCCAAGACCAACACCCTAGCTGTCATAAAAAATCCCCCCACTCAGAAATCAACTGCACGTTTTTCACGCCCACCCAGAAAGAATCAGAATAAAGCTCCTCCTCCCTCACCTCCCTCTCCTCCACCACTGTACATGACGTCACTCAGCGACGCCACCCCACAACCCCCCTCATATTTTCCCCCACATAAAAGAACACGCTTCCATCTCTCTACCTCATCCAACCCCTCCTCAACCTCTAAACATTTTCCTTCCACTGCATCTCAAACTTCCACACCCCAATACATACATTCAATCCGCCCATTCCATTCATCATATCCCAACCACAGAAATCAAAAGAAACCAGCACCAACTCCGTCCACTCTCAACAACCCCACCATTTTACACAGCAAAACACCTCATCATAAACGCTCCCCCACCTCGCATCCTCCATCACTTAAGAATAACCACACACCTCCTTCTGCTGCCATATCTACACCCAACCCACACCGTTTCCCACCATGCTGCCACCCCACCTTTGAATTATCTCGTCGCCCCAACTGCAAATCTCGACGAAATCCCGTATAACGGAAACCTAGACGCCACTCTTACCAACCTAGCTAGATGTGTAAGAAATGCGAATAACGACCGAACAAAGGAACAACAAGAGCAACAAATTCTCCAATCATTATTCAAGATCCTTCCCTTGTACATCTGGCATCATTTCCTCATCCACGGCCAGACAACCTTCCGACAGGACATCCATACCATCAGGGAAATGTTGAAGCCACATTATCGAACCCCTGCCCTGATTCCTCAACCACCTGCGAACCAAAGGTCAGCTCACCTCCCTTTATCCTTTCCCTCACCTTCCACACCTAACCTCACTCTCCACCCTATCCACCAGACTTCCTCCACCAAATCCGTTCCACCCTTGCCAGAAATGACCTGCTCCACCCCACCTCTCCCATCCTCACCACCCATATCCGTTATCACCTGCAACAAACCCCTCAAACTCGTGGACCCCACTCAGAACTCAAAATCACCGCCGTGCATAACCCCTACCTCCTCTTCCCCCCCTACCTTACCCCCCTCTTCACCGTTACCCCATCCGCCCCAAATTCCACCCCCAAAGATCCCGCTCGACAAAATACCACGCCCATCCAAATCTAACCACAAAACTTTTTCCACCTTGACTAACCACCAAAGTACTACTCTCTCTCTCGCCCCAGATAAGGTAACCAACCTCTCAACCTCAGCCACTCCTCGAAATCCCATCAACGCCTCTCCCGGCAATAAAACCCGTCCAAATTCAACCCCTCCCAAACCTCCCCCACACCAAACCTCCCAACCCTGCCTGCCCAGACCCCCTCCACACTTTTCCTATCAATACCCCATACCCCATCCCTCAAGACCGCCATCCATCAACTCAAACGCCATCACCCCTCACCCACTAACAAACCCTATGCCACCGAGGTTTTCATTCAACGAATCCTAATCACACCCGCATGCCAAACTCCGCCCTCTAAACCTCCACAAACCCACCATTCACGCACACAAAACTCATCCAAGACAACCCTCAAGACAGCTCCCAACCAGACCATCGCCAAACCTAACGGTATACCTGTTTCTAACGCCAGACATAACTGTACACCCATTTCTCCCTCTCAAAGTGAAAGCGACCCCCCCCCCCCCCAGGTCAAAGCCACAGCCGCCGCCAGCCCCCCTCCCAGTACCGTATTTCCCACCAACATCACCCCTAACCACACCTGCATGCCAAACTCCGCCCTCTAAACCTCCACAGACCCACCATTCATGCACACAAAACCCATCCAAGACAACCCTCAAGACAGCTCCCAACCAGACCATCGCCAAACCTAACGGTACACCCGTTTGTAACGCCAGACCTAACTGTACACCCGTTTCTCCCTCTCAAAGTGAAAGCGACCCCCAAGGTCATAGCCACAGCCGCCGCCACCCTCCCTCCCAGTACTGTATTTCCCACCAACATCACCCCACCACCGACAGAACCTGCCCCGACAAACAACCACCAAAACAAACCTACTTACTCCACCCATGAGGTACGGGGTCGTACCTCGTATAAAGGCGACGGAAGTGAAATGCACCAGGAACGAAATTCCCGGGAGCGAGATCCCCATCCCCAACGAGATCTCCAGGAATGAAGGGACCCGGCTCCGCAGGGTAGGATAACTATCTTTATCAACGATTTTTTTTTCTATTCCATTTACTTCCACACATGTTTATACGTCTTGTTAACAGCGATCCTTCTAATATACAAAACACATTATTTTACTTTGTGTCATTGTAAGCCTTTGATGTTTTCCTTAGTAACAGCTCTGAGGAGTTACAGAGTGTTGAGGAAACGAAATATGTAATGATCATGTCAGTTTTTCTCTTCTCGTGTAATCGGTGTAGGTATTTGATTAGGTAAGATCCATGTCACCCACACGTGTCATGTACGTATTATGTAACAATCATGTCCCCCAGTACTCATATTACGAAGGTTGGAATACTCAACATTTTTGATGTATTGATTAATTGTGTATTTAATTATGTAACAACCATGCCCCACCATATTAATATGACGAAGGCTATAATACCTCCATGTGGATGTGTTCATTGTGTATGTTATCAATTATGTAAGCACCAGGCCATCCACACTTTCATTATGCATGTCTGTGCTTAGGTAAGGGTCATACCTGGCAATATTGTTGTATTATATTGTGTGCGTTTGACTACGGCCAAAACTAAATACAACCACCTCAGAGAGATGCTTGGTGACCTATGAACAACATAACTGTAAAACATGTATTATTGTATTAATTTATGTATATATTTAACTATGACCAATCTGAGTACAACCATCTCAGAGAGAGAGAAAAGGGAAGACACCTATTATCTCTCTACATTACGAGGGTATATGTATGTAACCCCATGCCCAGTTATTGTATTGATTTATATATGTTAATTTATATATGTTTAACTATGACCAATCTGCGTATGAGAGGAGTGGACATAATACAAGAAACAGGATGTTTAATTTTACGGTCCCGAGAATCCAAGGACAGGGTAAGCAAACATTCTTCTTCACTGCCATCAAAGACTGGAATGACCTACCCCAGTCATTCCGTGAAAAGAGAACACTGTATTCCTTCAGACGTAGCCTGAAAGAACACCTGAACCGGACAGCTGCGAGAAGGGAACACCAAGCTTATGTCTACTACTAAATACGACATAAGAGATAGGCAAAACAAACTGAAATTATTACTGATTACGGATTACTAATATTTACTATAGGATGTAAGGTATCTTAAAATATCCCCCTAGAAATACTTTCTCTAAAGTATCTACTTCTGTTATCCTCCCCTTTTCCCCCAGCTAACCTAATCCCACAAGGACTCCAATGGAAATACGCCTAACGGCCTTATTGGGCTATCCTTAGTTGGAATTATGCAAGGCTGGTACATGTCATATTTGTAACATATTATGTGGTACCAACACTGTAAAATGCTAACTGAATAAATATTATAACCATCTCAAGAGAGAGATACAGGAAAGACGCCTAGTGTCTCTCTACATTACGAGTATCTATGTATGTAGCCCCATGCCCAGTTGTTCCCTTCTAGTAACTAAGTGTATATGTAGTTAAGCAAGAGTTATGTTCCACCATTCAGGTTGAAGAAGTTAAGGTACATGAAAAATTGTTGTGCTACGAGGTAACCCCATGCCAAGTTATTGTATTGATTTATATATGTTGATTTATATATGTTTAACTATGACCAATCTGTGTACAACCATCTCAAGAGAGAGATATAGGAAAGACACCTAGTATCTCTACATTACGAGTATATATTATGTATGTAGCCCCATGCCCAGCTGTTCCCTTCTAGTAACTAAGTGTATAATGTAGTTAAGCAAGAGTTATGTTCCACCATTCCAGATTGAAGAAATTAAGGTACACGACAGAATTGTTGTGCTACGAGGTATACATTTGACGACGACTGTGTACACCCTTTTTGGACCCCCTGTATCTCCTAAACTTAAACTCGCCTCACCTAGCTTCTGGCATATCCGGCGAAAACCAGTTTCACCTTGACCCTCATGACAAAAATAGCAGAGGGTCGGGTTGCCTGACAACCCAAGACCCCCGTCACTGCCCCCCCTTACCTCTACGCTACAAGAAACCTCCCCCACAGGATACTACCTAACCCATCCCGACCAAAAGTGGTAGATCCTAACTCTATCCAAATAAGAAGAAAATCCATAACTCTCTGTTTTCCCCTGAATTAAACTTTCCAAGATACAGAATGGTGCAGGTGTACTACAGGGGACCAGCCACGTCAGGTCACGGAGTAACCCCCGCTCCCCCCCGGTCGACCCAGGAATAGCGACGTGCTCCGCCCCCTTGACCTCGACGAGAGGCCCACCAGGGAACTCTGCCAGCAACCAGCTCCACACGTACACGGGTATGTTAGATGTTTTTAATTACCATCCCACATCATCCAAGATACGTAGGATGAGGGAGGAGCTATTCAACCCACTCGTCTTACCCCACCACAATACACGGCTGCCTCAAAAGTAAAGTAACTTACTTTATAAGTACAAACACCCACCCAGCTGGCCTCAACGAGCAAAGCACCCCGCCCCCCTGACCTCGAAAACAACCCAGTGAAGAACCTCTTGCCAACAACACTTCCATCACATGCCATTATATGTTAGATGTGTAAGTTACCCATACTATATAATCCAGGACACGGGAAATAAGGAACGAATTACCCGGGCGATGAATCCTCAGCTGCCACCATGCACAGCTGCCTCCCAAAATAAAGTGAACCACTCCAAGCCTAGACAACACCCCAGCTCCAACTTCCTCCACACCTCCACAAGCTTGCCAGCTTGAAAGCCTGTTATCTCCACAACTAGGAAATGTTACATCTACTTTCTCATTACCCAATTAAGTGAGCCCTCCAATAAAGCACCACATGTAAAGCTAAACCTTACCTCTTCCATTCCTAGAACCCTCCAATAACAGTAAATCAACCAGCCTGCAGCCTCGACAACACCGGGCAGCCCTTCTATATAAACCCTGGAAGGAGGAGAACTCAGTAAGTAGAAATATCACTTCTGTACGATCGGCAACCTGCTCTGACTGAAAACTATTTTATACCCCCACTAAAGACTAGTTACTGACGAACGGCAACCCGGAGTCTGTGATACTATCAGTGATAGTATCAGGAGACCACGGCCACATCCACAACTGTCCACGACACAACGATCAGAACCGACGGCGACGACTCCGACGAGACAACCCGAGGGAGGCCTAACTCCGTTGAAACCTTTGCCACAGGGGAAATTACTGATGCCACCACCAGCTGCTCCACACCAGGTGCCAGTGGCGCCTCCTCCATCACACAGGAAGCCACAGCCATAACGAGTAGAACCAACGAGACAACCCGAGGTAGGCCTAACATCAACGTAACTTCTGCCACTGAGGAAATTAATGAAGTCTACCCTGCAGTGAGGAGCGTCGGAAGCGGTACACCCGCTATAATGAGTATAGCAACACCTGGGGCCTATAATGTAGCTGTAAGTACAGGCAACGCGCAAGGCATCACTACAGCACTTGCGACGGGAAGGAGCTCGACGACAACCCCTATCGACAGGATCACAACGCCTCCACCCTCAGGTGATAAGGGGGAGGGTACTGTTCAAGGACAATGGTTTAGGGTACATTCCACCAAAGGTAAAACTCATCACATACCTGAGGGGGAACAGAGGCTGAATGGAGGTACCGGTACTGGTACCACAAACAATGTTAGGAATTCTATGGCTGTGCAAATTCAACCTAGGAACTTTATGCATCAGGGGATTAAGGGTAAAAATAAAAGTAAGGGGATAAGTACAGTTAAAAAAGTGAAAAGATCACGCATAGCCAAAGTATTCGCGACAGGTTTTAAGCCAGGAGTGACGGCATCCGACTTGAAAGAATATCTCTCCAATAAACTCAGTCTTAGTATGGATGTTGAACCAATTATTCCCTGGTCTGATAGGCACACATATATTTCATTCAGAATAAACTGCGAGTGTCCAAATCCCGAGGTGTTTATGGATGAAGAACTTTGGCCAGAGGAAGCATCGGTGTACTGGTGGAGAGAACGTAGGGCACAGGTACCGGTATCAACAAATGAGGACTCTATAACTACGGTAACCCACCCTCCCAACAACTCTTAATCATGGATATAAAGTCTACTTCATCTCCCAACAATTTGCGTATTGCTACTTATAACTGTAGGGGGCTCCCTAAAACCAACAGAGGGCTTCTCCTACGCCCTGATGTAGTAGACGTATTTAATACCAGTGATATTGTGTGCCTGCAGGAGACTTGGTATTTTAAACAGGATTTGGGTAACCTCAGTACTATCTGTGATAATTTTCATGGGTTTGGGGTCTCGACAACCGATGCTATGGATGGTCTAGTAGCAGGTCACCCACCGGGAGGAGTAGCTATTTTGTGGAGGGACTCTTTAGACAGCCGGGTTAAACCACTTGTAACAAATTTACCATGGTGTACAGGTATAGAAATAGAAGATATCCAACGGAAAGTAGTTATTCTTAGTGTGTACTTGCCCTACCAATGTAATGAAAATGAAGAACAATACCTGGAATGCCTTGGAGAGCTAAGTGCTCTTTTACAAGAACTAAATACCACCTGCTACTCTGTAATAGGGGACTGGAATGCTAATCTGAAGGACATGAGTAACTCTCTGTTTGCTAGTCATATGACTAACTTCTGTGGTGAGCATGATCTAATTATCTCTTCTCAGCTCATGCTCCCTCATAGTAGTTACACATGTGTCAGTGCAGCATGGGGCTCAACGTCTTGGCTAGATCATACCGTAGCTAGTGCTGATTTCCATGATATGATAACAAATATGGAAATTCAGTATACATATACAGATGAAGATCATATCCCATTGACCTTAACAGCTAGTTTGGAAAGAGCGCCAGAATTAACCCAGTCAAACAATAGTGTAAATCCAAAACTGCCATGGGGCGGGCTTGACGAGGAGGAGTGTGAGCAATTTTGCACTTTAACACACACTCTCCTTTCTGAGCTTGATCCTGGCAGTGAGGATGCCATTACCTGTGAAGACCCCAATTGTGTTAATGCTAGTCATCGAGAAGAAGTCAGCAAGCTGTACAATAATATTATATCTTGTCTTACTAAGGCTAGTGACATAGTATTTCACAAGCATAACAAAAATTACTCTTTTAACAAACCTGGGTGGAATGACCATGTTTCAGAACTATACCAGGCATCCCGAGATGCTCGTAGTGTATGGCTGGATCATAACAAACCGAGACAGGGACCCATTTTTGACATGTTCACCAGACTAAAGGCTAGATGCAAGTATGCAATCAGATATATAAAAAACAATGAAAATGTATTAAGAAGAGAAGCATTGGCCAAAAACTTTGCTAGCAAAGACACATTGGCCTTCTGGAAGGATATTAAAAAAATGCATAATAGCTGCACACCTCTACCCGTTAGTGTAGATGGGATCTCTGGTACTAATAACATAGCCAATCTTTGGAAAACACATTACCAAACTTTGTTTAACTCTGTTGGGCACCAAGGAAATACCATTGCTGCTACAACAGAGTGTAACAAAGAAGAAAAATATGACACAATTAAAGTTACAAGTGAAAAAATCAAGGCTGCAATAAGTAGGCTAGATGCTAACAAATCCTGTGGTTTTGATGGTATATATGCTGAACATTTGAAGTACTCCTCCACTCTCCTCTTGGAGAAACTCAGCAGTTGCTTTACCAGCTTTCTAATCCATGGTTTCCTACCAGAATCTATGATGTCCGTTACCTTGATACCAGTAATTAAAGACAAGGCTGGCAAAATTACATCAAAAGACAACTATAGACCTATTGCCCTTGCCAGTATTGTAAGTAAGATACTAGAGTTAATCATTTTAGACAGAATCTCAGTGTATATCTCAACTAATAGTAATCAATTTGGTTTTAAAAAGAATCATGGTACGGACCAGTGCATCTACACTCTGAAGGAGCTAGTGGATGGGTACATCAAAATGAACAGCTCTATTTTTGCATGCTTTCTTGATGCTAGTAAGGCATTTGACAGAGTCTGCCACAATATCCTGTTTGATAAATTAGCAACAAGGGGAGTGCCATCCTATATACTGAGAATCTTGAAGTACTGGTACGCCAATCAAACATTTAATGTAAGATGGGGTAACATTATTTCGGATTCCTTTACAGTAACCAATGGAGTGAGACAGGGTAGTATTCTCTCACCTTACTTATTCAATGTATATATGGATGAATTAAGTGATAAATTGAATAAAGAGCAGATTGGATGTTATGGTGGGAATAAAATCATCAACCATCTCATGTATGCTGATGATCTGGTCATTATTGCACCGTCTTCTGCGGGTCTGAGCAAACTTCTTGATATATGTGAATCTTTTGGTAGTAAACATTGTGTTAAATTCAACCCACTGAAAAGTGCTGTTCTTATATTTAGATCAAAATTACTGTATAAAAGTAAACTGCCAAATTTCTCACTCAATAATCAAATTATTCAAGAAGTAAACAAAATAAAATACCTGGGACACATTATCTCAAACGATTGCTCAGATGATGCAGATATCGGCCGTCAGCGCAGACAGCTATATTTACGTGGTAACACCATCTTGAGAAAATTCCACATGTGTAATTGGGAAACTAAAGTCACTTTGTTCCGGACATATTGTTCCTCTATGTACACGGCCCATTTGTGGTGGAAGTATAAGAGAGCCACCATAAATGGTCTGTGTACATCCTATCATAATATACTCAAGATGTTCATTGGTCTCTCTAAATATGAAAGCACTAGTATGGTGTGCACACTGTTGGATGTGCAGTGCTGTCGGGCTGTCATCAGGAGACTGGTGTACAGCTTTTCGCAGCGACTGCAATCCTCCAGTAACACGCTGATTGTAGCTCTTTGGTCTAGTGATCATATCTATGAATCCCGTATTATATCTCACTGGCAGAAGCTGCTGCACACATAGTATGTACTGTAATGTAATATATAGGTCTAATTGAACTATGAGCAATGATCTGTGCAATAGGTGTTAACCAACATTGAGCAATAGCCTTAGTTAGCCTATCTGTGTTATATTGTGACAAAATGTGATATGTGCTCTATTCTGTAAATAGGCCTACTGTATTTTTTATTTTATTGTGTCTTTATTAATATATCTTTGTGTATAATTATTATCTGTGCTCTGACGAGAAGTGTATGTGATATGGACCATTAGGTCGTACTGTATTTATACTGTATCTATCTTATGTGTCTGGAATAAAGAATTATTATTATTATTATTATTATTATTATATATATAAACTTTTTGGATCTTTATTAATCGTGGCAACCCATTGGTTAATATTGAGACCTTAAAACAATATATATATAAACCAAAGTAAGTGTATTAAAAACTCATTGCTGTTATGGCCTCTTCCACTTGAGTTTTCTAATAATTTATATAGTGCAACAAGAACTACATACGTATAACTAATTACTTCTGGCCACCCAGAATTTTAATAGTTATTCATATTAGTGTCTTCTCTAACCTAATAAGAATATTGAAGGACGAAGGCAACCCTACCTTTCAATACTTTATTATCTTAGACATCTTGGTAGCACTTAACTCACAGAGATCTAGGAGAGAAAGATCTGTAGAGTTAACTGAGTGTAACGGTAACTACATACGTATAACTAATTATTTCTGGCCACCCAGAATTTAATATAGTTCTCCATATTAGTTCCCCGTCTAACCTAATAAGAATATTGAAAGACGAAGGCAACCCTACCTTTCAGCACACTTATTAGCTTAGACATTACCTGACACTTAAATAAGTGTAAGAGTAACTACATACGTATAACTAATTATTTCTGGCCACCCAGAATATAATATAGCTATCCATATTAGTTTCTTCTCTAACCAAATAAAAATATTGAAAGACGAAGGCAACCCTACCTTTCAGTACACTTATTATCTTAGACATTAGCTGGCACTTAACTCACAGAGATCTAGGATAGAAAGATCTTTTGTGTTAGAAGGGTCTATGCAAGATACTCTCAGGAGCACTCGCATATATAGATCCTAGGCACATATTGTCTGTGGCAACCCACCAGGATTTGTGACTAAAAGGTTAACACTGTCCAAGTTCTTTGAACCTCTTAAAAAGATTAGAGACTGTCAAAAGGAGTTGCTTGTATCGACTCCTCTTGCGTGTGTCCGATGTTTGTTAATCCGGCCCTGCCTGAAACATAACATTTAAAATCCTAACCCCAAGAGTACCTGAACAGAACTTCATCACCGGTTAATATTAAAGGTCAGAACAGTCAAGTATTCGCGTGCCTAGAATACTTGCGTTAGTTCGATGTGGCGACCAACTTATCCCTCCTAGTTACGGAACCACATTTAAGACCCGAAGCCCATTAACCCAACTCTAACTTCTTCACACGACTGGACACCCTGGACGGCCCACGGAGCAGCCCAGAAACCCTCAACGACAGCATATCAAGATACTAAGAAGATAACCCAACAATGCACTATTAATTATTATTTGTATCAGTGCGGAGATACCTAACTATATGATCGATTGTTCACCTGTGCCTCCCCTTAGTTATTTGCTATCTATGACGAGTACTTCAAGTTATATCACCAGTGTTTCCTGTTTATTGCCAAAGAATTCGGTATCAGTGCAAAGATACTACAAGATAATTATCGCGACAATATTTACCCTCAGCCATATAATGAGTGTTTCCTATTTGGAGATTATGGTATAGATATTTTGAGATCCCGAGAGTTTATGGGATAGGTCGTAAAGTAAATAATCTAAGTGACGAATTCATATACCGTGCATTAACAGTCAACCAAGTATACAAATTTGTTACATAACTAATCTCTCGTGTTTCGTGAAAACCAAGATCGAAAGCTAAATACGCGTCCACAAAAATAACAGAGCATAAGGTATACGCAATTAACTTCATCAGATACTTATGAGAACTTAATCGGTGCCCCTCGTGTGAAACTTCTCTGATCTTATATCTTGTACTTATCTCAGAAGAATAATACCTGAGTGTTGAAAGTGGTAGTGCACGCTGCATCCAGATCCACATCGTGCTAGGATAATTGAAAGACCAATCTTGATACTGGATCTCTTGCCCCTTCATGTTTTCCTAAGTGAATTGATTCTTTTTCTATGCTAATAAGTGCTACATCAATAAAGCTGTATTACAAACCACATTCAGAAATTATATTATGTGTTCTATTGATTCCTTATATGTATTTGCATGGACATCTGATATTCCAGTCTCGAAGGACTCACCTTGATCAAACGTTGATACTGTATAAAATCAGGGCATAACATTGATGGCTAGCGGTGGTTCTTGATTCGGATAGAAGATTTCATTGCATTTCATAATTATTGTCAAACAATAGAAGCGTTATAACATCGCGAATATGGCAGCTCGCTCGCACATTCCCATCCTTAAATACGATGGGGAAACATATGAAATTGAAACATACATGGACATTGTGACACCAATGCTAGATTTGGCTTACGACATGGACCGTGCAAAATAGCCGTCCTCTTAACGCATTTGGGAAAAGCCGTTTCCCTCGTTGCACCACAGGTTACTGCTGAACTCACCTGGGATCAATTTAGACCCATTGTAGTTGATGCCATTAGGCCATCACTAGGTATTCTTGTCGCCTATGCAAAAATTAAAGACATAAAGTTCGAAGGCGATCTAGACGCCACAATTGCCTCCATTCGTCAGCAAGTAAGAGCTGCATTTCCTGCTCTTCCCGTGGAGCAACAAAACCAATTTATCTTTATCCACCTCGTACAAGTGTTATCCCCTGCCATCATAGAACACTTCACTGTGCATGAACCCGTTGATTTCTATAAAGATCTGATCACCATCCGAAAGTTGCTAGCGGCCCAACCCAAGACCAACACCCTAGCCGTATTAGAACATCCTCCCAAACAACCAAAAATGCACAACAGATCCAGAGACCAACAAAACCGCCACCCCAGACCACCCCTACCACCGAAGTCTCACTATAACTCCGGCCAATCCCAATTCTTCCAATCAAATTCTTTGCCCCATAAATCCAAAAGAACTAGCTCCACCCAGAAATTAGCTGGACATTTTCTCTCACGCCCATCCAGGAAAAATGAAAGTAGAGCTCCTCCCCCCTCACCTCACTCTCTTCCGCCACTGTACATGGCTTCACTCCGCTATTCTACCTCACCACCCACATCATCTCTCCCACCACTTAAAAGAACACGCTCCCGTCTCTCTCCCTCAGTCTCTCCAAACATTGCAAATCTTCGTGGCCACAAATATAAAAATTCCACCCCATACAACTCCTCCTCAACCTCTGAAAATTTTCCTGCCCCCTCATCTCATGTTTCCACGCCCCAATACATCCATTCACTCCGCATATCCCATTCCTCATATCCCAACCACGTCAATCAAAAGAAACAAGCACCAGCTCCGGCCACTTTCACTAACACCACCATTTTGCGCAGCGAACAACCTCATCACAAACACTTCTCCACCTCACATCCTCTTTCACATGAAAATAACCACCAACATCCTGCTGCTGCCATATCTCCACTCAACCCACACCCTGTTTCCCACCAATCTATCACCCCCCCTTTGGGTTCCCTCGTCGCCCCAATTACAAGTATCGGCGAAATCCAGTATGAAGGAAACCTAGACGCCACTCTTGCAAATCTATATCGATATGTAATTAATGCGTGTAACAGCCAAACAGATAAGCAACAGGAACAGCAAGTTCTCCAAGCCTTGTTCAGAGCCCTTCCTTTGTAGATCTGGCATCATTTCCTCATCCACGGCCAGACAACCTTCCAACAGGACATTCATACCATCAGGGAAATGTTGAAACCACACTACCGAACTCCTTCCCTGATTACTCAACCACCTGCAACCCCAAGGTCAGATCACCTCAATTCATCCATTCCCTCACATTCCCCCTCAATCAGTGAAACTTCCTTGCCAACAACAATTACTCACTCAACTCCCTCTTGTTCAACCTTAATCGAAAAATCCTCACCCCCATCCATCCCTCACCCACCTGCAACCTCCAAATCAGATCACCCCCCTTCATCCATCCCTTTCCATTCCCCCTCAATCAATGAAACTCCCTTGCCAACAGTAACTGCTAAACCAACTCTCTCTTGTTCACCCTCGATCAAAGAAATATCATCAACCCCATCCATTCCTCAGCAACCTGCAACCATTAACGCCCCCTTCCAGTCATCAACTCTCTCCTCTTTCCCCTCGATAAGTGAAATTTCCCCACTTGTAACAACTCCTCAACCAATGTTCTCTCCTTCAACCTCGAACAAGGAAAATTCCACAACCATTGCCCCTCCTTCACCACCTACCCCCCTAACGTCCCCATACCATCCCAACCCCAACAAAGCAAAACCTCAGTAAACAACCCCAAAATGCCACCGATATCCCTAAGTCTTTCCACACCATCCTTAACCTCTACCAGCCTAAAAGAGATAACCTCAAGTTTGTCCTCACCTTCCACACCTAACCTCGCTCTCCACCCTATCCAAAAGACTTTCTCCACCACATCCGTTCCACCCTGGCCGGAAGATACCTGCTCAACCTCATCTCTCCAATCCTCCCCACTCATCTCCGTTAACATCTGCAATAAATCCACCAAACTCTGTGACCCTATTCAGAACTCATTATCACCCCCGTACATACCGCCTACCTCCTCTTCCCTCCCTACCTTATCACCCTATCCACCGTTATCCCAACCGCTCCAGACTCCACCTCCAAAGTGTATCCCGCTCGTCAAAATACCACGCCCATCCCAATCCAACCACAAAACTTTTTCAACCTTGACTAACCACCAAAGTACTACTCTCTCTCTCGCCCCAGATAACGTAACCAACCTCTCAACCTCAGCCACTCCTCGAAATCCCATCAACGCCTCTCCCGACAATAAAACCCGTCCAAATTCAACCCCTCCCAAACCTCCCACACACCAAACCTCCCAACCCTGCCTGCCCAGACCCCCTCCACACTTTTCCTATCAATACCCCATACCCCATCCCTCAAGACCGCCATCCTTATCAACTCAACCGCCATCACCCCTCACGCTCTCATCAACCCCTCACCCACCAACAAACCCTATGCCACCGAGGTTTTCATTCAACGAATCCTAACCACACCCGCATGCCAAACTCCGCCCTCTAAACCTCCACAGACCCACCATTCACGCACACAAAACTCATCCAAGACAACCCTCAAGACAGCTCCCAACCAGACCATCGCCAAACCTAACGGTACACCTGTTTCTAACGCCAGACATAACTGTACACCCATTTCTCCCTCCCAAAGTGAAAGCGACACCCCCAAAGGTCAAAGCCACAGCCGCCGCCAGCCCCCTTCCCAGTACAGTATTTCCCACCAACATCACCCCTAACCACACCTGCATGCCAAACTCCGCCCTCTAAACCTCCACAGACCCACCATTCACGCACACAAAACCCATCCAAGACAACCCTCAAGACAGCTCCCAACCAGACCATCGCCAAACCTAACGGTACACCCGTTTGTAACGCCAGACCTAACTGTACACCCGTTTCTCCCTCTCAAAGTGAAAGCGACCCCCCAAGGTCAAAACCACAGCCGCCGCCACCCTCCCTCCCAGTACCGTATTTCCCACCAACATCACCCCATCACCGACAGTACCTGCCCCGACAAATAACCACCAAAACAAACCTACTTACTCCACCCATGAGGTACGGGGTCGTACCTCGTATAAAGGCGACGGAAGTGAAATGCACCAGGGAAGAAAATCCCGGGAGCGAGATCCCCATCCCCAACGAGATCCTCAGGAACGAAGGGACCCGGCTCCGCAGGGTAGGATAACTATCTTTATCAACGAATTTGTTTTTCTATTCCATTTACATCCACACATGTTTATACGTCTTGTTAACAGCGATCCTTCTAATATACAAAACACATTATTTTACTTCGTGTCATTATGTAAGCCTTTGATGTTTTCCTTAGTAACAGCTCTGAGGAGTTACAGATTGTTGAGGAAACGAACTATGTAATGATCATGTCAGTTCTTCTCTTCTCGTATAATCTGTGTAGGTATTTGATTAGGTAAGACCCATGTCACCCACACGTGTCATGTACGTATTATGTAACAATCATGTCCCCCAGTACTCATATTACGAAGGTTGGAATACTCGACATTTTTGATGTATTGATTAATTGTGTATTTAATTATGTAACAACCATGCCCCACCATATTAATATGACGAAGGCTATAATACCTCCATGTGGATGTGTTCATTGTGTATGTTGTCAATTATGTAAGCACCAGGCCATCCACACTTTCGTTATGCATGTCTGTGCTTAGGTAAGGGTCATACCTGGCAATATTGTTGTATTATTTTGAGTGCGTTTGACTACGGCCAAAACTAAATACAACCACCTCAGAGAGATGCTTGGTGACCTATGAACAACATAACTGTAAAACATGTATTATTGTATTAATTTATGTATATATTTAACTATGACCAATCTGAGTACAACCATCTCAGAGAGAGAGAAAAGGGAAGACACCTATTATCTCTCTACATTACGAGGGTATATGTATGTAACCCCATGCCAGTTATTGTATTGATTTATATATGTTAATTTATATATGTTTAACTATGACCAATCTGCGTATGAGAGGAGTGGACATAATACAAGAAACAGGATGTTTAATTTTACGGTCCCGAGAATCCAAGGACAGGGTAAGCAAACATTCTTCTTCACTGCCATCAAAGACTGGAATGACCTACCCCAGTCATTCCGTGAAAAGAGAACACTGTATTCCTTCAGACGTAGTCTGAAGGAACACCTGAACCGGACAGGTGCGAGAAGGGAACACCAAGCTTATGTCTACTACTAAATACGACATAAGAGAAAGGCAAAACAAACTGAAATGATTACTGATTACGGATTACTAATATTTACTATAGGATGTAAGGTATTTTAAAATAACCCCCTACTACTTCTGTTATCCTCCCCTTTTTCCCCAGCTAACGTAATCCCACAAGGGCCCCAATAGAAATACGCCTAACGGCCTTATTGGGCTATCCTTAGTTGGAATTATGCAAGGCTGGTAGCCTACATGTCATATTTGTAACATATTATGTGGTACCAACACTGTAAAATGCTAACTAAATAAATATTATAACCATCTCAAGAGAGAGATACAGGAAAGACACCTAGTGTCTCTCTACATTACGAGTATCTATGTATGTAGCCCCATGCCCAGTTGTTCCCTTCTAGTAACTAAGTGTATATGTAGTTAAGCAAGAGTTATGTTCCACCATTCAGGTTGAAGAAGTTAAGGTACATGACAAAATTGTTGTGCTACGAGGTAACCCCATGCCAAGTTATTGTATTGATTTATATATGTTGATTTATATATGTTTAACTATGACCAATCTGCGTACAACCATCTCAAAAGAGAGATACAGGAAAGACACCTAGTATCTCTACATTACGAGTATGTATTATGTATGTAGCCCCATGCCCAGCTGTTCCCTTCTAGTAACTAAGTGTATAATGTAGTTAAGCAAGAGTTATGTTCCACCATTCAGGTTGAAGAAATTAAGGTACACGACAGAATTGTTGTGCTACGAGGTATACATTTGACGACGACTGTGTACACCCTTTTTGGACCCCCTGTACCTCCTAAACTTAAACTCGCCTCACCTAGCTTCTGGCATATCCGGCGAAAATCAGATTCACCTAGACCCTCACGACAAAAATAGCAGAGGGTCGGGTTGCCTGACAACCCAAGACCCCCCTCACCTCTACGCTACAAGAAACCTCCCCCACAGGATACTACCTAACCCATCCCGACCAAAAGTGGTAGATCCTAACTCTATCCAAATAAGAAGAAAATCCATAACTCTCTGTTTTCCCCTGAATTAAACTTTCCAAGATACAGAATGGTGCAGGTGTACTACAGGGGACCAGCCACGTCAGGTCACGGAGTAACCCCTGTTCCCCCCCCGGTCGACCCAGGAGTAGCGACGTGCTCTGCCCCCTTGACCTCGACGAGAGGCCCACCAGGGAACTCTGCCAGCAACCAGCTCCACACGTACACGGGTATGTTAGATGTTTTTAATTACCATCCCACATCATCCAAGATACGTAGGATGAGGGAAGAGCTATTCAGCCCACTCGTCTTACCCCACCACAATACACGGCTGCCTCAAAAATAAAGTAACTTACTTTATAAGTACAGACACCCATCCAGCTGGCCTCAACGAGCAAAGCGCCCCGCCCCCCTGACCTCGAAAACAACCCAGTGAAGAACCTCTTGCCAACAACATTTCCATCACATGCCATTATATGTTAGATGTGTAAGTTACCCATACTATATAATCCAGGACACGGGAAATAAGGAACGAATTACCCGGGCGATGAATCCTCAGCTGCCACCATGCACAGCTGCCTCCCAAAAAAAAGTGAACCACTCCAAGCCTAGACAACACCCCAGCTCCAACTTCCTCCACACCTCCACAAGCTTGCCAGCTTGAAAGCCTGTTATCTCCACAACTAGGAAATGTTACATCTACTTTCTTATTACCCAATTAAGTGAGCCCTCCAATAAAGCACCACATGTAAAGCTAAACCTTACCTCTTCCATTCCTAGAACCCTCCAATAACAGTAAATCAACCAGCCTGCAGCCTCGACAACACCGGGCAGCCCTTCTATATAAACCCTGGAAGGAGGAGATCTCAGTAAATAGAAATATCACTTCTGTACGATCGGCAACATGCTCTGACTGAAGACTATTTTATACCCCCACTAAAGACTAGTTACTGACGAACGGCAACCCGGAGTCTGTGACACTATCAGTGATATATATATATAAACTTTTTGGATCTTTATTAATCGTGGCAACCCATTGGTTAATATTGAGACCTTAAAACAATATATATATAAACCAAAGTAAGTGTATTAAAAACTCATTGCTGTTATGGCCTCTTCCACTTGAGTTTTCTAATAATTTATATAGTGCAACAAGAACTACATACGTATAACTAATTACTTCTGGCCACCCAGAATTTTAATAGTTATTCATATTAGTGTCTTCTCTAACCTAATAAGAATATTGAAGGACGAAGGCAACCCTACCTTTCAATACTTTATTATCTTAGACATCTTGGTAGCACTTAACTCACAGAGATCTAGGAGAGAAAGATCTGTAGAGTTAACTGAGTGTAACGGTAACTACATACGTATAACTAATTATTTCTGGCCACCCAGAATTTAATATAGTTCTCCATATTAGTTCCCCCTCTAACCTAATAAGAATATTGAAAGACGAAGGCAACCCTACCTTTCAGCACACTTAT
Source organism: Paralithodes platypus (assembly GCA_032716605.1). NCBI lineage: Eukaryota > Metazoa > Arthropoda > Malacostraca > Decapoda > Lithodidae > Paralithodes > Paralithodes platypus. The sequence goes on from CM064545.1 coordinate 25,955,924, forward strand.
TAGCTTAGACATTACCTGACACTTAAATAAGTGTAAGAGTAACTACATACATATATATAATTATTTTTGGCCACCCAGAATATAATATAGCTATCCATATTAGTTTCTTCTCTAACCAAATAAAAATATTGAACGACGAAGGCAATCCTACCTTTCAGTACACTTATTATCTTGGACATTAGCTGGCACTTAACTCACAGAGATCTAGGATAGAAAGATCTTTTGTGTTAGAAGGGTCTATGCAAGATACTCTCAGGAGCACTTAGCATATATAGATCCTAGGCACATATTGTCTGTGACAACCCACCAGGATTTGTGACTAAAAGGTTAACACTGTCCAAGTTCTTTGAACCTCTTAAAAAGAATAGAGACTGTCAAAAGGAGTTGCTTTTATCGACTCCTCTTGCGTTTGTCCGATGTTTTGTTAATCCGGCCCTGCCTGAAACATTACATTTAAAATCCTAGCCCCAAGAGTACCTGAACAGAACTTCATCACCGGTTAATATTAAAGGTCAGAACAGTCAAGTATTCGCGTGCCTAGAATACTTGCGTTAGTTCGATGTGGCGACCAAATTATCTCTCCTAGTTACGGAACCACATTTAAGACCCGAAGCCCATTAACCCAACTCTAACTTCTTCACACGATTGGACACCCTGGACGGCCCACGGAGCTGCCCAGAAACCCTCAACAACAGCATATCAAGATACTAAGAAGATAACCCAACAGTGCACTATTAATTATTATTTGTATCAGTGCGGAGTTACCTAACTATATGATCGATTGTTCACCTGTGCCTCCCCTTAGTTATTTGCTATCTATGACGAGTACTTCAAGTTATATCACCAGTGTTTCCTGTTTATTGCCAAAGAATTCGGTATCAGTGCAAAGATACTACGAGATAATTATCACGACAATATTTACCCTCAGCTATATAATGAGTGCTTCCTATTTGGAGATTATGGTATAGATATTTTGAGATCCCGAGAGTTTATGGGATAGGTCGTAAAGTAAATAATCTCAGTGACGAATTCATATACCGTGCATTAACAGTCAACCAAGTATACAAATTTGTTACATAACTAATCTTGTGTTTCGTGAAAACCAAGATCGAAAGCTAGATACGCGTCCACAAAAATAATAGAGCATAAGGTATACGTAATTAACTTCATCAGATACTTATGAGAACTTAATCGGTGCCCCTCGAGTGAAACTTCTCTGATCGTATATCTTGTACTTATCTCAGAAGAATAATACCTGAGTGTTGAAAGTGGTAGTGCACGCTCCATCCAGATCCACGATCGTGCTAGGAGAATTGAAAGACCAATCTTGATACTGAATCTCTTGCCCCTTTATGTTTTCCTAAGTGAATTGATTCTTTTTCTATTCTAATAAGTGCTACATCAATAAAGCTGTATTACAAACCACATTCAGAAATTATATTATGTGTTCTATTGATTCCTTATATGTATTTGCATGGACATCTGATATTCCAGTCTCGAAGAAATCACCTTGATCAAACGTTGATCCTGTATAAAATCAGGGCATAACAATTATTGTATTAATTTATATAAGTTTAACTATGACCAATCTGAGTACAACCATCTCAGAAAGAGATAAAAAGGGAAGACACCGATTATCTCTCTACATTACGAGGGTATATGTATGTAACCCCATGCCCAGTTATTGTATTGATTTACAGTATATATGTTAATTTATATATGTTAACTATGACCAATCTGCATACAACCATCTCAAGAGAGAGATACAGGAAAGACACCTAGTATCTCTCTACACTACGAGTGTTATGTAAACCCATGCCCCGTTATTTTACCTATTATCTCTCTACATTACGAGGGTATATGTATGTAACCCCATGCCCAGTTATTGTATTTATTTATATATGATGATTTATATATGTTAACTATGACCAATCTGCGTACAACCATCTCAAGAGAGAGATACAGGAAAGACACCTAGTATCTCTCTACACTACGAGTATATAATTATGTATGTAACTCCATGCCCCGTTATTTTTCCTTCTAGTAACTACTGTAGGTGTATTATGAAACCACTAAAAACCTCATCTCCCATGTCAATAAAACTTATAGGAAGGAAGACACCTCTTTTTCTTTCTCCACTTTAGCAGATATATACCTGTAGCCTCACGCCCAATTAATCCCTTCTAATAAATGTATGTGTGCAGCTAGGCGAGGATTATGCCCCACCATCCAAAGTTAGGAAGTGGGGACGCCTGACAATATTATTGTATTAGTTTATACAGTATACAGTATATTTAACTATGACCAAATCTGAGACAACCATCTCAGAAAGAGATAAAGGGGAGACGCCCCTTATCTCTCTACCTTACGAGTATATATGTATGTAGCCCCATGCCCAGTTGTTCCCTTCTAGTAACTAATTGTAGATGTAGTTAACCCGCTGAGTACCAGCTAAATATTTATAAATGTACCACCCAGGACCGGCTGATTCTGATTTTTTTTTTATTCCAGAAACAATAGCGAATGGGTTAGGAATGAAGGAAAAACCACGAAAAACCGATCAAAAAGCTCAAAAAATGGTCCTACAGAGCCCCCGAAAACGAATTTTACAAGAGTAAAAAATTGAAGGCAATTTCCCAAAAAAAACATGTTTTTGCGCGCTCACACGCACGCGGTTGGACTTTGAGAGTTTTGAACCATCGGCATGGGTGCGTGGGATACTTACACAGTTCCCATACAAATCTGAGCCCTCTAGGTGCCATAGGACCGGAGTAATTGGGACCGGACCGGCCAGGACGCAAACCATGCGTCGCTGGGGTTTAGCGTTACATACATTGTGAACGCAAACCCTGCGTCGCAGGGGCTCAGGGGGTTAAGCAAGAGTTATGTTCCACCATTCAGGTTGAAGAAGTTAAGGTACACAAAAGAATTGTTGTGCTACGAGGTATACATTTGACGACGACTGTGTATACCCTTTTTGGACCCCCTGTAGCCTACCTCCTAAACTTAAACTCGCCTCACCTAGCTTCCGGCATATCCGGCTAAAACCAGATTCACCTTGATCCTCACGACAAAAATAGCGGAGGGTCGGGTTGCCTGACAACCCAAGACACCCCCTCACTCCCTCCCCTCCCCCTTACCTCTACACTACAGGAAACTTCCCCCACAGGATACTACCTAACCCATCCCGACCAAAATTGGTAGATCCTAACTCTATCCAAATAAGAAGAAGAAAATCCATAACTCCCTGTTTTCCCCTGAATCAAACTTTTCAAGATGCAGAATAGTGCAGGTGTACTACAGGGGAGCAGCCACATCAGGTCACGGAGGAACCCCTGCTCCCCCCCGGTCGACCCAGGAATAGCGACGTGCTCCGCCCCCTTGACCTCGACGAGAGGCCCACCTGCCCAGCAACCAGCTCCACACGTACATGGGTATTTTAGATGTTTTTAATTACCATCCCACATCATCCAAGATACGTAGGATAAGAGAGGAACTATTCAGCCCACTCGTCTCACCCCACCACAGTACACTGCTGCCTCAAAAGCAAAGTAACTTACTTTATAAGTACAGACAACAACCCAGCTGGCCTTAACGAGCAAAGCGCCCCACCCCCCTGACCTCGAAAACAACCCAGTGAAGGACCTCTTGCCAACAACACTTCCATCACATGCCCTTATATGTTAGATGTGTAAGTTACCCATACTATTTAATCCAGGACACGGGAAATAAGGAACGAATTACCCAGGCGACGAATCCTCAGCCACCACCATGCACAGCTGCCTCCAAAAATAAAGTGAACCACTCCAAGCCTAGACAACACCCCAGCTCCAACTTCCTCCACATCTCCACAAGCTTGCCAGCTTGAAAGCCTGTTATCTCCACAACTAGGAAATGTTACATCTACTTTTCCATTACCCAATTAAGTGAGCCCTCCAATAAAGCACCACATGTAAAGCTAAACCTTACCTCTCCCATTCTTAGAACCCTCCGATAACAGTAAATCAACCAGCCTGCAGCCTCGACAACACCGGGCAGCCCTTCTATATAATCCCTGGGAGGAGGACAACTCAGTAAGTAGAAATATCGCTTCTGTATGATCGGCAACCCGCTCTGACTGAAGACTATTTTATACCCCCACTAAAGACTAGTTACTGACGAACGGCAACCCGGAGTCTTTGATACTATCAGTGATATGTATACATTTTTTTTATCTTTATTAATCATGGCAACCCATTGGTTAATATCGAGACCTTAAAATAATATATATATAAACCAAAGTAAGTGTATTAAAAACTCATTGCTGATATGGCCTCTTCCACTTGAGTTTTCTAATAATTTATATAGTGCAACAAGAACTACATACGTATAACTAATTACTTCTGGCCACCCAGAATTTAATATAGTTATTCATATTAGTGTCTTCTCTAACCTAGTACAAATATTGAAAGACGAAGGCAACCCTACCTTTCAATACTTTTATTATCTTAGACATCTTGCTAGCACTTAACTCACAGAGATCTAGGAGAGAAAGATCTGTTGAGTTAACTAAGTGTAACAGTAACTACATACGTATAACTAATTATTTCTGGCCACCCAGAATTTAATATAGTTATCCATATTAGTTCCTCCTCTAACCTAATAAGAATATTGAAAGACGAAGGCAACCCTACCTTTCAGTACACTTATTATCTTAGACATTACCTGACACTTAAATAGTGTAACAGTAACTACATACGTATAACTAATTATTGCTGGCCACCCAGAATTTAATATAGTTATCCATATTAGTTTCTCCTCTAACCTAATAAGAATATTGAAAGACGAAGGCAACCCTACCTTTCAGTACACTTATCATTAGCTGGCAATTTACTCACAGAGATCTAGGATAGAAAGATCTTTTGTGTTAGAAGGGTCTATGCAAGATACTCTCAGGAGCACTTAGCATATATAGATCCTAGGCACATATTGTCTGTGGCAACCCACCAGGATTTGTGACTAAAAGGTTACCACCGCCCAAGTTCTTTGAACCTCTTAAAAAGATTAGAGACTGTCAAGAGGAGTTGCTTGTATCGACTCCTCTTGCGTGTGTCCGATGTTTTGTTAATCCGGCCCTACCTGAAACATTACATTTAAAATCCTAGCCCCAAGAGTACCTGAACAGAACTTCATCACCGGTTAATATTAAAGGTCAGAACAGTCAAGTATTCGCGTGCCTAGAATACTTGCGTTAGTTCGATGTGGCGACCAACTTATCCCTCCTAGTTACGGAACCACATTTAAGACCCGAAGCCCATTAACCCAACTGTAGCTTCTTCACACGACTGGACACCCTGGACGGCCCCCGGAGCAGCCCAGAAACCCTCAACGACAGCATATCAAGATACTAAGAAGATAACCCAACAGTGCACTATTAATTTTTATTTGTATCAGTGCGGAGATACCTAACTATATGATCGATTGTTCACCTGTGCCTTCCCTTAGTTATTTGATATCTATGACGAGTACTTCAAGTTATATCACCAGTGTTTCCTGTTTATTGCCAAAGAATTCGGTCTCAGTGCAAAGATACTGAGATAATTATTGCGACAATATTTACCCTCAGCCATATAATGAGTGCTTCCTATTTGGAGATTATGGTATAGATATTTTGAGATCCCGAGAGTTTATGGGATAGATCGTAAAGTAAATAATCTCAGTGACGAATTCATATACCGTGCATGAACAGTCAACCAAGTATACAAATTTGTTGCATAACTAATCTCTCTTGTTTCGTGAAAACCAAGATCGAAAGTTAGATACGCATCAACAAAAATAACAGAGCATAAGGGTATACGCAATTAACTTCATCAGATACTTATGAGAACTTTATCGGTGCCCCTCGAGTGAAACTTCTCTGATCTTATATCTTGTACTTATCTCAGAAGAATAATACCTGAGTGTTGAAAGTGGTAGTGCACGCTGCATCCAGATCCACGATCGTGCTAGGAGAATTGAAAGACCAATCTTGATATTGAATCTCTTGCCCCTTCATGTTTTCCTAAGTGAATTTATTCTTTTTCTATGCAAATGAGTGCTACCTAAATAAAGCTGTATTACAAACTACATTCCGAAATTATATCTATGTGTTCTATTGATTCCTTATATGTATTTGCATGAAATCTGATATTCCAGTCTCGAAGAACTCACCTTAATCAATCGTTAATCCTGTATAAAATCAGGGCATAACACTCCCATTAACCCAAGAATGGCGAAGCTATGGTATTTCAAAGGGCCTGCCAGGCGAAGGTATTTGCTTCAGTTCTGACAAAAATGGTCATATTTACCATATATAACATTATTACTTCTCCTTATTCCCCTATTTTACTTTTGTGACGCCTCCCGGCATTAGCAGAATGGTTGCGTGGGGCATTGCAGCGCACTAGCGCTCGCCAGGATGGGGGGATAGGCTACAGTTGTCCTAGAATGATCTGCTTTATTTCATTAGTGTCGTGTTGCCACAGACAGTCTAGAAATGGTCTTTGTTTTGGTCTGTGACAACGCCTTATATTTTATATTCGCTATAATATAAATGTTGCTTGTGTGGGAGGCGAGCGAGAGAGTGTGAGGGAGTACACCCGGCAGCGAGGTGAGCTATGACGCAGCTCGCTTGGGCGCTGACGGCGTTGGCGGCCGGGTGGTCAACTAGTCCCTTCCCGTCGCGGCCTCGTGTTTTTACCAGCTCAGAGCTTGCCTGACACGCGTATCGCCTACATCCTTTGCAATTCTGTCCCCCATACTCGCTACTTTGCATACTATTTCTCTCTCTCGACTTCTCCTTTCTCATTCTCTAATCTTTATTAAACTCAACATCCCTTCTGGTTTCAGCATAGACGTTCACCGTCGACCAGTCGTATTGTACGCGAAGCTCTCAGATATTTCCATGTATTAGGTTAAGGAGGTATTATGCTTTATTGAGGTTTAGAGAGACGGACTTTTCCGTATGTGTCCTCTATCGGGAAGGTTGTAGACCGGTATATGTCTCCCTTGCAAGGTGTTGAGTGATTCTGCTTGGTTATCTAAAGCTAGACTGGGGGTAAGGTTACTGTGCCGTTGTCTCCGATGTGTGCAGTGTTAGCTAAGCTCTGCACGACATCGACAGGTACTGTGGGAGCCTAAGTTGTCTTCGGGTTGGTTTACTTTGCGAGCACAGCGCTGTGGTGTGAGAGGGCCATAGCCTATCCCTCACAACATAGTGCTGCCTCTTTGTGTTGACTTCTGAGGGATCGCCAGGATAGAGCTAGGTACTAGAGACCTAGATTTATCAAGAGAGCATCCCCGTCATATAACGTAATCTTCATTATACCACCCTTGGACAACGTTAGGCTACGAGCCGCATGCTCGCCCATTGTTGCCCTGCCTTGATACCCCAGCTAGACTTTATTAACTGAGCAGACACTGGTTAGAGATAAGCCCCATTATTATATGTATGCAGCATTATTATTCTCTGCACTTTTGAGCCGAGGTTGTTGTTGAGTTGCACAACCCTAGTAGGCTGTTGCATTGTGTCACGAAGCATTTCTTTAGTTGTCGAGCATTACTACCTTTGCGCAGTCTTTATTATTCGCCTGCCTATTATTACTATATGTCCTAGCATTTATTGTGACCCGTATTCTGCATTATAATTGTTCAAGATTCTTTACGAACATCTTCCCAGCATCAGACTTATTTCAGAAGTTTCCCGTTGATGTTGCAGGACTAGCATTGCACTTTCTTTAATACAGGAGTGCCAGTTATTTGAGTATCTACCGTAACGTTAATTAATCACGTTAACTATCTTTTCTTTGTGTAACATAATCGAGTAATCTTTTACAGTTTGAGAATAGGCTGTTTCATTGAGCATCAGCCTAGTGTGTGTGCACCAGTTACCGAGTCATAGGATACCTCGTTGTCCAGGCACGACTCAGGGTGGTAATGGTGTTTTGTTTTCCAGTGTTTAAGGCAGGGGTTGGATCTAGTGTTACCGTTGTTGCTGTTTGCCATTATCTAGTCCAATGTTGAAGAGCCCTGTGTCTTTGAGAACCTGGATCGTAACAAATGGCGACCTTGCTCAGGATCTTGTGAACTAAGAGATAATTGCAGGATTGTTGTGGTCATTTGTTTTATTGAGGAATATAGTGGGCACGTTAATTTTTTTTGGCAAAGTAGTATAGCACTTGAGAGTCTTCAGACATTTTTGGCAAGTGAATAGTGCTACATAGGAGCTTGGGTACTTTTTTTTTTTTTTATAAACGTGAGAATTTTTGGTGGACACAATGGGAGACGAATCAGATCATACTGAGAGTTCAGGGAATGATGCAGGCTCTGATGGGCAGATGCCAGGGGGGTTAGTAACTAGTGAGGAGGCCGCAAAGAAGTTTTTGGAGGTGCCTATAACAGCTGATCGACTAGAGGGAATTAGCAAGTATGGTCTACAGTGTTTGGCTCCCCTCATGGGGCTTAAGGTGGCTCATGGCATCAAGAAGAACGATTTGAGGGCTTGCGTACTAGGGGCGGCTAGTGAGGTCCAGGGTGGAGAGGGTGCTCGGGGACTTCTGCTCGAGCCCCCCCTCCACTCTACTCCCATCGGGACCTCTAGGATGCCGGAGTTTAGTACGTTCCCGCAGGCCGATAGCCGCTGGCAGCGTGGTTTAGGATCGCTGGGTGGGCCTCCAATAGTTGCACCTCCTCCTCGAGGTTTCACTACAGAAATGCTCTTCCAGCTTGAGATGGCTAAGATGCAGGCTGAGCGTGAGGAACGTCTCGAACTCGCTAAGATAGAGGCTAAGCGACAGGCTGATCTCGAACTCGCTAAGGCTAAACAACAGACTGATCTCGAACTCGCTAAGGCTAAACAACAGACTGATCTCGAACTCGCGAGAATAAAATCCGAGTCGGAGGCTGAGTCTACCAGGTACCGTGCAGATATCGATCTTGAGAAGACTCGGGTGGAAACGACAGGGCAACGTCTCGGTGGTGGGAATTGTGGGCATGATCAGTCTTTGTCGCACCTGTTGAAGCTAGTCCCTGTATTTGATGAGTCGGGTGTCACCGAATTTTTCATGAGATTCGAGAAGAAGTGCCAGATCCACCAGTGGCCTGGGGAGAAGTGGGCAGCCCTTGTTTCCTCTAGACTTGTGGGCAAGGGACTCAGGGATTATGATGCATTGCCTATAGAGTCGTGTATTATCTATGAGGAACTCAAGGAGGCTGTCCTGAGAGCATACGAACTACAACCAGAGACGTACAGGTTGAAGTTCCGGGGTGTTACCAAGCGTCGGGAGAGCACCTTTTTGGAACATGCCCGGGAGCTGTCCGATGCTTTTGGGAATTGGCTGAGGTCGGAGAAAGCTACTACGTTTGACGACATTAAACAGTTGGTGCTTTTCGAGCAGTTTTTCAAATGCACGGGCGGCGACCTGACGTTAAACCTGAAAGAAAAGCAACCAAAAACTCTACAGGAGGCAGCTGAGATGGCTGACCTCCGGCTATCACTAATTCGCGGGTGCGGGTCTGCCCAGCGTAGTGAGGCAGGTAACAAGGGGCGTGACGCCCCACCCCCCCGAGTTAGTGATATACCTTATGCAAACAAGTACAAGAGCCATGATACCAAGACTGACCACAAGACTAGCACCGTCCCGTTTAAGAAGGGGCCGGGCCCTTCCCAGTACCAAGGGAAGCCCAAAGGGGAGTTGGAGTGTTATCATTGTCATAAAAAGGGGCACTTTGCAAGAGTCTTTCCTAGCAAACCACCTACAGCAGCTGTGTCTTTGGCCTGCAACATTGGTGTGTCTCCGAAGTCGTCTGAGTTTGCCCGGGGCAGTTCGTCAGAGGCTGAGGCACAGCCAATGCAGAAGCACCTGGGAGGCTCGAACCCTGCTCAGGATGTTTTTTGCGACCATAGAGGGCGGGGTTGCGTGATGTGGGCGGGGCGCAAGCATGGAGTAGAGGTCTTGCGTGATACAGGTGCTTCCCAGACTCTGATGAAAAACTTGACTGGCTACCCTATAAACGCGGCTCGGGTGGTAGTGGTGCAGGGTATTAATGCAACTCGGTCATACCCGCTGGTGCGGTTGGAGTTGGAGGTGGATGGTGTGGCACGTGAATAGGATGTCGGGATTGTGGAGGAACTGCCAGTGGAGGGCGTCGACCTTCTTCTCGGCAACGACTTTGCAATGCCCGCTTCTGAGGTTCTACCCTTAGTCGTTGCCGAGAGGCCGGCCGACGTGAGTAGGGAAGAGCAAGAGTGGGTCGAGCGGTGCCAGACACAACCCATGGCGTGTGTTGTCACCCGAGCTCGGGCAGCTAAAGTGTCACAGCCTAGTCCTCCGTCTTCAGACCAGCGGAGGAACGATCAACAGGAGGAGGCTAAAGCTGGAGTTGGTTTTAAGAGTTTTGACTCGGCGGCTCTCCTGGGTGATTCAGTATTAGCACCATTACTTAATTCTGGAGTAGCCCCTGGGCCTATCATCGAGAGTGACGAGGCTGGGCATGAAGAGTCTCCACGACAGCAACGTTATGTACATCGAGAGAGACAGAGGGAGCAGCCCAGTATCGGGGAAGGTCATGCATTGCTCCGGGAGCAGTTAGGTCGCTTGGCACCCTCAGATATACGTTGGTTGCAACTAGAGGACCCTGAGCTCCAAACGTGTGCTAATGGAGCTGTAGAGCTCGACGAGGACGGCGATGCACAGCCAGGAGATTTTTTTTTATTTAGAAGGCATCCTCTATAGGCGTTTTCAAGACCCTAAACGTAGTTGGCAAGAGGGGTCCGGAGTAGTGGACCAGTTGGTGGTGCCACGGGAGTGCAGGATAGCCTACTGAGGTTGGCGCATGACATACCACTGGCAGGACATCTAGGGGTGAGAAAAACGGTGGCGGCTTTAGAAATTTTTTTTTGGTGGCCGGGGTTGAAGGGACAGATGGTGACCTGGATAGCAATGTGTCATACGTGCCAGAGGGTTGGAAAACCTAACCAAATAATTCCGAGAGCCCCGTTGCACCCCATTCCTGTCAGTGGACCGCCCTTCAGTAAGGTCATCATTGATATGGTCGGACCCCTACCCCCTACTAGTGCCAGTAATAAATTTCTATTAACTATCATGGATGTGGCCACTCGTTATCCTGATGCATATCCAATGAGAAATGGCACGGCGAAAACTGTTGTCCGGAACCTGCTCTTGTATTGCTCGCGGTATGGTTACCGGCAAGAGGTGCAATCGGATCAAGGTTCTAGTTTTACATCTAATCTGTTCAAACAAACTATGATTCAGCATGGCATCAGCACTGTCGTCTCTTCTGCGTATCACCCGGAGAGTCAAGGGGTGTTGGAGAGGTGGCACGCCTCGCTGAAAAGCATGCTTCGATGTTACTGCGCAGAGAATGGAAAGGATTCGGACCTTGGTCTGCCGTATGTTTTGTTCGCGGCAAGAGAAGTACCTGGAGAGAGTCTCGGTTTCAGTCCGAATGAGCTTGTTTTCGGGCATCAGGTGAGGGGTCCTCTCCACATGGTGAAGGAGATGTGGGAGGGCACTAGGCATATTGTTCTGCTAGATAAGTTGCAACCTCTTGTTCCTGAGCGACAAGAGGAGTTGTTTACTAGGCTGTGGCAGTCCGTCCGCATGTTTGTTGCTTCTCCAGGCCTGATGTACGGGGTAGAATCCGACGTGGAGGCTGGAGACAGTGCAAGGCTCGAGTTGGTTCCCTACCGTGTGAATCCTGCTCGACAGCCTGTTGTGAAGGCGGAGCTGGACGGCGTGTGGAGAGGGGGTCTGAGGGATGAGGGATATCGTGAGTGGTCGTTGCCAGTGGCTTTGCAACCTGAGTTTGGTGGCAGAGTCCGTGTGTATGTTGATTGCAAGAGTGTGGAAGCATTATCCCTGACAGACGCCTATCCATTACCCAGAGTTGACGACACCATAGACCGCTTCGGGGCTGCCTCGCTCATCACGAAGGTAGAACTAGTGAAGGGTTATTGGCAGGCCCCGTTGCCGGAAAGAGCGAAGAGAAGTGCCAGTCTTGCGATGAACTGGGCAGTTTATCAGTGTCAGGTGTTGTTGTGCTGCCGGAACACAAGTTGGATGTGTGGCAAGCTAAGGGCACTGATAATGTTTTGGCTTTGTTTGCAGGAGAACCCTCGCTGTTCAGTCAGTGTCTGTCGTGGGTGGAGGATCCGGGGTAGGCTACCACAGTATGTTGGTATAGCCTCCTGTCTTGGCTCGTGGTGTATTTTTGCGCTGATGCTTGTTGGCTCGCGTGTGTAGCATCAGCGTAGGGTCGCAAGGCAGGAGTTGTTGGCTTTGATTAGAAGAAAATTAGGCTACATCTATAGTAGCCGCCAAAAACAACATTAAAATAAAATATGAAAAATTAAATAAAACTCTTTCTTTTTATTAATTAATTTTAAGATAATATTGTAGCTGAGTACTGAGTGCAGATGATTTTCCCTCAGTAGGCTGTGCTTCTTAAAGCTCGCTCTGGGAGCACAATGTTATGAATTAATGTATTATATTTGGGAAGGGTGATAAGATTTGTTTATATATAAAATGTTGTTGTATTTTTTTTTTTTTTTGAGGAGACTGAGCTTGCATTCCATGAGTGGCAGAGTGGTTAGGAGTGGCAGATTCTAGCGACATTCTACCTGTTCAGATATGGGCTCATGGTTGAGTGTCCCATATCTTGGGGGGGGTGTGACGCCTCCTGGCGTTAGCAGAATGGTTGCGTGGGGCATTGCAGCTCGCTAGCACTCGCCAGGATGGGGGGATAGGCTACAGTTGTCCTAGAATGATCTGCTTTATTTCATTAGTGTCGTGTTGCCACAGACAGTCTAGAAATGGTCTTTGTTTTGGTCTGTGACCGCGCCTTATATTTTATATTCGCTATAATATAAATGTTGCTTGTGTGGGAGGCGAGCGAGAGAGTGTGAGGAGTACACCCGGCAGCGAGGTGAGCTATGACGCGGCTCGCTTGGGCGCTGACGGCATTGGCGGCCGGGTGGTCAACTAGTCCCTTCCCGTCGCGGCCTCGTGTTTTTTATCAGCTCAGAGCTTGCCTGACACGCGTATCGCCTACATCCTTTGCAATTCTGTCCCCCATACTCGCTACTTTGCATACTATTTCTCTCTCTCGACTTTTCCTTTCTCATTCTCTAATCTTTATTAAACCTAACATCCCTTCTGGTTTCAGCATAGACGTTCACCGTCGACCAGTCGTATTGTACGCGAAGCTCTCAGATATTTCCATGTATTAGGTTAAGGAGGTATTATGCTTTATTGAGGTTTAGAGAGACGGACTTTTCCGTATGTGTTCTCTCTCGGGAAGGTTGTAGACCGGTATATGTCTCCCTTGCAAGATGTTGAGTGATTCTGCTTGGTTATCTAAAGCTAGACTGGGGGTAAGGTTACTGTGTCGTTGTCTCCGATGTGTGCAGTGTTAGCTAAGCTCTGCACGACATCGACAGGTACTGTGGGAGCCTAAGTTGTCTTCGGGTTGGTTTACTTTGCGAGCACAGCGCTGTGGTGTGAGAGGGCCATAGCCTATCCCTCACAACATAGTGCTGCCTCTTTGTGTTGACTTCTGAGGGATCGCCAGGATAGAGCTAGGTACTAGAGACCTAGATTTATCAAGAGAGCATCCCCGTCATATAACGTAATCTTCATTATACCACCCTTGGACAACGTTAGGCTACGAGCCGCATGCTCGCCCATTGTTGCCCTGCCTTGATACCCCAGCTAGACTTTATTAACTGAGCAGACACTGGTTAGAGATAAGCCCCATTATTATATGTATGCAGCATTATTATTCACTGCACTTTTGAGCCGAGGTTGTTGTTGAGTTGCACAACCCTAGTAGGCTGTTGCGTTGTGTCACGAAGCATTTCTTTAGTTGTCGAGCATTACTACCTTTGCGCAGTCTTTATTATTCGCCTGCCTATTATTACTATATGTCCTAGCATTTATTGTGACCCGTATTCTGCATTATAATTGTTCAAGATTCTTTACGAACATCTTCCCAGCATCAGACTTATTTCAGAAGTTTCCCGTTGATGTTGCAGGACTAGCATTGCACTTTCTTTAATACAGGAGTGCCAGTTATTTGAGTATCTACCGTAACGTTAATTAATCACGTTAACTATCTTTTCTTTGTGTAACATAATCGAGTAATCTTTTACTGTTTGAGAATAGTGTCCAGGCACGACTCAGTGCGGTAATGGTGTTTTGTTTTCCAGTGTTTAAGGCAGGGGTTGGATCTAGTGTTACCGTTGTTGCTGTTTGCCATTATCTAGTCCAATGTTGAAGAGCCCTGTGTCTTTGAGAACCTGGATCGTAACACTTTTAACCTCTGGACTGCGGCCAGACTCTTAACCTAAGATGTGCGCATGGGGGATATGAGACACCACACGCCTGTGCGCACATATTTGAGCTGTTCGCATCACTAACATCGTTACTTTACCATAAATAGCATTAATACTTATCCATATGCGCCTATTTTACGTTGATTATAAAGGTATTACCTGTTACAGCAATAAAACAAGTGGAAACAGCGTTTGGATGGTCAAAATCGGCGATACAGGCCGGGAGATACATAATTTATGGCTGAGGCAACCTCCCTCCCCTCCACTCCTCCCCACGTCTGGAGAGAGACTGTCGATCGATACTCTCTCTCTCTCTCTCTTGCACTCGCTTGGTAACATTGATGACAACGCCCTGCTTGCAACTCGCTAATGTTAGCACGAAAATAGACCACAGAATCAGGGAATAACAGGAAAAATAGGTGATAATTGAAGGAGGGGGGGCAAGTGGGGAAGGAGGAGATGTGGAGGAGTGATATTTGGCATGGCCCAGGGGCAAAAAAAAAAAAAAAAAAAGGGTTCAATTGTTTTGGGGGTGTTTTAAATGGATTTTTTTAGGCCCAGGATCTTAAGAGTCTTCCCGCAGTCGCCCGGGGAAACTCTTAAGAGTCTTCTCGCACTTGCCGGGTTAACAGGTTCTACTGGGCGAATGCAGCCACTCTTATTAAGATCGAAGGCCTAAAAACAACCTTTTAAAACACCCCAGTGGCACTCAAAACAAAGCAATTTGTGTTTAGGTGAGATAATTCCCCTCCATTACTTTCTACCACTCCTACACATGTGTCCTCCCCCCCCTCCCCTTTTTCCCCCCTCCTCAATTGTCAGGTATTTTCTCTATTATTCCCGATATTCATCGAGTACAGTATTTTCATGCGAGGACGGGTGGAAGTGAGGGGGTTGGTGGAGGAGTGTATCTCCGACCCTCTAAGCCAGTCTGATAGCTCCCGTCGTCTCTCAGTACCATCCGAGACAAGAGAGAGGGAGGGTGTTTGTCTCTCACTGCTCAAGGTCAGATTATGACCGCGGGGCTAAAATATACGATTTTCACCACCCAGTTGCTGTTACCACTTGTTTTTTTGCTTTCCAATGTTCATATCTTCATATTAAATGTAAAATAGGCGCATATGGATAAGTATTAATTATATATATGGTAAATTAACGATTTTAGTCGGGAATGAATCAGAATACCTTCGCATGGCGGGCACTTTCAAATACCATAGCTGCGCAGCTTATGAGTTAATATGAACAATATGAACATTTAAGAGCAATAAAAGAAGTATGAATAGCATTTGGGGGGTGAAAAAGACGTATTATTGCCGCCCGGTCATATCATGAGGCGAGAGCCCGGGCGGCGAACATCCTCACTCTCCGACCTCCAGTGCGACACTGAGGGCTTGCAATAGAAGTCTCTGTGTTGCAAGGATATCTAGCAGCCTCGCTCATGTTAACGAGACCGCTTGAGGGAAATTTGCGCTGCAAATTACCTGATAAATGTGGGAATAAGAGGAAAAAATAGCTGTTAATTAAGGAGTGGGGGAAAGATGGGAAGGGGAGAGGTTGGGACACATATGGAGGAGTGGTAGTAAGTAATGGAGGGGAAACCTTACCTTATCACATATTGCTTTGTTTTAGAGTGCCAGTGGGGTGTTTTGATTTTTTTGTTTATGTCTTGGCTCTTAACCCGGCGAGCACGCGCAGGGTGTAGTGAACACCACACTTCTGGGCGGCAATATTAAACTCCATTCCAGCCTATAATCGTCATTTTACGATAAATATCGTTATTACTTATTCATATGCGCCTATTTTACATTTAATATGAAGATAGTAACATGTAACAATAATAAAACAAGTGGGAATAGTGTTTGTATGGTGAAAATCGCGAATTATTGCCGAGCGTTCATCCATGAGGTGAGAGATAGGGGAGGCCCACACCCTCTTCTCTCGAAGCCTGGAGAGTGACTGAGGCCTGTCTCTCTCTCTCTCTCTCTTTCCCATGCATAGACACACACAAGACCACAGCCTAGGATCAGTTTGGAGATGTTTACACAAAAATATACCAATAAATAAGGGAATAACAGGAAAATAGGTGATAATTGAAGGGGGGGGGGGGGGAAGGGGGGAAGGAGGGGATTTTGACAGATGTGGAGTAGTGATAGGAGGTATGGAGGGGAACTATCTCACTTATTTACCATTTCACTTGTTTTAAGTGCTACTGGGGCCTTTTAATTTTTTTTTTTTTTTTAGGCCTTACGTCTTAAGAGGGTCCTTGCCCTTGCCAACCAAAACCTCTTAACCTATAAAAAGTTAGATGTGTGTAGTGAACACCACTGTTCTGGGCGGCAATATTAGGCTCCAATCCTGCCTATAATCGTCATTTTACGATAAATATCGTTATTACTTATTCATATGCGCCTATTTTACATTTACTATGAAGATAGTAACCGTAACAACAATAAAACAAGTGGGAATATAATTTTTCTGGTCAAAATCGCGAATAAACATGGAGCGGTCCATTCATGAATTGTGGAGCAAAGTGAGGCAACCCCTCCCTTCGCGAGGCCTCAAGCTTGACTGACTCATTCACCCACACCTTACCTCTGCCAACACACTCGCTCGGCACATGTCCACAGCCTGCAACCAGTTTGCTAATGTTAGCACGAAAATATACCAACGAATTAGGGAATAACAGGGAAAATAGGTGATAATTGAAGGGGGAGGGGAAAGGGGGGAAGGAGGGGATTTGGAGGAGTGATATGAAGTATAGAGGAAAAAAAACGAAAAAAACAAAAACAATTGTTTTAAGTGCTACTCGGGCCTTTTAAAATGTTTTTTTTTTTAGGCTGTCCCTCTTAAGAGCTTTGCCGCCGTCGCCCAGTAAAACCTCTTAAGAGCTTTCTCGCCGTTCCCGGGTTAAGAGGACTTTTGCCTTCACCCACCAAATCTCTAATGAGAACCCTCGGCGTTCTTGGGTTAACTTCCTTCCAATCACTGATTCTCTGCAATCTCTCTTCGCTGCAATGTAGCAGCTCTCTTACTATTCTACCGCTATTACAATAATCTATGTTCCTCAGCGCTCTCTCAGTGTATACTACCTCCTCGACATAGAGCATGTAACACTGGACTTGCAACACAATCCCACCCCTACCCTGTGCAGCTCTCCAACCCAAGAGTGAAATGATATTCCCAATCTTTCTACCATTCAACAGCTGAGCTCTGGAACTCTCCCTGAATCCATCTTTCCCTAATCCTATGACTTAAAATTGCTTCAAACTTTGTGTGTCCAGGCCTTTTGGCTCGTACGTTCCTTAATTTTGGCCCTGTCACTCTTTCAACTCAGGGGGAGGCACTTGTCTCCGGTACTTTGCCTTTTGTCTATCTCATCCACATAGAAGAAGAACAAAATAATGTATATATATACAGTATATATATATATATATATATTAGAGATGGACCGAATATTCGTTTCGTATTTGTATGTCCGAATATTCTCTATGTTTTTCAATATTCGTATTCGAATTTCCATTCATAGCTATTTGCAAATAAGCGAATATGTTCACGAAACCAATAGAATATATACACAAATGTTAAATATTAAATTTTAAAGTTAACACAAACGAATAAATAACAGTGTAGATGTGCGTTGGGGCCGCTAAAGTAGAATGAAGGACTGAGAAGTGTTGCTACTTAACTGTATTTAATAGTACCAGATCAAACTAGTGAAAAGTACCAAATTATTCTAAAGGGGAATCACTGCCCGGTAAACGAACGTGTGCTGGACGCCTGGACCTGGACATTTGAACCGTCGCAATATTGCCATTTCAGACATATCCAATGTAATAGCATGTCACTAAATATATTACATCATATTTCCTCACTGATTTCGTATTTAGTACCAGATATGGACTATTTTATTGGAAAATGTATAAAATGTACTTGAGAGTCAAATGTACCCCGCATTTTCCTTTACCATCATTATCTCCGATAGACTGGAAATGGTGTCGTATTTCACACCCAAATGCCATAAAAGGGTGTCCAATATCAAGCCAACTCAACCCTGCTCTTCCACAGGGTCGAAACTCAACCCGATTCAGACTTTTGGAGCTTGATAACAGTTTTAAGACTTTTTGTATATATTCATATATAAATAATCGATTTGGATGTCATAATTATAAATGTACCTAGCTATATCCTCAAAATGTCCAAAAGAAGCGTCATAATCCTATAGAAGGCCGATACCCTACCGGAGTTATTATATAATTATAATACCCCAAAGTAAGCGATTATATTATAGGAATAGTCATCACAATTTTTTACAAATTCAACTAGATCAAAATAATATCGAAATGATGGATCAAATATTGATCTTGATATGTAAAGCCTGTTGTTTATACACATTGGAGGACATGGCCGCAGCCGCGGTGCCACTCCATTCGCGCCTAATCACGATTATATTTCGGTGTATTCTTACTTAAATTTATATCATTTGGGTTGATTAGGCTACACAATACAATATTACTAAGGAACAGTACACGCATATATATAAATATCATAACATTTGTGAAATATAGGTTCGACCGCGCAAAGCACCACGGCTGCGTGAGGGCCAGTAGGAACGTAGAGATATCGAGGGGGGAGTGGGTGGGTGGGGCATCTAGCCTCGTGACCTTGACCAAGAGTCAAGTTCAGAAAATCAGTGTTCGTCACGGTAATTAATCTGTCACTCCTCAGAATTATTGAAATGTCTATGTATGCAAATATTTCTTGCTCTACTATTAAACAAATATATATGTTGTAGAATTTCACCTAATATGTAATGTCACAACACATCTTAAATTGTATATATTCAAATTTATAGCCGATATGTTCTGTTGTCGATTATTCCAGTCCCTGACATACCTCATGATATTTGGTATATTACGCTATTTCGCTTTTATTTTGTCTTTATTTGCTTTTAGTAATTATTCTGCAATGCATATATACTTTCATTGTTAAAAATAGTCAGGAAAGGTTGTCCATATAATGTATATATTTTAAAGTCTGGATCGCCCCTTGTTCATTTTGTGCCACCCCACTATAATGAGAGTGGGTTATCAGACTTTGGGGTAACAGAAAACGCAGCTTTAATAAATAATATAAACAACATTTGCTTACTATTGTTGAACATGAATGTAAATATATATTACAAAATGACCACTACAAAGTAAAACAAAGAATATAATACAGATGAAACATGGTAATATAATAAATATTATGAGGTATTTCAGGAACTGCAATGATCGACATATAGACATATCGGCAATAACTTAGAATATATACAATTGAAGATTGTTTGTGACATCATATATGAGGTGGAATTATACAAAACATTTCTCTTTGTAACATTAGAGTAATAAATAATTGCTTAGGTTAACATTTCAATAATTCTGAGTATTAGTGGCGGAATATTGTAGGTGACGAAAACTACCATGCAGCCGGTACAAGGGCTATCCCGAAACTCAGTCCACCTCCCAGCTATACTGGCACGCTTGGCATATATTTACCCCTATGGTAAAGCAGCCGCTATGCCCGATCTACATTCGTGCCTAATCACGATTCTATGTCAATGTATTTAACTTGGCTTTATTGTATTGACTAAACTAACCAATAATAAGTAACCTAATCCAATAAAATCAAGTAAAATACATCAAAATATAATTATTACTGATTGTAAACACAAATGTAGCGGCATCATGGCTGCGGCTATGTTCCGAAATTTCTAAACAAAATCATTTTACATGTTAAGATTATTATTTGAGTCCTTATTTCGGGATAATTTTGATCTACTTGAATTTGTACAACATTGTGATGGGTATGCATATAATATAATTGCTTAATTTTGAGTATATGTTTACAAAGTCTAATATAGGTTATCAACCTTTCATACGATTATGACGCTTCTTTCGGATATTCTGAGGATATAGCTAGGTACATTTATAATTATCACATCCAAATCGATTATTTGTATATGGATATATACACAAAGTCTTAAAACTGTTATCAAACTCCGAAAGTCTGAATCGGGTTGAGTTTCGACCCTGTGTAGGAGCAGGGTTGAGTTGGCTTGATATTGGACACCCTTTTATGGCATTTGGATGTGTAATACGACACCATTTCCATTCTATCGGAGATAGTGATGGTAAAGGAAAATGCGGCTTAACTTGAATATCGCTAGAATTCATCACATCTTGATGTCGCTAGATGGAAGTGATGGAAGTGATTCGCTGGATTTAGCGGTAGCAGCTACATTTGCAACATCGTACCAAGAACCTTCATTCCGTTATAATGAACAAGGTCAGATTTCGAAACTATTACAATTATAGCTGCGTTTTCTGTTACCCCAAAGTCTGATAACCCACTCTCATTATAGTGGGGTGGCACAAAATGAACAAGGGGCGATCCAAATTTTTAAACATATACATTATATGGACAATCTTTCCTAACTATTTTTAACAATGAAAGTAAATATGCATTGCAGTATAATTACTACACAGCAAATAAAGACAAAATAAAAGCGAAATAGCGTAATATACCAAATATCATGAGGTATGTCAAGGACTGGAATAATCGACAACAGAACATATCGGCAATAAATTTGAATATATACAATTTAAGATGTGTTGTGACATTACATATTAGGTAAAATTATACAACATATTTATTTGTTTAATAGTAGAGCAAGAAATAATCGCATACATAGAAATTTCAATAATTCTGAGGAGGAGTGACGGATTAATTACCGTGACGAACACTGATTTTCTGAACTTGACTCTTGGGAAGACGACGTCAAGGTCACGAGGCTACAAGCACATGCTCAGCTCGGCCACTTCTCCCTCACTACCCTCAGCACTCCCCACGCAGCCGTGGTGCTTTGCTAAGCTCTGACAAATGTTATGATATTTATATACATGCGTGTACTGTTACTTATTAATATTGTATTGTGTAACCTAATCAACCCAAATGATATAAATTTAAGTAAGAATACACCGAAATATAATCGTGATTAGGCGCGAATGGAGTGGCACCGCGGCTGCGGCCATGTGCTCCAATGTTTATAAACCACATGCTTTACATATCAAGATCAATATTTAATCCATCATTTCGATATTATTTTGATCTAGTTGAATTTGTGAAAAATTGTGATGACTATTCCTATAATATAATCGCTTACTTTGGGGTATTATATATAATAACTCCGGTAGGTTATTGGCCTTCTATAGGATTAGACGCTTCTTTTGGACATTCTTAGGATATAGCTAGGTACATTTATAATTATGACATCCAAATCGATTATTTATATATGGATATATACAAAAAGTCTTAAAACTGTTATCAAGCTCCGAAAGCCTGAATCGGGTTGAGTTTCGACCCTGTGGAAGAGCAGGGTTGAGTTGGCTTGACATTGGACACCCCTCAGGGCATTTGGGTGTGAAATTTCCAGTCTATCGGAGATAATGATGGTAAAGGAAAATGCGGCTTATTTCAAATACCGCATTTTCCTTTACCATCATTATCTCCGATAGACTGGAAATGGTGTCGTATTTCACACCCAAATGCCATAAAAGGGTGTCCAATATCAAGCCAACTCAACCCTGCTCCTCCACAGGGTTGAGGAAGTAAACAACTGGGTTAAAGTCCAGCCGATTCGGGCTTTAAGTATATATCTGTAAGCAAGTCATCATACTTCATTGGCGAGTGTTAAAAAATTCTATCAATCTAAATGTAGTCTTAAATTAGCCCAAACATATGCCAAAGTAAAGATATTCACGATCATTCGAAATTGGGCTTTTGTGTATTTCCTCTTTAACAAGTAAGTGTTTATACTTATAAGAGTGTGCAAACTATAAATATGTTCTAATGTATAACTAAGAACCCCAAATATACGAAGCGTTTGTTGACGTTCTTAAAACAAAACAAAAGAACAACAGCTTGCGTACGCTTATACGATATCGGGAAAGTAATCCTTCTTTATTAAACCCTCTAAGTAGCATATTATCATTTATTATGTAAATGTTTGTTAAACTAATGGAACTGAAATTGTGTACTTCGACTTCCAAACCAATCTGATGATCTCTGAACTTTGAAATAATTGTAATAGTTTCGAAATCTGACCTTGTTCATTATAACGGAATGAAGGTTCTTGGTACGATGTTGCCAATGTAGCTGCTACCGCTAAATCCAGCGAATCACTAACATCACTTCCATCTAGCGACATCAAGATGTGATGAATTCTAGCGATATTCAAGTTAGTTTCCCTATTTTAAGGAATTGGAGAGATGTTTCGATTGTAAAGACTATTCTAGATACTTCAACATATGTTTTTAGTGTCTGGTGACTATCTAGCGATTTGTCAATGCTATTCTAGCATACATTTGTGCTTTAGTTTATCTTGCATTTTATGTCTAGATTTGCCCTATTTCTCCAGAAGACTTCCTACATTGTATAGTGTATTGTTCTAGTGATAATTAAATATTATATAGGGCTATTTTAAGTTGGCTGATGAATATGAAGCAGTAATATGCTGGACGATGAGAACACTGTATGTAAACATGTCTCGGATATAACCGACAATTTTTGGCATTTTCTGTCAAAAGCCCAATGGCTTATCAGTGGTGGTAACACAAAATGCAGCAAAAGTTCAGAGATCATCAGATTGGTTTGGAAGTCGAAGTACACAATTTCAGTTCCATTAGTTTAACAAACATTTACATAATAAATTATAATATGCTACTTAGAGGGTTTAATAAAGAATCATTCCTTTCCCGATATCGTATAAGCGTACGCAAGCTGTTGCTCTTTTTTTTTTTTTTTAAGAACGTCAACAAACGCTTTGTATATTTGGGTTTGGTGAATCTTTTGGGGTTCTTAGTTATACATTAGAACATATTTATATTTTGCACACTATTATAAGTATAAACACTTACTTGTTAAAGAGGAAATACACAAAAGCCCAATTTCGAATGATCGTGAATAACTTTACTTTGGCTATGTTTGTGTTAATTTAAGACTACATTTAGATAGATATATTGTTTTAACACTCGCCAATGAAATATGATGACTTACTTACAGATATATACGTAAAGCCCGAATCGAATCGGATTGACTAACCCAGTTGTTCACTTCCTCAAGCCTGTGTAGGAGCAGGGTTGAGTTGGCTTGATATTGGACACCCTTTTATGGCATTTGGGTGTGAAATACGACACCATTTCCAGTCTATCGGAGATAATGATGGTAAAGGAAAATGCGGCTATAGAAAATTTAATGGATTTCATTTAAATTATTAAATTTTCTATGGCTGAATTTTTACAATATATTAAACAATAATTCATACAGTTAATTTATGATATTTAAGAAATTACACATTCACATCGTCATTAACTTCTGGTAATTAATTTCATAGTAATTTAATTAACGTTTGTTAATTAAATTAGGACTCCACTCCCGTGGAGTCCTAGGTGGTTGATAAATATAGCTGAAAATCCTGTTTCACCACCTGGCCTCCCTAGCTGATCCTTTCTGTGACTCATCAACACTGACGGCAACCCCTTATGGCCTCTAGTTTATTCATATTGTTGTGAGTGTGTGGATCCCAGACAGTGTCGCAGTATTCTAAGTGTTATGCCCTGATTTTATTCAGGTTTAACTTATTGGCAAAGGTGAGTTCTTTCAAGACTGGGGTGTCAGAGTTCATACAATGCATGCAAGGACACAATAGAGGATACTGAAATAATGGGAAAGCTTCTCACCCCGCCTGTATAGCCTACCACCACCAGAAAGAGACCGAGTGGATCACCACCACAGCCAACATACCGAGATCTCCACCTCTACCTCCACCATCTCCTGATCTCCATCACCATCACCACCTCTACCTCCACCATCTCCACCACCATCACCACCAACACTACCGCCACAGCCAACATACCGAAATCTCCACCTCTACACCGCCACAGCCAACATACCGAGATCTCCACCATCTCCACCACATCAAAGAAAATGACTACCTCACCCGCATCAAAGAAAACGACTCAAAGACAGACAATTATATATCCCCGCAAGAGAGAGAGAAACATGCGATCAGTTTCTCGCCGATTACACTTCCCCTGCAACATCCCAAAACCTACAAACATGCAACCACTGTCCACTCCATCTACCTCCAGCCTACAAACCACATAAGCAGCCCCAGAGCAAACCAGAAGGCCAGCCATTATCTGTGTTCTTTCTCTGCCCACCACACCAAGACAAAAAGGGAACAACCGCCGATCTATCAAGAAGTACAAGAAGTCATTAGCATCGAAATAACACATTCTCCAACCACAGGAAAGAAGTTATCCACCAACATGGACAATCCTGAAGTACCGAGAAATGAGGAAAAGAGAAAGAAATGACAACACAAGAAATGGCACCATAAACACGCAGACATCCACACGCCACTCTAGAGCGCAGCCGCATCGCCGCCATGACCAGGGAAGCCGAGATATACAGTTACCAGATATCACCCCACCTCCAGGCCACACGGACACAACCGCCATACAACACCCTACCCCTAGGCGCCTTTCTGATGCGCAGCCACACCACCGCCAAGACGCTGAGAAAAGAGGTGACCTCAGCAGGAAATTCTAAGATCGATACTCAGTTGGAAAACTGTCCTTGCTCCACAGACGTAAGGCTGTTTTGAAAACTCGAGGGCTCGATAGGACAAATTGTTCTCGCTATCCACAGACGTGAGACTGTTCGAATATTGAGACGTACACCTGTTAATTATTTTGAGTGGGTATCAACAAGGCTCGTTATTAGACTCCTTCACAGAGGCTAACTAATATCTTTCCCTTACCCCAGCTGGTGCTATTGTGGATAAAGTACGCTACCCCAGATGGCAAGTAGCTTTATCCGAAATAGACCAAAAAGCTTAAAACACCCATCCACCCTCAGTTCTGAAAAGTTCTGCATCAAAGTTCTTATAAGACCAGAGTAGTCAGTGAGTTCTCTCCTGCGTTAACTCGATTCTATTGTACTATGGCCACAGCATAGTATATAGTATTCAAGGTCTTACACCAGGGAGCTTGAGTCAAACTGTGGGAACCCAGTCACGATAGGACAAACCCCACGGCCAACGCATCTGCATCTACTGAGACGGGATTACTTATTCTACAAATCTAAAGTGAAGTTATCATACAGTTATAATATACAGAAGATATAACTGTGAAAAGGATCTATACTTAGTGTGTTTATAGAGAAAGAGTATAGGAAGATCAACAGTGGAAAGTAGTCAAAATATATCTACCGGGTATATATAAAGAAGTATTCTAGAAATATCGGATACTACGCATGTATGCAAAAAGCGAGAAAAGGAAGTACTAGTTAAACCCAAATAAATCAGGGAAGTACTGATAATAATTCTGGTAAAGAAAATAACAAATAAATTCAAGTTAACTTATGCGTAAGCACCATAGTGAATTAAAACAAAGAAAATAATTTACGTTCAGCTTCCAATCCAAAACAACTCTACGCAGGTAAAAACCAAAAGTTCACATATATAATTACTACGTAGCCTTTCTAAGCACAAGTGTAAATCCTCAATTGAAAGGAGTGCTATTCTTTTCTCTGAAATAACTACAGGACAAGTGTAATCTTTCAATTAGAAAGCGGTCCACCATACTCACTTAGATATTGCATAGAATAATCCAGTCTTACGAGTCAGACGTAGCGGAGCCTCATTCGTGCATCTGTTATTGTTGTTCTCGACCATTTTGTTCTAGCCTTACGTATGCGATATTCTTGTGCCAATAAATAGAATATGAATGCAAAGCCGTGTGATAATTATCCTCTATTTTCTTTCTGTGTCTGTGATAGAGCAATATTAACTTCTCCAGTTAGGAAGAACCCACTTAATCAAACCAATCAAACCCCAGTAAAAACCTGGCATAACATTGGCGGCAGACGGTGGTTCTTGATTCGGGAAGGAAGTTGTTTGACACAGTTATCAGGAAAGAGATAGAGCACACATATGTCATCATGGATTCAAATTTCCCCATACCGAAGTATGACGCGGAAACTCATGATATTCGCACGTACCGAGAGATGGTCAGCCCGCTAATCAGCCTGGCATACCGGACCGATCAATCAAAGATCGGTGCTTTATTAATTCACCTGGGAAAGGCTGTGTCCCTGGTAGCCGGACAAGTAACCCCAGAATTGACATGGGAAGACTTCCGGATTATTGTGATCAACGCTATTCAGCCATCACTAGGCCCCGTTGCAGCCAAAATCAACAAAATCAAGTACGGAGGGAACTTAAACAGTACCTTGGGAATAGTGAACCAACAGGTAAAAGCTGCTTACCCTCTGTACACTTATGAGCAACAACAGCAACAGGTGTTCTGTGTGCTCTTAAGGATCCTTCCCTCAAGTATTAGGGAATACTTTGATATCCACGATCCCGTGGGATTTACAAAGGACATTATCACTATACGCAAGCTGTTGGCCAACCGGCCTAAAACTTCCACAGTAGGAGCCATCAGAAGTTTCCCCACGAACCCTCAAGAGATCGTTAGGTTAAATTACCCATTCAATTGGAAGGCTTGCAATTCCGCCTACTCGATCCATGACATCAGGGACCCAGCTAAGAAAATGGACATCGAGTACCACGAGGAGGAATACTGTCCCACGGAACCAGTGGCGGATCCAGCTCAGGCTTAAGGGGGGGAGGCCTGATATATATACATGAGGGGCGCCATAACTTTATATGTATTGTATTTCAGATAAAATGCAGTATATATCAGATGTAAGGGCGCAATTTTGGTCACTAAGGGGGGGGGCGACCTCCCCCCCCCTGGATCCGCCACTGCACGGAACTTTACCAAATTCCAGCCATCGATGAAGACCAAGAGCTGGAAGAAGAAATAGAGGAGATGGAAGACCCTCCTCGAGATATTTTTGAGCCTCCCCCGCCCATTTCTATGGCTTCGGCGAGGGAGCCTGTGCCCTGGAAAACTCACCCTCAAGAGATTGTTAGGTTAAATTATCCATTCAATTTTCAGGCTTACAATTCCGCTTGCTCGATCCATGACATCAGGGACCCAGCTAAGAAAATGGACATCGAGTACCACGAGGAGGAATACTGTTCCCCAGAAATTTACCAAATTCAAGCCATCGATGAAGACCAAGAGGAAGAAGAAATAGAGGAGATGGAAGACCCTCCTCGAGATTTTTTAGAGCCTCTCCCGCCCATTTCTATGGCCTCGGCGAGGGAGCCTGTGCCCTGGAAAACTCCACCCATCTACCACCTAGCTAAGGTTGAAGGCGTTCCAGTATGTCTCCTCCTCGACACGGGAGCTGAACGATCTTGTCTCTTCAATTCTTTTTATGAGAACCATCGCAGAAAACTAGGAACACTTCAAGCTTCCAACACCAGCTTAACCAGTGCAGACGACACACCTATAGTTATCAGGGGAGAAACTACGCCCCTACACATCACGACCCCTCAACAAGAAGCCTTTTGCCGTCATTCCTTCACAGTTTTCCACTCAGACTGCACCCAATATGACGGCTACATGGTGTTAGACGTCCTACAGAAGTTACAAGCTCAACTAGACTGCGGCCGACGTCTGTTAACCTCCAAAACCCAGAAAAAAACTCTCCATCCACAAATTGCAGAAGACTCCCCTAGAAGGATCCCGAAAACCAAAATAGCGATCAGGAACAAAAGCCATAACCATCAGGCTAAAGCCAACTCTAGAGCCAAATCAACAAAGAAGAAAGAAGTCAACATCCAACCACAGCCACCTCAGGAGCCTCCACATCCTCGACCACCTACCTCCAACGGGTTTTATGGTAAAACCTGTTATACATCTTTACCACCGGCCTCCATGTCTACCACATCACCTTCAGCAACTCCAAAATCACATAAACCTCCTTCATCCACCCCTTCTTCACCTGCCCCATCCGCCGAAGATAATCTCACCTCCTATGATACAGTCGGGTTAAAACACCCGCCTGCACACAACATTCGTCTATCGGCCCCTGTTCCTTTCATCTCCGATCAAGCATCTGCGTTAGCTCCAACCTTGAAGATAGCAAGCAATACTCACATAATTCCAGCACCTTCATCCATCATAACTGTAATCCATAAAAACCCAGTCAACAAAAAGGGTTCCCTGGCTTCCAAAAAGATTAAGAAAACCACCACCTCAAGCAAAACTAATCCTGCAACAACCCACATTCCCAAAAATGGTCCTTACATCAAGAAAATCATCGAGACCCAAACAAATGACGTAACTAAGAATATTAAGTCCCTAGATCAACTAGAAGCAGCCCTCGGGACATATACAGAGATATCTTGCATAACTCTTTATGCTAACCTGAGCAAACCAGCAGATGAAAGCTCAATGACATGGTGGGAATATCTCGATAAATGGAAATTTTTTTTCCACCAAGAAAATGCCTGGTGTGACCAGCTCCAGCCACGTGGTCATGGCTTTGATGGGGAAGAAGGAAGTGAAATAATGGGAAAGCTTCTTACCACGCCTGTATAGCCTAACACCACCAGAAAGAGACCGAGTGGACCACCACCACAGCCAACATACCGAGATCTCCACCTCTACCTCCACCATCTCCTGATCTCCACCATCACCACCTCTACCTCCACCATCACCACCAACACTACCGCCACAGCCAACATACCGAGATCTCCACCTCTACACCGCCACAGCCAACATACCGAGATCTCCACCACATCAAAGAAAACGACTACCTCCCCCGCATCAAAGAAAACGACTCAAAGACAGACAATTATATATCCCCGCAAGAGAGAGAAACATGTGATCAGTTTCTCGCCGATTACACTTCCCCTGCAACATCCCAAAACCTACAAATTTGCAACCACTGTCCACTCCATCTACCTCCAGCCTGCAAACCACATAAGCAGCCCCCAGAGCAAACCAGAAGGCCAGCCATTATCTGTGTTCTTTCTCTGCCCACCACACCAAGACAAAAAGGGAACAACCGCCGATCTATCAAGAAGTACAAGTCATTAGCATCGAAATAATATATTCTCCAACCACAGGAAAGAAGTTATCCACCAACATGGACAATCCTGAAGTACCGAGAAATGAGGAAAAGAGAAAGAAATTACAACACAAGAAATGGCACCATAAACACGCAGACATCCACACGCCACTCTAGAGCGCAGCCGCATCGCCGCCATGACCAGGGAAGCCGAGATATACAGTTACCAGATATCACCCCACCTCCAGGCCACACGGACACAACCGTCATACAACACCCTACCCCTAGGCGCCTTTCTGATGCGCAGCCACACCACCGCCAAGACGCTGAGAAAAGAGGTGACCTCAGCAGGAAATTCTAAGATCGATACTCAGTTGGAAAACTGTCCTTGCTATCCACAGACGTAAGGCTGTTTTGAAAACTCGAGGGCTCGATAGGAAAAATTGTTCTCGCTATCCACAGACGTGAGACTGTTCGAATATTGAGACGTACACCTGTTAATTATTTTGAGTGGGTATCAACAAGGCTCGTTATTAGACTCCTTCACAGAGGCTAACTAATATCTTTCCCTTACCCCAGCTGGTGCTATTGTGGATAAAGTACGCTACCCCACAGGGCAAGTAGCTTTATCCGAAATAGACCAAAAAGCTAAAAAAAAAAACATCCACCCTCAGTTCTGAAAAGTTATGCATCAAAATTCTTATAAGACCAGAGTAGTCAGTGAGTTCTCTCCTGCGTTAACTCGATTCTATTGTACTAAGGCCACAGCATAGTATATAGTATTCAAGGTCTTACACCAGGGAGCTCGAGTCAAACTGTGGGAGCCCAGTCACGATAGGACAAACCCCACGGCCAACGCATCTGCATCTACTGAGACGGGATTACTTATTCTACAAATCTAAAGTGAAGTTATCATACAGTTATAATATACAGAAGATATAACTGTGAAAAGGATCTATACTTAGTGTGTTTATAGAGAAAGAGTATAAGAAGATGAGCAGTGGAGAGTAGTAAAAATATATCTACCGGGTATATATAAAGAAGTATTCTAGAAATATCGGATACTACGCATGTATGCAAAAAGCGAGAGAAAGGAAGTACTAGTGAAACCCAAATAAATCAGGGAAGTACTGATAATAATTCTGGTAAAGAAAATAACAAATAAATTCAAGTTAACTTATGCGTAAGCACCATAGTGAATTAAAACAAAGAAAATAATTTACGTTCAGCTTCCAATCCAGAACGACTCTACGCAGGTAAAAACCAAAAGTTCACATATATAATTACTAAGTAGCTTTTCTAAGCACAAGTGTAAATCCTCAATTGAAAGGAGTGCTATTCTTATCTCTGAAATAACTACAGGACAAGTGTAATCTTTCAATTAGAAAGCGGTCCACCATACTCACTTAGATATTGCATAGAATAATCCAGTCTTACGAGTCAGACGTAGTGGAGCCTCATTCGTGCATCTGTTATTGTTGTTCTAGCCTTACGTATGCGATATTTTTGTGCCAATAAATAGAATATGAATGCACGTCTTGTGATAATTATCCTCTATTTTCTTTCTTTGTCTGTGGTAGAGCAATATTAACTTCTCCACTTAGGAAGAACCCACGTAATCAAACCAACCTGGCATAACAGATACATATAACACCGAAATAATATTTAAGAACAGTATATTTATCTTAAACTCTATGAATATAGACACAAGTAAATACTGAGAATATAAAACAATAATAATGGATACTATAAGGTAACCAAATATTCTAACACGAGCGAGGATCTAGATGGAGCTCAGGTATAATTATTATGTTCTCTCCACCAACCAACTTTACTCCTAAACTCGATTAATGAAATTAACAAACACAACAGACTAAACACACATAACAAAGCCACTGGAGGTGTGGCGGAGTGGTCTTGCCACTGGACTGGTAATCCAATGGACCTGGGTTCGAATCCCAATATGTCAATGGGAAGATATTATTGGGATGGAATTTGTGCTGTACCTAGTATCAGTGCATTACCACAGCACACCAAAATGCCAAAAAAAATACCCTCATTGTTCCCTGATTAAAATAGCATTGTATGAATATTCCCATATTCAAAAAATATGCTACAGGGGGGCAATGCCTAGTGAGATAATTGCTCAATAGGTGGCATTCTGAGAGTGAGGGTCCGAGTGTGGGGGATGAGACTGTGAAGTGCAGGGGCGAGGCGCCTCGCCTTCAGAGATGGGATTGCTTCGAGCCGGGGTGCTTCGCATGTCTCACTCCCTAGACTGGAACACGACCTCACGGGCCTCACCGTGTTCAGGTAGAGTGTAAAGGCTATCAGCCTATGCCCGAGAGGGAGTATTGGAATATAGAAAAAAAAAATAAAAAATAAAATAATCCAACACCTTCCTCTCTTCTCAACACCCCTTCTCCCCTCTCAACACTCTTCTCTGAGCTAGTGCCTGTATAGAATCGTAAGATTCAGAGTCGTAAAGATTCCATAACGGCGGATCCCCAGATTGGCCGTGGTGATTGCACCTAAACACATACAAAAGTTACAAAGTAAGTTATGTGGCAGTCTGGGGATTCGAACCCAGGACGCTCACACCGAAAATCAACACACTTATGCATTGCGCTACGAAGACAGTTAAAGAATTATGCACAAGCCTACGATATTATGCAGTTTGGAATGCTGCATACCAATCTTAGCATGTACTGTACTGGGCCCTGCCCAGTTCCCCTTACTACTCCTACCCCAGGCAGAAGGGACGGGATGGTGCCAGTCCGTCACCCGTTCCTTCCCCTACCCTATAATGGAGAGAATAAACAAGCATGCCCCTCACTCACACCCTACCCCAACCCCACACAGGAGGAAACCGCCGATTACAACCATTGTTTTCCACGAACACAGAATAAAGTAACCTTGCAACGAGGCCGAGACCATGTCAGTAATTGGTAATCTATATATATTCTATATATGCCAGAACAATGTTGCAATAAATTATCTGATTTTACAGAATGAAGATCATTTACACCATCTGTCACCTATCCGTAGCTTGACACACAAACACTTATGATTTATGCGTAATTAGTATTATATCATGTTTGTATTTATAATGTAAATTGCCAATACCATCACCCCTTCTAGTTATTTACAAATTATTGTATTCACCCTTGGCCATCCCTTCGGGGATCACGGCGTCAGGCAATAGATAGATAGATCGATAGTATTTACCCACCCACGCAATATGCATTGGTATTTAATGGATTGTCACATTTAAATGGTAATAATGTAATTTTTGAATACTTCTGAAGAGATGTTGGAACTTGCTAAAAAACATATTGTATGGATTGCTTAATTGATTATAAGTGGCATATTCATTCAATGCTTGATCCGTGTTAGGCTTTTTGGTGCATATTCCAGAATATTTTCACTTTCTCTCTCTCTTTCTCTCTCTGAAAATGTTGTCTCGGTTCTTAACCCGGGAGCTGCGGGGAGACTCTTAAGAGTTCCCCCGGCGCACTGCGGGAAGACTCTTAAGAGTCAGAGAAAATAAAAATCAACTTTTGACATCGAAAAAAAATTTTTTTTTTATATTTTTTTTTTTTTTTTTTTTTATTTTTTTTTGGCCCCTGGGCCATGCAAAATCTCAGTCCTCTACCTCCCCTCCTTCCCCACTTTCCTCCTCTCCTTCAGTTATCACCTATTTTCCCTGTTATTCCCTTATTCTGAGTATTTCGTGCTAACATTAATCCGATTGGAGGGTGTGTCATCACTGATAGCAAGCGAGTGCAAGAGAGAGAGAGAGTATCGATCGACTGTGTCTCAGTGGCCTTGGGGGAAATTGGCGGGAAAGCAGATTGCCTCACCCATACATTATACAACTCGCGGGCTATATCTCCGATTTTGACCATCCAAACGCTGTTTTCACTCGTTTTATTGTTGTTTCAGGTTAATACCTTTATAATCAACCCATAATAGGCGCATATGGATAAATATTAATGCTATTAATGGCACAATGAATATTTTAGTGACGGAAACACCTCAAATACGTCAGCACAGGGGGACGTTTCCAATTACCCCCATGCGCACTTCAGAGGTTAAGGGATACCAACACATTTTTCATTTACTTTTGTAATTATTATTTGTATTGCTTCTACATTAGCACACATCTATTATTAACGTTAATCTTTAGTGCAAGTTAATCAGAATCAATTAGATTAATAGTGTAACTGAATAGTTAGGGTCATAGGATTTATCCTGAATAATGTTGGCAGGCCTGAACTGTAATAACTGTGGTGTTCCAGTAGTAGCAGAAGAGTTGGTAAAAAGCTCTATATGAAGAACCATACTAATCTCAGCCTAATGTCAGAAAGCAATAAGGGTTAAACGAGACTCAAACTATGCAAGTATGTAGTTCGGGGGAGGAAAGGTGATAGATTAGCAGTCGACACAGGAAAATCAGCTTTAGAACACCATGAATAGAGACGCATTTAGTATCAAAGTTTAAACACGGTTACCAGCTACTCTAAATATACCAATAACTCATGAGGGAAATGCTTTACCACAAATGTTTGCCTCGATGTTAATTAATTGTTCAATATATATTATATATCCGACGTGAGATATGTCTACCATTTGTTTACTACTGCTTATTACAGTGATATATGTTATCATATCTGTTATATATATATATATATATATATATACTGTATATATGCATATATCTCTCTCTCATATATGTATATATATATATATATTGTTACGATCCAGGTTCTCAAAGACACAGGGCTCTTCAACATTGGACTAGATAATGGCAAAATGCAACAACGGTAACACTAGATCCAACCCCTGCCTTAAACACTGGAAAACAAAACACCATTACCGCCCTGAGTCGTGCCTGGACAACGAGGTATCCTATGACTCGGTAACTGGTGCACACACACTAGGCTGACGCTCGATGAAACAGCCTAGTCTCAAACAGTAAAAGATTACTCGATTAGGTTACACAAAGAAAAGATAGTTAACGTGATTAATTAACGTTACGGTAGATACTCAAATAACTGGCACTCCTGTATTAAAGAAAGTGCAATGCTAGTCCTGCAACATCAACTGGAAACTTCTGAAATACGTCTGATGCTGGGAAGATGTTCGTAAAGAATCTTGAACAATTATAATGCAGAATACGGGTCACAATAAATACTAGGACATATAGTAATAATAGGCAGGCGAATAATAAAGACTGCGCAAAGGTAGTAATGCTCGACAACTAAAGAAATGCTTCGTGACACAACGCAACAGCCTACTAGGGTTGTGCAACTCAACAACAACCTCGGCTCAAAAGTGCAGTGAATAATAATGCTGCATACATATAATAATGGGGGCTTATCTCTAACCAGTGTCTGCTCAGTTAATAAAGTCTAGCTGGGGTATCAAGGCAGGGCAACAATGGGTGAGCATGCGGCTCGTAGCCTAACGTTGTCCGAAGGTGGTATAATGAAGATTACGTTATATGACGGGGATGCTCTCTTGATAAATCTAGGTCTCTAGTACCTAGTTCTATCCTGGCAATCCCTCAGAGGTCAACACAAAGAGGCAGAACTATGTTGTGAGGGATAGGCTATGGCCCTCTCACACCACAGCGCTGTGCTCGCAAAGTAAACCCACCCGAAGACAACTTAGGCTCCCACAGTACCTGTCGATGTCGTGCAGGGCTTAGCTAACACTGCACACATCGGAGACAACGACACAGTAACCCTACCCCTAGTCTAGCTTTAGATAACCAAGCAGAATCACTCAACACCTTGCCAGGGAGACATATACCGGTCTACAACCTTCCCGAGAGAGGACACATACGGAAAAGTTCGTCTCTCTAACCTCAATAAAGCATAATACCTCCTTAACCTAATACATGGAAATATCTGAGAGCTTCGCGTACAATACGACTGGTCGACGGTGAACGTCTATGCTGAAACCAGAAGGGATGTTGAGTTTAATAAAGATTAGAGAATGAGAAAGGAGAAGTCGAGAGAGAGAAATAGTTTGCAAAGTGGCAAGTATGGGGGACAGAATTGCAAAGGATGTAGACGATACACGTGTCAGGCAAGCTCTGAGCTGGTAAAGAACACGCGGCCGCAATGGGCAGGGACTAGTTGACCACCCGGCCGCCAACGCCGTCAGCGCCCAAGCGAGCCGGGCCACAGCTCACCCCGCTGCCAGGTGTACTCCCTCACCCTCTCTCGCTCGCCTCCCACACAAGCAACATTTATATTATAGCGAATATAAAATATAAGGCGCGGTCACAGACCAAAACAAAGACCATTTCTAGACAGTCTGTGGCAACACGACCCTAATGAAATAAAGCAGATCATTCTAGGACAACTGTAGCCCATCCCCCCATCCTGGCGAGCGCTAGCGAGCTGCAATGCCCCACGCAACCATTCTGCTAACGCCGGGAGGCGTCACACCCCCCCAAGATATGGGACACTCAACCATGAGCCCATATCTGAACAGGCAGAATGTCGCTAGAATCTGCCACTCCTAACCACTCTGCCACTCATGGAATGCAAGCTCAGTCTCCTCAAAAAAAAAATACAACAACATTTTATATATAAACAAATCTTATCACCCTTCCCAAATATAATACATTAATTCATAACATAGTGCTCCCAGAGCGAGCTTTAAGAAGCACAGCCTACTGAGGGAAAATCATCTGCACTCAGTACTCAGCTACAATATTATCTTAAAATTAATTATTAAAAAGAAAGATTTTTTATTTAATTTTTCATATTTTATTTTAATGTTGTTTTTGGCGGCTTCTATAGATGTAGCCTAATTTTCTTCTAATCAAAGCCAACAACTCCTGCCCTGCGACCCTACGCTGATGCTACACACGCGAGCCAACAAGCACCAGCGCAAAAATACACCGCGAGCCAAGACAGGAGGCTATACCAACATACTGTGGTAGCCTACCCCGGATCCTCCACCCACGACAGACACTGACTGAACAGCGAGGGTTCTCCTGCAAACAAAGCCAAAACATTATCAGTGCCCTTAGCATGCCACACATCCAACTTGTGTTCCGGCAGCACAACAACACCTGACACTGATAAACTGTCCAGTTCATCGCAAGACTGGCACTTCTCTTCGCTCTTTCCGGCAACGGGGCCTGCCAATAACCCTTCACTAGTTCTACCTTCGTGATGAGCGAGGCAGCCCCGAAGCGGTCTATGGTGTCGTCAACTCTGGGTAATGGATAGGCGTCTGTCAGGGATAATGCTTCCACACTCTTGCAATCAACATACACATGGACTCTGCCACCAAACTCAGGTTGCAAAGCCACTGGCAACGACCACTCACGATATCCCTCATCCCTCAGACCCCCTCTCCACACGCCGTCCAGCTCCGCCTTCGCAACAGGCTGTCGAGCAGGATTCACACGGTAGGGAACCAACTCGAGCCTTGCACTGTCTCCAGCCTCCATGTCGGATTCTACCCCGTACATCAGGCCTGGAGAAGCAACAAACATGCGGACGGACTGCCACAGCCTAGTAAACAACTCCTCTTGTCACTCAGGAACAAGAGGTTGCAACTTATCTCGCAGAACAATATGTCTAGTGCCCTCCCACATCTCCTTCACCATGTGGAGAGGACTCCTCACCTGATGCCCGAAAACAAGCTCATTCGGACTGAAACCGAGACTCTCTCCAGGTACTTCTCTTGCCGCGAACAAAACATACGGCAGACCAAGGTCCCAATCCTTTCCATTCTCTGCGCAGTAACATCGAAGCATGCTTTTCAGCGTGGCGTGCCACCTCTCCAACACCCCTTGACTCTCCGGGTGATACGCAGAAGAGACGAGAGCGCTGATGCCATGCTGAATCATAGTTTGTTTGAACAGATTAGATGTAAAACTAGAACCTTGGTCCGATTGCACCTCTTGCGGGTAACCATACCGCGAGCAATACAAGAGCAGGTTCCGGACAACAGTTTTCGCCGTGCCATTTCTCATTGGATATGCATCAGGATAACGAGTGGCCACATCCATGATAGTTAATAGAAATTTATTACCGGCACTAGTAGGGGGTAGGGGTCCGACCATATCAATGATGACCTTACTGAAGGGCGGTCCACTGACAGGAATGGGGTGCAACGGGGCTCTCGGAATTGTTTGGTTAGGTTTTCCAACACTCTGGCACATATGACACCTTGCTATCCAGGTTACCACCTGCCCCTTCAACCCCGGCCACCAAAACAATTTTTCTAAAGCCGCCACCGTTTTTCTCACCCCTAGATGTCCTGCCAGTGGTATGTCATGCGCCAACCTCAGTAGGCTATCCCTGCACTCCCGTGGCACCACCAACTGGTCCACTACTCCGGACCCCTCTTGCCAACTACGTTTAGGGTCTTGAAAACGCCTATAGAGGATGCCTTCTAAATAAAAAAAATCTCCTGGCTGTGCATCGCCGTCCTCGTCGAGCTCTACAGCTCCATTAGCACACGTTTGGAGCTCAGGGTCCTCTAGTTGCAACCGACGTATATCTGAGGGTGCCAAGCGATCTAACTGCTCCCGGAGCAATGCATGACCTTCCCCGATACTGGGCTGCTCCCTCTGTCTCTCTCGATGTACATAACGTTGCTGTCGTGGAGACTCGTCATGCCCAGCCTCGTCACTCTCGATGACAGGCCCAGGGGCTACTCCAGAATTAAGTATTGGTGCTAATACTGAATCACCCAGGAGAGCCGCCGAGTCAAAACTCTTAAAACCAACTCCAGCTTTAGCCTCCTCCTGTTGATCGTTCCTCCGCTGGTCTGAAGACGGAGGACTAGGCTGTGACACTTTAGCTGCCCGAGCTCGGGTGACAACACACGCCATGGGTTGTGTCTGGCACCGCTCGACCCACTCTTGCTCTTCCCTACTCACGTCGGCCGGCCTCTCGGCAACGACTAAGGGTAGAACCTCAGAAGCGGGCATTGCAAAGTCGTTGCCGAGAAGAAGGTCGACGCCCTCCACTGGCAGTTTCTCCACAATCCCGACATCCAATTCACGTGCCACACCATCCAACTCCAACCGCACCAGCGGGTATGACCGAGTTGCATTAATACCCTGCACCACGACCACCCGAGCCGCGTTTATAGGGTAGCCAGTCAAGTTTTTCATCAGAGTCTGGGAAGCACCTGTATCACGCAAGACCTCTACTCCATGCTTGCGCCCCGCCCACATCACGCAACCCCGCCCTCTATGGTCGCAAAAAACATCCTGAGCAGGGTTCGAGCCTCCCAGGTGCTTCTGCATTGGCTGTGCCTCAGCCTCTGACGAACTGCCCCGGGCAAACTCAGATGACTTCGGAGACACACCAATGTTGCAGGCCAAAGACTGCTGTAGGTGGTTTGCTAGGACAGACTCTTGCAAAGTACCCCTTTTTATGACAATGATAACACTCCAACTCCCCTTTGGGCTTCCCTTGGTACTGGGAAGGGCCCGGCCCCTTCTTAAATGGGACGGTGCTAGTCTTGTGGTCAGTCTTGGTATCATGGCTCTTGTACTTGTTTGCATAAGGTATATCACTAACTCGGGGGGGTGGGGCATCACGCCCCTTGTTACCTGCCTCACTACGCTGGGCAGACCCACACCCACGAATTAGTGATAGCCGGAGGTCAGCCATCTCAGCTGCCTCCTGTAGAGTTTTTGGTTGCTTTTCTTTAAGGTTTAACGTCAGGTCGCCGCCCGTGCATTTGAAAAACTGCTCTAAAAGCACCAACTGTTTAATGTCGTCAAACGTAGTAGCTTTCTCCGACCTCAGCCAATTCCCAAAAGCATCGGACAGCTCCCGGGCATGCTCCAAAAAGGTGCTCTCCCGACCCTTGGTAACACCCCGGAACTTCAACCTGTACATCTCTGGTTGTAGTTCGTATGCTCTCAGGACAGCCTCCTTGAGTTCCTCATAGATAATACAAGACTCTATAGGCAACGCATCGTAGGCTTTAAGACCCTTGCCTATTAATCTAGAGGATACAAGTGCTGCCC
The DNA here is from genome assembly GCA_032716605.1 of Paralithodes platypus. Classification (NCBI taxonomy): domain Eukaryota; kingdom Metazoa; phylum Arthropoda; class Malacostraca; order Decapoda; family Lithodidae; genus Paralithodes; species Paralithodes platypus. The sequence goes on from CM064545.1 coordinate 25,995,352, forward strand.
ATTTATTCTCTGGCCACTGGTGTTCCTGGCACTTCTTCTCAAAGCGTGCGAAAAATTCTGTAACACCACTCTCATCAAACACCGGAACCAGTTTCAATAAGTGCGAGAGAGACTGCTCATGAACACGGTTACCAGCCCCAAGTCGCTGTCCCGTTGTCTCTACTCGCGACTTCTCTACGTCCATGTCGGCACAGTACCTAGTCGACTCAGCTTGGATTTTTGCTTGACTGATAGTTTTTCTCTCTTCTATCCTGGCTAATTCTAATTGCTGCTGAAGCTCACATGCCCTTTGTTGCTGCTGAAGCTTAGCTAATTCGAGCTGAAGCAATAATTCTGGAGTTAACCCTTGAGGAGGTGAAGGTGCTACAATGTTTGAAATTACCGGTGGTCCCCCCAGGGGCAACCCACCCTACCAGTCACCACCCAACTGTGGAAGCGTACCCGGGGTCGGCAAACTACTGGGATGGCTGGGAGTCGAGTGTAGGGGAAGCATGGCCGAAGGGCTCAGAGCACTCAACCCATCTCGCTCACCAGTCACCCTGCCCAGTACACACGTTATCAAGTTATCCCTGGTCATGCTGCTAGTAACCGCATGACCGATAGCTGTGGCCAGGCATTGAAGACCGTACCGATCCATACCCTCCAACCGCTCGGCAGTAACAGGCCATTGCAAAAATATCCTAGCATCCTCCTCACAGTTCACCCAATTAACCCTTTCATCATGCTGCTGTTCCTCAGTTTCGACATTACGTACTGTGTCTCCATTCTCCTCTGACCCGGTATAAGACATGATGCTCACAAAAATTTCTCACCACAATATTCAGAAAAGAAGTATCCCAAACTCTTATGTAGCACTATTCACTTGCCAAAAATGTCTGAAGACTCTCAAGTGCGATACTACTTTGCCAAAAAAAAATTAACGTGCCCACTATATTCCTCAATAAAACAAATGACCACAACAATCCTGCAATTATCTCTTAGTTCACAAGATCCTGAGCTAGGTCGCCATTTGTTACGATCCAGGTTCTCAAAGACACAGGGCTCTTCAACATTGGACTAGATAATGGCAAAATGCAACAACGGTAACACTAGATCCAACCCCTGCCTTAAACACTGGAAAACAAAACACCATTACCGCCCTGAGTCGTGCCTGGACAACGAGGTATCCTATGACTCGGTAACTGGTGCACACACACTAGGCTGACGCTCGATGAAACAGCCTAGTCTCAAACAGTAAAAGATTACTCGATTAGGTTACACAAAGAAAAGATAGTTAACGTGATTAATTAGCGTTACGGTAGATACACAAATAACTGGCACTCCTGTATTAAAGAAAGTGCAATGCTAGTCCTGCAACATCAACTGGAAACTTCTGAAATAAGTCTGATGCTGGGAAGATGTTCGTAAAGAATCTTGAACAATTATAATGCAGAATACGGGTCACAATAAATACTAGGACATATAGTAATAATAGGCAGGCGAATAATAAAGACTGCGCAAAGGTAGTAATGCTCGACAACTAAAGAAATGCTTCGTGACACAACGCAACAGCCTACTAGGGTTGTGCAACTCAACAACAACCTCGGCTCAAAAGTGCAGTGAATAATAATGCTGCATACATATAATAATGGGGGCTTATCTCTAACCAGTGTCTGCTCAGTTAATAAAGTCTAGCTGGGGTATCAGGGCAGGGCAACAATGGGTGAGCATGCGGCTCGTAGCCTAACGTTGTCCGAAGGTGGTATAATGAAGATTACGTTATATGACGGGGATGCTCTCTTGATAAATCTAGGTCTCTAGTACCTAGTTCTATCCTGGCGATCCCTCAGAAGTCAACACAAAGAGGCAGCACTATGTTGTGAGGGATAGGCTATGGCCCTCTCACACCACAGCGCTGTGCTCGCAAAGTAAACCCACCCGAAGACAACTTAGGCTCCCACAGTACCTGTCGATGTCGTGCAGGGCTTAGCTAACACTGCACACATCGGAGACAACGACACAGTAACCCTACCCCTAGTCTAGCTTTAGATAACCAAGCAGCATCACTCAACACCTTGCCAGGGAGACATATACCGGTCTACAAACTTCCCGAGAGAGGACACATACGGAAAAGTCCGTCTCTCTAACCTCAATAAAGCATAATACCTCCTTAACCTAATACATGGAAATATCTGAGAGCTTCGCGTACAATACGACTGGTCGACGGTGAACGTCTATGCTGAAACCAGAAGGGATGTTGAGTTTAATAAAGATTAGAGAATGAGAAAGGAGAAGTCGAGAGAGAGAAATAGTATGCAAAGTGGCGAGTATGGGGGACAGAATTGCAATGGATGTAGACGATACGCGTGTCAGGCAAGCTCTGAGCTGGTAAAGAACACGCGGCCGCGATGGGCAGGGACTAGTTGACCACCCGGCCGCCAACGCCGTCAGCGCCCAAGCGAGCCGGGCCACAGCTCACCCCGCTGCCAGGTGTACTCCCTCACCCTCTCTCGCTCGCCTCCCACACAAGCAACATTTATATTATAGCGAAAATAAAATATAAGGCGCGGTCACAGACCAAAACAAAGACCATTTCTAGACTGTCTGTGGCAACACGACCCTAATGAAATAAAGAAGATCATTCTAGGACAACTGTAGCCCATCCCCCCATCCTGGCGAGCGCTAGCGAGCTGCAATGCCCCACGCAACCATTCTGCTAACGCCGGGAGGCGTCACAATATATATATATATATATATATACCGGTATATATATATATATATATATATATATATATATATATAGGGTCTATATATACAGTATATATACTCTCTCTCTCTCTCTCTCTCTCTATATATATATATATATATATATATATATATATACATACAGGGTGTTCCAGGAGGAAAGGGCATAACTTTGGGAAATTATAAAACAAGGTATTCTAAGCCTAAAATGTTCTATAACAAAAAGTCCAAATCTCAACCGTTAACAAGATATTGAAGGTTTTAGATAGAGTCCTTCCCCGCCTCACTGTAATGGACTCTTCCATGTCAGATAGTTTCCAACTGGTCCAAAGTGAGCTATTATATCTATAATCATTTTGCAACTTACATAATTATAATATCTTTACAATAAAATGGTATAATAACTGCAGTTAGATGGAGGTTTGGTAGGTACTAGGACAGCTAGGCCACCCTTATGGGGAAATACTTAAGAAAATGCTATTTTCAACATGCAATATCTCTTTACTGGTCGAGAATTGGAATATTTCGTATAGAACATTTTAGGCTTAGAATATTTTGTTTTATCATTTCGCAAAGTTATGACCTTTCCTCCTGGGACACCCTGTATATATATATATACCGGTATATATATATATGTGTGATTTTACAGTATTGAGTTATGCACGAAATATATACTGTAGGCCTATGCAGTTTGCTATACTATTTAGTAACCCACTTCCTGATAATATTTTCCAATAAGTGTTATAGACCGAGACACCATAAAATACAATAATTCATTACTAGATTATACTGCTTTATAATACTACCAAATACTACCAATATGGTGATGGGCTGGTCTATCAGAGTGAGAACTGAGCAATCTCTGCCATACCCATAGCTTACTCTGACTGTTCCTTTTACTTATATATTTTCTAGATCTCAAGTGACTGCGTCTCTTCCGTGGATTGACCTCCCAATCTACCAAGATTGGAAGCCAAAGCATCACATTTTTCCCTTGCCCCTCAACTCTCTCTTCATAATTGCTGAGGGGCACAGGGCCCTGGGTGGGGCGTTGGTTTCCCGGGCGTTTCCACACCCTCCTCAGCTCCCCGCCATGGAGTGGCTTCGGTCACCCAGGCTTTATTGTGGTCGGCGGGTAGGGTTCTGTGGGGGCGCTCGGTTATGGCCTTGGCCTTGCTCGGGGCCTTGGGGCTGTTCGGCCAGGCAGCATGGGGAACAACAACAACAACAACAACAACAACTACCAAATAGCAAACATGGCATATTGTTTTGCTGTCAAATGTAAAGCGAGTAGCTATTGTATTGTGTATAATTTCTACATGTTAATACATGTATAACAAATCATATATTAAGCCTCTGAGAATCGATGACACTCTTCTTTTCTGCTTTATGGCTATTATTAGACGATTTAATTCAGATTAGGGCATTATTTCACATTGGTCCTTCCTAAGCTGTAATTTTTCGTCTAATCGTAGCCAGGATAAACTATCAAAATGCGTCAAAACCGTCAGAGGGTAAATTAATGAAGGTAAACACGATACCATTACTTATGAAATTGATAATGATGTGTGTGTGTGTCAACCTCCTGTCTGGCATTGGGCTGGGGTGTAAGTGTGCGTGAGGGGGAGTGGGGAAAGTTTGTTCTCTTCATGGGTGGGGAGGGGAAGGAAGGGGTGACAGACAGGCACACCCTGCCCCTTCTGCATGGGGTAGGAGTAGTAAGGGGGACTGGGCAGGGACCACCCCGTTCCTAGCTTCTGGGCATAGAGTAAGAATACCTAAGAGGGGTGTCTTGGAAAATCAGCCGTGTTAATAGTAGTTGGCCATTATTTACAGATTTGGCTGGAACCCTGCACTAGATCATAGACTACATATAACCTAGACACGAAAGCGTGACGTCACACGGTTAGTTTGCCGCGTGTCCTAGGGATTTGGTGGCAGCACTTTTGTACTGTACAACAACCAAAGGACCTCAGTGGCTTGTCCTTATTATAGATAGTCTGTGCGCCGTGCGCGCCTGCCAGCTGGCTTGCTGCAGTGTTTCCAAAGTTAAGGGAATATCCGCAAAACGAGGGAGCAATAGATTAAAGAGGGAACGTATTTAAGAGTTAATTAATGTTGGTAAAAACACTTGTAAATTATTTAGTATAAATTAGATATATATATAAGCAAGATGAAAACATTAAGCATACATATACACTATAAAACATAGGCTACTCATATATGATGCAAGCTGTATACCTTCAAGCAACACAACAAGAATTAAATTGTCATTTTGAATATATATTAGTATGTTACATGTTATGTAGATGTTAATTTGTCAAATAGCACTAAAACTGGACATTTATACTTATGACATCTAGGGATATTTTGTCCCACCATTGACGTTGGCAACTCCCGAATCTCACATCAACAATGGCGGGTGTTGGAGGAGTTTTGCTTGTGTACCTCCTCATAATGACGACAATTACACGATGACTGGCCTTTACAGTAGCCTCTACTTGTGTCTATTTAACTATGTCATGTCTGCAGAGTCTCTCGATAATGTTCAATTGATTATTAATAGCGTTATTAGTACAAGGTAGGGATTATTACGAATTAATGAGGACCAAGGACAAGGATAGGTAATATAATGTCTTTGTGGGGACCCTCCCCTCCCATTGTCCTTTGCGATCGATCGTGCTGCTCTCTCGAACGTGCGGATCCCTATTTACAGATTTGTGGCGTCTTCTTTCGTCTCTAGGTCATATTATGTACTCTATGCACTAGATGGCGGTAGCGCATAGCTCCTCCCTATCGCGGGAAAATACTTCTGTCGTCTGTTTATTGACAGTTCCTCTCCCTTGCTGCAATGGTGTACACCATGTGTTCGCGTATCTTCATCCATGTATTTCCACCCTTAACAATAGAACGCCCAGCTCTCCCATATTTCGCCTTCTGTCACACACACACACACACACACACACACACTCACACACACTACCGAGGATTAACCTCCCATTGTTGTTGTTGTTGTTGTTGTTCCCCAAGCTGCCTGGCCGAACAGCCCCAAGGCCCCGAGCAATTCCAAGGCCATAACCGAGTGCCCCCACAGAACCCTCCCCGCCGACCACAATAAAGCCTGGGTGACCAAAGCCACTCCATGGCGGGGGGCTGAGGAGGGTGCGGAAACGCCCGGGAAACCAAAGCCCCACCCAGGGCCCTGTGCCCCTCAGCAATTATGAAGAGAAAGTTGAGGGGCAAGGGAAAAATGTGACGCTTTGGCTTCCAATCTTGGTAGATTGGGAGGTCAATCCACGGAAGAGACGCCGTCACTTGAGATCTAGAAAATATATAAGTTAAAGGAAAAGTCAGAGTAAGCTATGGGTATGGCAGAGATTGCTCAGCTCTCACTCTGATAGACCAGCCCATCACCACATGACTAGAACCCAATCCTCTCAGCATCAGCTAGAAAAGGCCCTAGAAAGCCGCCTTTGGCGGGGGGATAGCTCCCCTATTTCAACCCCTTTCGGGGTTGGGCACCCGCCCACCTCCCATTGTAGTAGGCTGTACCTGACCATACGGACCATATACGGACTTGAATTGCTGCACCCTCTTTACCCTTCAACTCTTCACCCTGACCATACCAAAACAGATTCTGTATGTATGTATGTTTGTGTGCATACGTGAGCGTTTGTGTATACGGACATGTGCACACTTACTGCATGTTCTTATGTTCCTATATATGTATGTATATGTATGGGCGCACTTACGTGTATATACGTATGTTCTGTATAAGAGTAAGTAAATAAATGTGTATATGTACTGTATATCACTTACTCTCATGGTTATTTTATGATAATTTGTATTCTGTACATGCATCATTATTGTATTTATTTATTTTGTTTGTAAACTGAGCTTACCATCCTCATATCTGTACATCTTATGTTCATCCACTAAATTGTAAAATGTGTATTTTCAGCTCATGAGGCTGCCATTCTTTAATAAACCGTTTATTATTATTATTATTATTACGTGTCTCCTCGTGTAGAGTCTGTAGAAACTCATGTAACTTTTGTTTGCTATCACCATATCAGCCATAGTCATTATGAATACAACGATTAAAGAGTACACTGATATGCAAAAGCACTCCAAAGTATTGCCTACACTGAAATGTGAGCAATACTCCATTAACCCCTTCTGTACTGTCGTCGTATGTTATATTTTATTCTAGCAATATGTAGACGATTTTATACAGCTTAGAAAAGATCTGTGGTAGTTGAAAGGGTTGTTGTTGTTGTTGTTCCCCAAGCTGCCTGGCCGAACAGCCCCAAGGCCCCGAGCAAGGCCAAGGCCATAACCGTGCGCCCCCACAGAACCCTCACTGCCGACCACAATAAAGCCTGGGTGACCGTAGCCACTCCATGGCAGGGAGCTGAGGAGGGCGCGGAAACGCCCGGGAAACCAAAGCCCCACCCAGGGCCCTGTGCCCCTCAGCAATTATGAAGAGAAAGTTGAGGGGCAAAGGAAAAAATTTGACGCTTTGGCTTCCAATCTAGGTAGACTGGGAGGTCAATCCACGGAAGAGACGCCGTCACTTGAGATCTAGAAAATATAAAAGTAAAAGGAACAGTCAGAGTAAGCTATGGGATTGGCAGAGATTGCTCAGTTCTCACTCTGATAGACCAGCCCATCACCAGTTGAAAGGGTTGATTGAGGTAGTTCGAAGCCTTATAATTGCTAAAGATCCTTCCTAAAGTGAATACAATCGATTAGTAGGAGCCAAAATAAAATAAAAAGACGTCGTCGGTATAGAAGGGGTTAATTACATAGCTTACCAAGCTGAACCAAGCCTCCGTGATGACGTAAGGAGGCTGCGGTTGACCTTGAGAATAAAGATATGGTTTGCAATGGATCATGAAGGCTGTTGATGATTATTTGATATTGACTGTAAATTTATTAACAATGAATGTAGCCTATATGAAAAACTAATCTCAAAATTGACAACTTGCGAGTTTCGTTCTATAAGGAAGTTGGAGCCGTAAACATGAATTTTAAAGATAAATTCAATAATAATGTGGGTTTCTGATGGATAAAAAGTAAGATAAATTGGGTTTTATGTATTTATAAATGTATTATGTTCGTATTTTAGCAGATAATTCTGCTAAATATTGATGCCCACGGCTCCAACTTCCTTATAGACCAAAACTCGCAAGTGGTCAATTGAAGACAAGTATTTACATTGTAATATAAGGTACTAATTTGGAAGTACACAGCCACACTCAAACTTTGGTCAAACATAAATAATAGGCCTATATATTACATATATATATATACACACATAGAGAGAGAGAGAGAGAGAAAGAGAGAGAGAGAGAGAGAAAAATAGTGTACCGGTACATATAATAAAAAAAAAAAACAGAATGGAGGGTACATCCGTAGATTTAATCACGTTGAGTAGTTCTGGAACCCTGCAATAGATGGCGCTGAAAAAAGAAATGTCGAAAAAGGGTAACTGGCAACGGTTAGAGGCACCTTTTTATAAATAGAATACCAAGCGGCTAGCTTGGTGTAGTGACTAGCGTCTCGGACTTCCACCCAGAAGGCCCGGGTTCGCGCCCACGCTCGGCGCATTAAAGATTTTTCACAAGCACTGAGTCGTTACCATCCCTCATGAGCAAAGGGATGGGATAGTAGTACAGGACCCCAATGGAAATACGCCTAATCGGCCTTATTGAGCTATCCTTAGCTAGCTTAGCATGCGCTAGCTTTAAGAACTATTATTATTATTATTATTATTATAGGAAGACTCCTATCTCCTATACACAATCTCTGCTTCTGGGGTAGTAGGAGTAGGGGGTAAACCCTATGCAGGGACTTTCACTTCTGGGTGTACATTCATTCCAACTGCAATATCGGAGGCTATGAATAGGTGAATGGAAAGAGTAATTAATGGGGCGCTTAACCCTAAGGAAGGCCTCTCTATAAACTACTCCTGAACCAGAATTAATTATTAAGTTCTCTCCACCAACCAACTTTACTCCTAAACTCGATTAATAAAATTAACAAACACATGTGGCAGTCCGGGGATTCGAACCCAGAACGCTCACATCGAAAATCAACACACTTATGCATTGCACAACCAAAGACAGTTAAAGAATGATGCACAAGCCTACGATTTAGTATGCAGTTTCGAATCCTGCATACCAATCTTAGCATGTACAGAAGCCCAACTAAGTTTTGCGACAATATTAGGTACGTGGCACCTGTCTAGTTTGCACTCCCGTCCCAAGCCCGTGTGTGTGTTCGTGTCAAGCAGGGGCCGTGCACAGTCTACAGATATAAGGTCGGTCCACCAGGCGACCCAAAAATGGTCAGTTTCCCATAGTGACGTCACTCATCCTCACTGACCAAGGGTCAGTACTCTCCCTTTGGGCTTTGACTTGTGAAGGTCGTGCATCTCTCTCCCAAATTAAGTGAATTAAATATGCATAACCCTGGTGTCCAACTTTATTGATTGGTTTTATTCAAGTGTGAAGACATGCCCAGCAACTGTGCAGTGTTTAATTGTTTCTCAAACAGAAATAAACAGAGTGATAAGCATCTTTCTTTTCACAAGTTTCCTAAGAATGAGAGTCTTAGGAAGAAGTGGATTCACCTTTGCAGTAGGAAAGAGTTTATTAACCCGGGAGCTGCGGGGAGACTCTTAAGAGTTTATTAATGCTGATTATGCAAAGGTTTGCAGTTTACATTTTCACCCTAGTGCATATGAAAGACATCTACAATATGAACTGCTAGGCATACCTCTACCAAAGCAACTGCAAAGGATCAAATGTGATGCACAACCATCTCTTCAATTACCAACATCAAGAGGTGAGCATTGTTTTTAACAAATTAATGTGTTTTAGTGTTACGATTTCTTATTATTCCTATTTAGTAAATATGCTGTGTATGTGCAAGTTTGTGTGTTTGTGTTTGTTTTAATCTGTGTATGTGAATTTGTGGAAGAGTGTGCAATAATGTGCATATGTTTGTGTGAATGTGTGTATGTGTGGGCGAGTGATTGTGCTTCCTGGTGAGTGTGTGTTTATGGGTGTGAGTTAATGAGTGTGTAAGTGTTGATGTATGTGTATGAGTGCGCGTGTGTGCGTATGAGTGGCTGTGAGTGAATGACTGTGAGTGAGTAAGTGAATGAGTTTGAACAAGTGAGTGGTTGAGTATCTGTGAATGAGTGAACGAGTGCGTATATGTGTGAGTGAATGAGTATAATTATGTGAGTGAATGAATGAATGTGAGCGAGTGAGTGTGCATGTATATGAGAGAGTGAATAAGTGTTTGTGAGTGAGTGCATGAGAGTGTGGAAAGGTGTAGCAGGTAAACTACCTTACTGTTGATATATATATATATATATATAAACCGGTATGCTGTATTTGATTTTGGTAATATGATACTACCCAACCCTCCCCCCATTTCCTCACCTGCTGTAGGGGTATACTACACACAGAAACTGATATATACACACACACAGCAACACACTTATACACACACTTACATGCACACATACTTACATTCTTAAGCATACACATGCTTACACAAGTGCACGCATACCTATACGCATATGCATGAACACTTACACATTCACATAAACGCACACAGTCACTTATGCAAATGTATACCGTACGTATTAAAACATAATTATACACACATACAGTAGATATGCACATGCATCAGCATGCACACGTCCCACTTCCACACAAGAACACACAATCTTACACTTCCACATACAGAAGAGATAGGCTATATACACTTACAAATTTTTAAGCACATTTACATACATGCTTAAGCATACTAACAAACCATACTTACACACAAGAAGACACACATGCACATAAGAATACAAACACGCACACAGACGAGTCTATACACACGCACATTTACCCATGCAGGTCATTTTTTTTTGTACATACACATACATCATTATATTGAATATAAATATATATTCAGCACGAAAGCAATGTAACAAAAAGCTAAAAGTAGTTAAGTAAAACAGTTATTGCGTTGTTATACAGCATACATTCACAATCCTCTCTGAATTATTGTAAGAGACATTATTATTGTCCCCATATACTTCTCTTGTTAACTTAAATAATATACTGTTTATATCCAAATGTTATTAGACTTTTATTACTACCCTTGTTTACTCACCCTGTTTAACTGCTTTAATAATGTACAATTGAATTGCACATTTGCCTACAATGTGCAAGACTGAAAAAAAAAAAAAAAAAAAAAAAAATATATATATATATATATATAATATATATAGTTATGAGTACTTCAGCAGTAGATTTTGGGCACTTAAACCTCCATATCAAAAGGAAAAGAATTGACAGGGCGCCAGGTATCATTTGTGTTTTGATTTTTGGTCAGGGGTTATGTAAGTTAATGCTAGTTATCGAAATATTATTATATAGATTCCTTACTGATAAATCAATGGTGTTAGATAAATTGGGAGATCGTTTCTTGATCCGTTGTATGGTATTAGCCTGTGTTGTGACTTTGTTTTGAATTCATGGAAACAATTTTTGTATTCAAAGGTTAAAATATTTGTTATAGTTCAATTGTGATGGTCTTTATTTTGCTTTTCGGTATCTTCACTGGTTTTCCATGGTTAGTGTATGGAATTTTAATTTTATATATAGTGAGACATTAATATAAGATTGTTTGTATTTAGTAAGTTTAACCTTTTATAGATTCGATAATCATTACCCTATTTTTTACAAATTGCGTTGTTCTAATAGTATATTACTTATTTTTAGGGAATGTTGTTCCTGATGATGGCTTAAGGTTAGCCGAAAATTTGAAAAATAAAGATTTTGCCTGGCGCCCTGTCAATTATTTCCCTTTATATATATATATATATATATATATATACCGGTATATATATATATATATATATATACAGGTATATATTATTATGTTCCTTCCAACAACCAACTATACTCCTAAAATCGATTAATGAAATTTTACAAACACATGTGGCAGTCCGTGGATTCGAATCCAGGATGCTCACACCGAAAATCAACACCTTATGCATCGCACCACGAAGACAGTTGAATAGATAGAAACCGTTTTAGAGATATGTGATGGAAATAAGTTAAACACACATGCAAACAACCATAAATATATACAATATTCAAACACAAATGCGCTTCGGCTTCACATTCATAAACACACACACACACACTATCTAACACACACAGAGGGGTCATTAATCAGTTTTGGTGGAGAGAGAGAGAGAGAGAGAGAGAGCGCGGGGGAGAGAAAGAGAGAGAGAATGAACTAATTGAAAGCGAGAGAGAAAGATAGGAGAAGGAAAGAGCGCGCATGGGACCGGTGACGTCAAAGGGTCGCCTGGTGGACTGTGGGGCCGTGGTGTCTAGGCAGGCGCCACCGCCGATCATCAGCTACCACAGCCAGGGAACACACACACAGTACTCGCATGCTGGGCGCTACATATGACAATATTGCTATCATTATTTGTTTGTATCATATTAGAAGGCTCTCTCTCTCTCTCTCACTGAGGTTAATATCAATTAGTTTTCACACTACGCTATTTGTAGATTAATTAGCACGCACACACGCACACACAGAAACGGAAGGCAAAGTTCAGTGTTATAAACCCACATTCTTCACTGATTTCCTTGATAAAACAATGAGGTGTAAATAATTGTGTTATTTATCTAATTAACCCTTTCAAGATCCGATACGCATTTCTGTTCTGTGTTATGGTAATAATTAGACGGTTGTATTCAGATTAGGAAGGGTATATGTAAATCAGAGGGTTGATCGAGCTAGTCTTTACCCTTTTAATAACCACAGATCCTTCCTAAGCTGCATAAAATCGTCTAATGATAGCCAAAATAAAGTGCTAAAACGCATCAGAGCTTCAAGGGTTTAACACTTTAGGTACTGGTATGTTATAAACTGCATCATCTTGCAGTGCTGGGTTATAAGAGTAGTTCTATTTGCAACATCTGCATCAGGTAATATTATTAATGATAAGAACCCATGTTGTACCGGCGACGTCCTTTTCTTCCTATTCTAGCAACTAGTACGCGATTTTATTCAGCTTCGGAAAGACCTCTAGCCATAATAAGGCTTCAAACTATCTCAACCAACCCTTTTAACTACCACAGATCCTTCCTAAGCTGCATAATAGTGGGGCAGATAACTGGAATAATCGTTCATTTCTGGAAACAAGCACCAAAATTGGCACACATACTCCTTGGGGATTGCTCTTTTGATAAAACCCGTTAGCCACCTAAAAATTCAAGATGGCGGCCATTTTTCAAGATGGCCGCCATTGAATATACAGAAACATTGCATTTCGCAATAAAATCGCAAAGACTTGTCCTATTTGAATGATCTTGGTGTCAAATCATACATTTTTCACTATGTAGAATCCGAATTTGGAACCATGGACTTACTCACTAGCTTCCTTGTACCATAATATCAGTCCCGGAATCATAATTAGGGTAAAATGTGCCCATATCATAGGCACCATCAGTCCGATATATTATTGGATGTACATGTAGGCAGTAGGCCTATACTTGTTTGTCACTTAGTGTCTTGCTACCTGGATGAGTATATTACAACGCTTCTAAACCTCGCATCTGCAGCTGCACAGTGCCGTGAAGGTCAGACCAAAGCAGTAGCATTTGCATCGACCGCAGCATTCCGACTTGCATCCACACTTGGTCAGCTGCTGGCAACTCTCTGCAATGGGTGGGAGCTCTGTCCAAATGATCTGCCACAGATCTCCTTTCTTGGTCCAGCCCCAGTTGGCAGGAGTCTGCGTTTCTGGTTGACGTACTGTTGACTGACTCCAGATGCAGCCCGCCTGGTAGGCAGCATGCTTCACATGCTGCTTCAGTGCTGCTCGGGTTGGAGGAATGGCTTCGTACGGCCTCTGCTTCCGAGCAAACATGTCCAACCTCGCATCATCGACACCTTCAGCTGTGCTGGATCTGTCGTACATCATGACCACGAACTTCTCCAAGGTCTCCAGGTCTTCATCATCAACTACCGGTGGGTACTGGCTGAGTTTGCTGAAGACACCGGAAGCCTCATCACAAACATCCCAGGTTTGCGAAGCAGACTTCTTCCCTTTGCCACGGAATGCTGAAACGACATCGCAGCCAGTGAAGGCATGGAAGAAGAGCATCCCTTTGCTCTTTTCTGCAAGAGTGCAACACAAGTCATGTACAGGAACCCACCTCAGGTTCTGTCCTTGGCCAAAGGCAACCCACAACTGCTGCAGACCTAGCTCCTGAAGTGCCTGCAGAACACTGACTGCGATGACGACAACATCTGTGTCGCTGGCTTTGACCATGATGACTTTGCTGCCTGCTTCTGTTGCATGCCTGGCATGCACAAAGATCCGCGTGTCAGCTTCTTCATGACTGCACGGTGCCGCCCAAGCCAGATTGATAGTGCGGTTGCTGACAGCATCTTCTTCCTTGGTCACAATGACCACATTTGGTGTGGCCACACGTGCAATCTTATCAGCCAGAAAGTTGAACAGCTCGGCTTTGTTGTCATTTTCTCTCAGGAAGTTTCGCCAGTTTGAGGGAATTTTGCCCTTCCCTGTCACCCTGCGTCTCACCCCGTGTCCTCGCTTTGATCTAGTTTCAGCTTTCAGACTAGATGGCCGGTAGACATCAAACACAATGTCTGTTCTCTTGTACTTGGTAGAGTATGCTTGTATTCTAGGAAGGACATCGAGCATTGCGTACTCTTCGAACGTCTTTAAACTCCGTGGGGGCAGACTGTTCACCAACGCTGCACCATCAATGATGATGGTGTCAGCGTCTGGCTCTGCCTCAGGGGTTGTAACTTGGCTCTGAAGAATGATAGTGAGGTGGGATTTCTGACAGGTGTGGAGCTTTCCACCATCACTGAGGGCAGCAGGATGTGACTGGTTCTCATGACGGAAGAACTCCTTCAAGTCACACTCTCGGCTCTGGCATGATATGAACAGCTTGGAGAACAGTTGACAGTCTTCCTTCTGCACTTTTTGCTTTGAAGAGTCAACAGAGGCTGGTACCTGTCGGAAAAAGTCAACCCTGTTCTTCTTGATTGGTTCATAGAAGGTGGATTCTTCTTCCCCTTCCAGTCCCTTCATAAACTCCTGGAAATGGACGGACCTTGCCTTTCTCAAGGTGTGTGCCAATCAGCTCGGCGGCAGTGTGGTGAGCAATATCCTTTGTATCAAGCGAAAGCAGGTCCCGACTCTCCTCCTGGAAAGGATTGCACATATCTGTCATGGCTTGTGAGAGCTTTTCTACTTTTTCAAGGAACACTCTTTGTGCTCGTTCTGTCTCCTCATGGTGGCTGGTGTGTTCAGTACCCTCTTTGGTTCCACATGCTGCCTCATACTGTGCAACCAAGTGGCTGACTTGAGGACCAGCTATCATCCATCTTCTCAGTGCTGATGGGTCTTCAGTCACGCCGATCACACCCCCGTCTGCCTTGATGACAGCATTGGCCTGCTCGTGAGCTTGGTCAATAGCCATTGCTGAGAACTGTCGGCTCGATTTGTGTACAACAAAGTTTCCACTCTGGAACTTCTGAGCCAGCTGAGGATGCTTCTGTTCCAGGGTCACCATGTCTCTGTAGTGGATCGGAAGCCACCGTGCATAGTTTACATTGTTGTTGGCAAAGAAGTACGGTATCAGCTCAGCCAGTGACTGACAGTACAGGAAGAAGTTGGCTTCCCTGAATGATCGGATCAACAAGAGGATCACCAGTTCCATTGACAGCACCATATACCAGAAATGAAACTGGGGACTTTGCAGTTTGCGATGCTCACACCAAGCTTCGAAGCTAGGCACCTCTTCGGGTTGTTCATCTGTCTCTTTTGAGTAGTCCGTGTGGGCTGCCTTCAGAAGCTTGTACAGACTGCATGCTGTTATCTGGTGCATCTGTCGTGTCCTAGTGATGCTCGAAGCTGTTAGAAATGAATCTGCTGTCCCAGGAGATGCTATCCCTGCCTCCAAGAGGGCTCCTGTCCAACCACTGTACTGGAGTAGAGTTCCAATGGACTTCAGTGCCGCCATCTCAATATGCAAGCCTCCGAACATTATGACGAACTTGTCCTCACCGTAGATTTCAGGCCAGTGCCACTGGACCTTTTGGCTACTGCATATATTGGCTGGTCAGCAGCAATGACTGGCACCTGACCGGGGTTCAGAAATGCCACTATCTCCTTGATCTTGTCCATCACATGCTTGACTGTAGCAACCGAGTGGGCCTGATCTCGCAGCAGAGGCAAAAGTGATGTAATGCTGACCTCAAATGGCTTTCCTCTCTTCTGTGAAGCATGGTGGGCTGACCAAGTCACATCCACTGGCCCATTTATCACAGTGACCTTCTCCAGCCACTCATACTCCATTGCCAGTTGTGGCCTCAGCAGACTGGTGTCTGGGTGTGTCACACCACTCTGGGGAGGAGAGGGTTTCTTCTTGGTGAAGAAGGCGGGCCGGACATTGGTGAAGGAGTCTGGAAGTTCTGGAACTGTCTTCACTTTCTCCTCTCCGAACTTCAGCTGTCCACGCTCTTCACCTTTGTCTTCTTTGGTTGGGTGCTGGAAAACAGAGACGCTGGTTCCATGGAAAGAAGTGGTCGCTGTCGTTGCAGTGGGATTGTGGTCTATGTTGTCCATGGCTGATGTGGTGAACAGCCCTTTTCGCAGAACTGGTGGACAGACCACCCCATCCTCCACGTACTTGCTGACTGTTGCATCTTCCAGCTGTGCAGATATCTGTAGCACCCTGTCGTATGAAATGCTGATGCCATGCTCGTTAAGCATTTCCACCAACTTTCTCTTTCTGGTCTTTATGTAGACGGACATCCCCATGTAAACAGGGAATGGGGTCTCTCTGTCTTTGGAGTGTCTGTGAGTTGCTGCTCCTTCTTTGTACCTTGCATAGCAGTTGTACTGAAGCAGCTGAGCAATTGCTAGATCTGTCTTTGATGCGCCAAACCTCAGTTGAGATTTGATGTCCGCTCCGTGTTCAAGCATGGCCACAAACTGAAGAAGAGTGAGTGGAATGGCCTGCTCGATGCACCCCTCATGGAAGGTTCCATCAAATGTGGACTTGTGGTCCAGCATATGTCTTCGCAAGATGTTAGCTGCTTTGCCAAGGATAATAGCTTCACTATAATAGTCAGAGGCTTCTGACAAGACAAAGCCCACATCTTTCTGGAAATCCAGAAGAACATCCCTTCCCTGCTTGTGCACTTCCAACTCAGGTATTTCTGACAGCAGTTTTTCCTTCAGTCTTGTGGAGTTGACAGCAGGTGCATCAACACCCAGCTGTTCCAGGCACTGGGCATACAGGTGAACTATGTCTGCAAGTCGGAAGACTGCAGGACCCTCGCCAGATCTGGTGGTCTCCACTAGATATGTGACTAGCTCTGAGAATGCCTGTGGGTGGGCATCCTCTTCGGGTGCATGTTCCTGTTCCAGTCTCTTGGTGGCTCTGAGGTACGTCCTCTCTCTATTGTACAGGTCTGTTAAGCATGCAAAATGGTATTTGAGCTCCTGTGCAATAGCATCTCCACCGCTGAGTCTTGCAAGAAGTTTTCCGTCATTTAAAGTTTGGGCACATTCATTAAGTCTGTTATTGAGGTTCATCGTCATAACTTGTCTGAGTTCAGAGGATGGGGCTTCTTTGTCACATATGAAACACGTTTGGCCTTCAAGGCTGGTTCTACGCAGCTTGGTCTGGCATTCTACTGGCTGAGCACTCTCTGCTCTTCTTTTTCTGGCTCTCTCCAGTTTCGTGTTGTTGAACATAAGGCGACAACTTTGGTGATACTGCGCCTTGTTCCTCCTCAGAGTTTCTTCAATGCCACCACCATCATCAAGTCTGGCTGGATCCAGAACAATAGGCATCTCATTAATTGCGTGAAAGAGGGGAATAGTAGTCGCAATCATAGTGTAGCCATCATGTTCTTGTGGTTGTTGTGCATGTGGTGACTTGAGCTCTTCACTCTTCTTCTTCTGGCAAAGACAACACTTGCTCCAGTCAGTCCGGAATTTAGACGGTCCTGGATCTGTATTTGCCATCTTGGTGAATACAGTATGATAATTATCTGTAACACAGATATAATAGATAACAGATAATTACAGTATGATATAACACAGTATGTTATATGATAACAGATATAACAGATAATCACAGTATGATAATTATCTGTATTCAGTGAATGAAGGCCGAGGGGTTATCCTTTTACCACCTTGATCACAATCATGCACAATAAGGTATGGGATACGACTAGGTTCGAGATTAAAAATATATAATAATAATAATAATAATAGTTCTTAAAGCCAGCGCATGCTAAGCCAGCTAAGGATAGCCCAATAAGTCCGATTAGGCGTATTTCCATTGGGGTCCTGTAATACTACCCCATCCCCTTGCTCATGAGGGATGGTAACGACTCAGTGCTTGTGAAAAATCTTTAATGCGCCGAGCGTGGGCGCGATCCCGGACCTTCTGGGTGGCAGTCCAAGACGCTAGTCACTACACCAGCGCGGTCGTGCGGTACGCCTAGCCCGATCGTTCATCCAGTATCATTTAAGTCTCGTGCGATCTGTACACCATCCAGGTAACTACATGCAAAGCAATGTAAAGCCCCGTTACCCTTGGCTCGGCTCTCCCGCGCTGGCACACCCTGTCAATTCAGGCGCGGCTATCTAACTAAACATCTATGTTAAACTACATGTAATCTACAGTAGCTAACTGATGCGGGGCTTATTAGACAGCATTTGAGACACTAAACTAATTATTTAGCTACACTAAACTAATTATTCAGCTGATACTGAATCCCATGCTGAGTTTCACAGCAGCGGTGCCACCAGTGTGCCCTGGCTGTGCGTTGACATCCGCTCTGTTGAGCTACTACTCTACACCTTCCGCTGCAAGTCTTTCAACGTCCCCCCCCCCCCCCCCACTGCATCGTGTCATGTCCAGTTTGGAAGCCTTGTACAGGAAGATGCTACACATACTAAACCTCTAGCACTACTACGATATACACTACCATGCATTTTAGCCGAGTCAGACGTAACATGAACCTCTAATTTAGCAGAATATTAGGATTCTGGGACTGATATTATGGTACAAGGAAGCTAGTGAGTAAGTCCATGGTTCCAAATTCGGATTCTACATAGTGAAAAATCTATGATTTGACACCAAGATCATTCAAATAGGACAAGTCTTTGCGATTTTATTGCGAAATGCAATATTTCTGTATATTCAATGGCGGCCTTCTTGAAAAATGGCCGCCATCTTGAATTTTTAGGTGGCTAACGGGTTTTATCAAGAGAGCACTCCCAAGGAGTATGTTTGCCAAATTTGGTGCTTGTTTCCGGAAATGAACGATTCTCCTGAAACTTGCAGTTATCTGCTCCACTAAATATCGTCTAACTATAGCTAGAATTAAATTGAAAAGACGTCGCTGGTATTCAAAGGGTTAATATACAGCTAAAGTTCTTACTGTTTCTATGAGATACTATTAAAATATAGAACATTATCGTTACCGTATCGTGATTTTAGAATCTAACTTCGATGAAATTATGTCTACTATGGAAATATATGGGAGTACAACTAAACATTACTTAGTTTACCGGGTATATAATCAATTTAAGTTCTATTTTACAGAAGTTTAGACACACACACACACACACACAGAGTGGTCCGTAGCATATTGGTTAGCGTACTTGGTTCACAGCCAAAAGGACACAGGTTCCATTGCCGGGCGGGAAAGAAACATTTGGGCAAGTCTTCTTACACAATGCGCCTCTCTAGACTTAGCAATATAAGTAGGCCTCTGGAATAAGAGGCCACTTACGACATATTTTTTAGTGTTGGTGGTCTATTACTAGCTGGACGGGTACCGTACAGGTCAACCAAACACTCAAAATCCAGATATCGGCAATTGGCTGATTACAGATTACATGCATATCTACAACCACTCCAACCATGCATTAACACTTCACGCAATATATTCCCAGGTCGAACTTTTTTCGGTAAACATAAAAAAAAAAAAAAATGTGAAGCTGTATGAAACTGAGGTGATCAGAAAATCCTCAATACTCTCTTGCCCACATCACACCTAGTCATCCATTCAGCAAGTCATGGCTCATCAGGCTGCTAAGGTTGCTGAACTTTGGTTGTATGGTTGGGATCAAGGTTAAGAGACAACAGATTGGCGCACGCGCAGCCTGCTGACGTCACGAGGCTGGACGAGAGAAAGAAAGATAGAAAAACGCTCGCCTGCCAGCCAAACTGCTGCCACTAGACCTAGTCCGGGAGCAATGGCCGCAAATTGTATCTAGATAAAATCAACCTCATCCATACCATTGTGGAGAAAATTTGTAAAGTTATATACAAAGAGTATAATTTTTAGACATATAATGCTAAAACGTTAACTTCGAAATCTATTGTATTTAAGAGATATATTGAAAAACAGATTTTGAATATTTTAGTTACCCTTCAACCGTTTTCTTCTATTTAAATCACTGCTTACTTGTGAATGTTGTTTTTATGTATTACAGTTTTGTAGATAATATTTTAGCATAACTAATTAGTTACATTTGAAGACGCTATTTTGAATGTTTTAAGAAATTGGTGAAATTAAATATAGAAGAACACTGTTTGTTATTACTTATTATGGGTGACTGAAGCATTTTTAGTGCAGTATAAAACTAATCTCCAGGCTCCAATCTGCGAGGCAGGTAGCGTATAATAAAGGACTGCTGTATTTATTACCCTTCCGTACTATTGCGGAGCGGTCCAATCTGCAAGGCAGGTAGTGTAAGAAAGGACCTCTTTGTTTAGTACCCTTTAGTACCCGACGGGGGTGCGGAGCGGTACTAACCTGCTACTACTGCGTGGTACATACTGACTGCCATACGTGCGGAGGTGTCCGTAAGCCACGCACGCGGCTTACGGACACCTCCGCATGTATGGCAGTGCTTCATCTGGAGTTTTCGTAGCCAAAACAGTGGTAACACAATTATTTAATTATCACAAAGTTATTTGAATATAGGTTAATTGTAAACTACAAGACACATATTATGATACACAGTTTATTTGGTCAAACAATGCAGAACTTTAAAATCAACTAATGTAGAAATTATAATTGTTACGAATTATAAGGGAAAACGAATTTGCTCAAATGGCAACAGTCTAAAAATGTATATGTTTTTAATGTGAATGCACCAATATATTTAGTTAACGAACATATATTTCGAACTTGTCTATTTTTCTAATTAGTAATTTGAGACTTTTGTGTCCGGCCACTTACATGGACAACGAAAATTAACAATTTGGTAGGGTTGCTCCCGGACTAACCAGGGGTGTCCAACTCCAATATGCGGGCCTCATACGGCCACACTCCCTCAGGGGTTCCCAAAGTGGTCGATATTGACCCCCAGGGGTCGATATCGACCATCCAAGGGGTCAATGAATCGCCAGGGGTCGAAAGGGGGTCGATAAATGGCCAGGGGGTCTATGAATGGCTCAGTTCAGTTTCAGTTTCTATGGAGCTCGTCCTGGAATCTTTACGACTCTGAACCTCACGATTCTATACAGGACTGGCCATTTGTATCGGCACTAGCTCAGAGAAGAGTGTTGAGAGGGGAGAAGGGGTGTTGGAGAGAGAGGAAGCTGTTGGAGTGGCTTTGTTATGTGTGTTTAGTCTGTATACGTCGTCAGGATGTCCCCTGACTGGGTGCGAGCATGTGAAACATGCTAGGACGTACTACCACACCCACTAAATGTCCGCCGTGGCAGGGATTCGATCCCGGGTCTTGCAGATTCACACGTGAGCGTGCTCACCACTGGACCACCACGGCTCCTAGGTGAGGAACGTTTCAAAAGATGTAGACCCATCTCTATGTGAAAAGCTAAAAAGGTGTAAGAATGCTCTGTTCTATTTGGCAGACCTATATTCAAAGCTTAATGAGGTACAGAAACGTATGCAGGGTAAAGATGTTACCATTATTCAGGCCAGGACAATTATACTGGGCTTCCAAGGCAAACTAGGCTTGTTTAAAGCGTCAATGGCACATAGAGATTTTCAGTACTTTTCGAACTTACAATAGTTGGGAGAAAGTGAAAGCATTTCAGATGGTGACATACAAACATACATAGCACACCTGGACAAATTGATTGAAGACTTTAAAGTGCGCTTTGAAGACCTGGAGAAAATGCAAGTGCCTGAATGGATTCTTACACCTTTTGACTTGGAAATAAAAAATGCAGACATTTACTCTACTACTACTAATATTAAGGTACTACTATAATTCCACATATTTATTGTATCATAATATGCATGTAATACGTTTCTTTTTTCATAACATATTATATTATTCTTATTTTCAAATGTTTGGGGGTCGATGAATAATTTGAAACTTCATTAAGGGGTCAATGAGCTGAAAAGTTTGGGAATCCCTGCAGGCTGAGTAGCATGAGGCCCGTGAACCAGTTTGGGAATCCCTGCAGGCTGAGTAGCATGAGGCCCGTGAACCAGTTTGGGAATCCCTGCAGGCTGAGTAGCATGAGGCCCGTGAACCAGTTTGGGAATCCCTGCAGGCTGAGTAGCATGAGGCCCGTGAACCAGTTTGGGAATCCCTGCAGGCTGAGTAGCATGAGGCCCGTGAACCAGTTTGGCCAAGTAGTGTCAAATATTGTATTTTTTTCTAGAAATCTAGACATAATTATTATTTCTTAAATATACTATATATTGGTACTATATTAACTTAAGTTCTAATTCTAGGAAGTATTTGTGAGAGTAAGAAGCTTTTAAAGTAGATAGGCCATATGCAGCTTCACGCGATCTTATGTTCTTATGTAATTGGGGTTGGGTGTGACAGGGATCTGCCTTGTGAGGGCCGATCGGCTTTTTGCAGACTCCCATTTTCTTATGTTCTTATATTCATTCATTAGAGAGACGCAGAGTTAGAGGGGATTTGATAGAGGTGTTCAAGTGGGTTAGTGGGGACATGAAAAATGTACTAAAGCTCAGTGATAGCGAAATAACTATATATATTTTTTTCAAATTAGATACATTTCGTTTCAGAAAAGATATAGGCCAATAGTGGTTTGGTAACAGAGTTGTAGATAGGTGGAATAGGCTACCAAGTTCTATAGTGGGATCAAGAATGATAGAGAGCTTTAAGATAAAATTAGATAGGCATTTGGACGAGATAGGTTTCTGTAACGAGTGCAAGACTAATTTATTCAACCTTTCTATTTATGGAAGATATATAATATTATGGATAATTTTGGTCATTCTTCGTTGTACTGACTCCAAATAAACTATATATGTCCATTCTGTAATGAGGACATCAAATTTGAACAGCATAATCTGAACCTGGTATATACCGGTATACACACATACATACAAATAATTACATTCCGTAAAACCAGGTCGCTTCGGACTTGGGTCGTAACTTCGGACATCGGCGATAATAAGTAATTAGCCATTGTCATTATAAAATGGAAACGCTTTTTATTTTTTTTATTTTTTTTGGTGGGGTGTGTTTAGAGAAATGGCAAAGGAAGAGCATGTAAAAGCCCTAGGGAACTGACATGAGTATATGTACACGAAACAAATATTATATATGTGACGAAAATTTGTACATTTTTCGCTACCCTGCCAAACTTCTATCACCCTGAAGAAATTTGTTTGTATGAATGATGTTGTGACTGATATAATTTGTAGTAAAATTACCAGAGACAACATCCACCAAAGAAAATTTGTTACACTTGTATAACGCTCTAGCTAGAACACTAGCATTTAACCTATTGTGTTTTCCAAAAAAAAAAAAAAAAAAGGTAACTTCGGACATGGAACAAACAAATCGTTTGTTATTATTTGCCCAATGAAAATAATTCATAATACTTGTCCATCATTATAATGGTGGTTAAAGATCAACTAATCATTCTCTGAGTCCAAAAACCCATAACAATATGATAATATGCTAACCGATTTATGGTATGTATTTAGGATAATTCTGGATATATAATATACAGTATATATAAATTAGGAGAGGCATATAATTATCTTGTCCAATTTTTTTTTTTTTTGGAGTTATTGATTTGACAGCATTGGTTATTTTTCCTGCTCAATATTGTCTAAGAGCGAGTTCAATGCCTAACGAGAACAGATCCAAAAAGAATATTTGTTAAACATCATATATAAGCCCCTCCTTATACTAATTATACAGGCCTAAAAGTATTGACTGTGCATTTTCCAGTAAGACATTGGACAGGAATAAGCAGCAATAATAAAATATTCATATAAAATAGAAGGAGCCGAAAAATGAATGAAATAAAACCACGAACGTACGTCCGAAGTTCCCTTCCGTCAACTCTAGGTAATGGATAGGTGTCTGTCAGGGATAATGCTTCCACACTCTTGCAATCAACATACCCACGGATCTTGCCACTCAACTCAGGTTGCAAACTCACTGGCAACGGCCACTCACGATATCCCTTATCCCTCAGACCCTTTTTCCACATGTAGTCTAGCTCTGCTTTCACGACAGGCTGTCGAGCAGGATTTATACGGTAGGGAACTAACTTGAGCCTTGCACTGTCTCCAGCCTCCATGTCGGATTCTACCCCGTACATCAGGCCTGGAGAAGCAACAAGCATGCGGATATACTGCCACAGCCTAGTAAACAACTCCTCTTGTCGCTCAGGAACAAGAGGTTGCAACTTATCTCGAAGAACAACATGCCTAGTGCCCTCCCACAACCCAGCCGAGACGGCAGCTTCTAAACTATAGTCTCCCTCCTTCTCCACCTTCGTCCCTAGAACAGCCAGGTCATGAGAGGGACAATCAGTACCACCTGTGCAGTCACTCCCATAGTTCATAATGGCTAAGGCTTCCCCGCCGATACCGTACATGCGCACCCCCGCATTCCTTGCGACTACATCTGCCTGCGCAGCATCACCGCCTTCAGCGACATGGCCAGATACAGTCGGTCTATGGTAGGGCTGTTGCATTTGACTAGAGCAGCATTGGGAGGCTATGCGACGACCGGGCGCATCTATGCCACAGTCAACCTCACCAATCTGCTCAATGTCCTGATTCTGACCACCACCCTGGGCAGCCATGGGTCGACCCTTACCTGACCACCATGCCAAAGCCTCGTCGCCCACCTTGAACCACCGAAACAACGAGGCTAACGGTCTACTAACACTCAAGTGACCTGCCAGCGGAACATCGTGCACCGCATGAGTTGTGAGGCCTGGGTGCTCGGCACAAACAGTGGGGTATGAACCGAGCCGGTGCTGGAGCGCTGCACACTGCTGCTCAGGCAGGTGCTCTAGCGCATCCACAGCCACACTCTCCTCCACCTGTGCCCCACTGCCCCCCTCTCCTTCTCCACCTTGGCCACTGCAGACCAACGCAGGGACAGTAGGCTGCTCAGGTGGTTGCCTCACAAACTCCTTTAACAGGTTCACATGACATGTTTCCCCGTCCTCGTGTTCAATAGCCCCGTTCCCACAACTCTCCTCCACCTGGGAACTACTCTGTTGCGGAGTGCCATCACGCCCAACCATGTCACTAGGGGAGATAGGTTCTGGGGCCACTCCGGAGCTCACCTCTGGGTCAAGTACTAAGTCGCTAAGGAGAGCCGCTGGATCAAAACTCACAAAACTTCTCCCAACTTTAGCTTTCTCCTTCCGACCGTTCCTCCGCTGGTCTAGAGACTGAGGAATAGGCTGTGACACCTTAGATGCACGAGACCGGGTGACAACACATGCCATCTGCTGTAATTGACACCTCTCGACCAACTCCTGCCCCTCCCTACTCACGTCGGCCGCCCTCTCGGCAACGACTAAGGGTGGAACCTCAGAAGCAGACACCGCAAAGTCGTTGCCGAGAAGAAGGTCGACGCCCTCTACTGGCAGTTTCTCTACGATTCCAACATCTATCTCTCGTGTCACACCATCAACCTCCAGCTCCACTCGAACCAATGGGTATGACCGTGTAGCATTAATACCCTGCACCACAACTACCCGTGCCGCGTTTATAGGTTGGCCTGTAAAGTTTTTCATCAGAGTCTGGGATGCACCTGTATCACGCAACAACTCCAACCCATGCTTGCAACCAGCCCAACTCACGCAGCCACGCCCTCTATTGTCGCAAAAAGTATCGCGGACAGGTTTCGAGCCTTCCGGACACTCCTTCACTGGCTGTGCCCCCGCATCTGACATATCACCCCGGGTAAACGCAGAAGACCTCAGAGACACCCCAATGTTGCTAGCCAGACACGACTGCTGTAGGTTGGTTACTAGGGCAGGAACATGCAAAATGCCCCTTTTTATGACACTTAAAACACTCTACTTCACCCTTGGACTTCCCCTGAGGTGGGGAAGGGCCCTGACCTTTCTTAAACGGGACGGTTTTGTGATCAAAATTAGTATCATTGCTCTTACTTTCGTTATTAAATGTTGCATCACTGACTCGGGGGGGTGGAGTGTTGCGCCCCTTGTTAACTGCATCGGTCCGTTGTGCAGACCCGCACCCACGAATCAGCGATAATCTCAGGTCAGCCAACTCAGCTGGCTCTTGTAGAGTTTTAGGATGTTTCTCTTTGAGGTTCAAAGTCAGGTTGCTGCCTGTGCATTTAAAAAATTGCTCTAGAAAGAATAACTGCTCAAGCTCTTCGAACGTCGTCACCTTCTCTGACCTCAGCCAATTTCTCAAAGCATCAGACAGTTCCCGGGCATGTTCTAGAAAAGTGCACTCACGACCCTTCGTAACACCCCGAAACTTCAACCTATATGTCTCTGGTTGTAACTCGTACGCCCGCAGAACAGCTTCCTTCAGTACCTCATAATCGATGTAAGACTCCAAGGGCAACGCATCATATGCCTTAAGTCCTTTGCCAACCAACCTAGAGGAAACAAGGGCTACCCACTTAACCTCGGGCCATTGGTGCTCCCGGCACTTCTTCTCAAAACGCAGGAAAAACTCGGTGATACCCGACTCGTCAAATGCAGGGACTAACTTAAGAAGGTGCGATAAAGACTGATCAAGACCTCGATTCCCAGAACCGAGACGCTGCCCTGTCGACTCCACCCGAGACTTCTCAAGCTCTATGTCTGCACAGTACTTCGTAGCCTCAACCTGAAGCTCAGCCTCACATATGGCCTTTCTCTCCTCAGCCTGAATCCTAAGCTCAGATTCCCACTGCTGCTGCTGAATCTTAGCCATCTCAAGCTCAGATTCCCACTGCTGGTTAGCCATCTCAAGCTGGAAGAGCATATCTGGAGTTAAACCTTGAGGAGGAGATGCAACAATTGGAGACCCACCCAGTGATCCACCCAGGGGCAAACCACGCTGCCAGTGACTATCGGCCTGCGGGAACGTCCTCGGATCCGGTGTTCTAGAGAGCATGATGGGAGTAGAGTGGAGGGGGGGGGCTTGGCTGAAGGTGCCAAAGCACCCGCTCCACCCTGTGCACCACGCACCCCACCCAGCACACATGCCACCAGGTCACTTCTCGTCATGCTTCTAGTGCCAACATGCCCCATGACCGTGGCCAAACACTGGAGACCATACCGATCAATCCCCAACACCCGGTCAACAGTAATAGACATCTCCAGAAACTTTCTTGCATCCTCCTCACTAGTTACTACTCTAATGCCATCTAACAAACCCAGCTTCTGCACCTCAGAGCCTGCTTCCCGTACTGTGTCCTCACTGTGCACTGATCCGTCGTTCGACATAGTGTCCACCGGAAATCCTCAACGTTTATCAAAAAAGAGAAGTACCTAAACTCTCATGTAGCACTATTCACTCAAAAAATGCTTGAAGACAACTCAAGTGCTATACTACGTTGCCAAAACAAAAAAATCCAACGTGTCCAAAATATTCCTCAAAAACAAATGTCCACTGCCAAACTGTGAGAAATAACAATCGACCCCCAAACGGTGATTACAAAAAAAAAATCTCCACAAAAAATCCTGCAATTATTTCTTAGTTCACTAAATCCTAGACTAAGGTCGTCATTTGTTATGACGACTAAGATAAGATACTAGGCAAGGTCGCCATTTGTTACGACTGGGACTACGAATAAAACAAGGGCACTTAATGATTGGACTAGTAATAGGGCACTATGCAACAACGGTACGCTAGATCCAAACCCTCGAACTTATATGCCGGCGAACAAAAACACCTATACCCTCCAGGGTTAATCTGCGATAGCGGGGTATCCTTAACTGGGCATAAATGTACTCTACCTCAGGCTAACCCGCACTGGTATAGCCTGATAACAAACAAGATGCAAGTTACGTTAAAATGCATAAAAAGGAATCTATGGAAAGATCAATTAAATCACTGCAAGATTTAATACCATAAAAAGATGCTTCAATACAGTTACTCTAAACAACAATAAACTCTTCACTCCTATCTGAAAGAAAGTGAAGTATAGTCCTACAGCATAGACCTGGAAACTTCTGAAGAAAGTCTGATGCTCATAAGATGCTCGTATCTTAAACTATATAAAGGCAGGAGGCAGGACACCACATGCGTAAATCGAATACACTAAAAGATAGGACATATAATGTTAACTGACACGAGAATACTATAAATGCGCAACGGTAGCAATGCTCGACACTAAAAGAAGTACTTCCTCATCAACGAAACAGTCTGCTATGGTTGTGCGGCTCAGCAACAACCTAGACTAATAAATGCTGTGAATAATAATGCGCACATATCAAAGAGCTTATATTAAATACTAACAAGTGTCTACTCGATTAATAATGTCTAGCTGGGATACTCTAGGTAAGGAACTGGGGTTGAGCAAGACAGGCTCGTAGCCTAGTGATGTCCTTAACCCGGGAGCTGCGGGGAGACTCTTAAGAGTTCCCCCGGCGCACTGCGGGGAGACTCTTAAGAGTCAGAGAAAAAAAAAATAAACTTTTGACATCGAAATTTTTTTTTTTTTTTTTTTTTTTTTTTTTTTTTTTTTTTTGGCCCCTGGGCCATGCAAAATCTCAGTCCTCTACCTCCCCTCCTTCCCCACTTTCCTCCTCTCCTTCAGTTATCACCTATTTTCCCTGTTATTCCCTTATTCTGAGGTATA
Source organism: Paralithodes platypus (assembly GCA_032716605.1). NCBI lineage: Eukaryota > Metazoa > Arthropoda > Malacostraca > Decapoda > Lithodidae > Paralithodes > Paralithodes platypus. The sequence continues at coordinate 26,024,231 of CM064545.1, forward strand.
TTTTCGTGCTAACATTAGAAATCCGATTGGAGGGTGTGGTCATCACTGATAGCAAGCGAGTGCAAGAGAGAGAGAGAGTATCGATCGACTGTGTCTCAGTGGCCTTGGGGAAATTGGCGGGAAAGCAGATTGCCTCACCCATACATTATACAACTCGCGGGCTATATCTCCGATTTTGACCATCCAAACACTGTTTTCACTCGTTTTATTGTTGTTTCAGGTTAATACCTTTATAATCAACCCATAATAGGTGCATATGGATAAGTATTAATGCTATTAATGGCACAATGAATATTTTAGTGACGGAAACACCTCAAATACGTCAGCACAGGGGGACGTTTCCAATTACCCCCATGCGCACTTCAGAGGTTAAGACTGCATCCTTTAAGTTACGTTAATTGACTAGGGTGCTCTCTTGATAGATCCAGATCACAAGTATCTGGTTCTATCCTGGCGACCCTCTAAAGACAAGCAAAGTGTGGAACTGGTACAGGCCAAAACCCTCAGTCAACACAATGCTGCACTCGCAAAGGACGCAACCGAAAAGACAACCCAGGCTACCACAGGACCGGTCGAAGTCGTGTAGGTATAAGCAAACCGTACACACATCGGAGACAACGACTACAGTTACCTTATCCCAGTCTAGCATTAAATAAAAGAGCAGAAACACTAAATCAATAATGGAGACACACAAAGTTCTTAACCTATACTAACTAAGAACCCTCAAACCTATTCTAAGTACATGTAAATATCTCTGAGGACGGCGCATGCAATACAATGGGCCAGCTATGAAAACCGTATGCAGAACCCAAGGGGAGTGTTGTGCAGTTAATAAAGGTTAGAGTATGGAAAGAGAGAATCGAGTGAGAGAAACAGTGATAAAGGTGGTGATCGGGAGAGAGTATGCAAAGGGATGTTTGAAGCACGCGCGCCAAGCCTGTCGTGACGAGGACAGCTCCTGGGGACCCTCATGGAGGAGGTAAGTTACACAGGAGCCCGCAAAGGCGCGATGGTCGGCCAATCACGGGCCGAGACGTCACAAGACAGCAGGCGCCACAGGACACAGCCAAACACGCCGCCCAAATGGCGAGCGAGAAGCAGGAATGCACCTACATACAGACACTCACTACCTCCTCGCTCTGAAAGTCTTTCTCATTCACACACTGGTACTATTATCACTACTGTTGATATCAAATATAACCCGTTGTCACAGACGAAAACAAAGACCACCACTGGACTGTCTGTGACAATGCGATTACTAGGAAAGAAAGAACAACATTCTCTGATAACTGTAGCCCATTTCGATGTCCCTGGCGAGCGCTAGTGGCCAACGAGAGGCGATTCTGCCAACGCTGGTAGACGTCACAAAAGTGACCGAAATTAAGAGAGTTCTTAATACCTCGAAATACGTGAAAAGTTTGTAAAAGTGTTCCACTAAGTTAATCTATAGAAAAAGATTAATATTAAGACACACTAGAAATAATCCTCTTTAGCACGACGTTCTAACAGTACTCAATAAATAACAAATATACCAAAATAAGACAGATTTTAAGCATCCATCAAAACTTTGCTATATTTTCGCCAAGTGGAAAATAAACAGAGTCCGTCAAACTTAACCTTTGAGTTAAAGAAACTAAGTGTTACAGTTATCCAGTGAATATAACAATACTAATAATCTACGTGTTCACCAATAAATACGTCTTGAATACTTATATTACGAAACTAATGAATTTATACAAAATAAGAGGATTTCCACACCTTCAGGAACTCTGAAAAATAATCTCAGTCAGTGCCATAATATTTCAGAGTCCACAAACTTGAACTCAAACTGAAAAAGTTCATCGATGCTTAAGCTTCCATATTTTGTGCCAAGAAATATAGGAACGTGTATCACATCGTCCACTATTATCCACGAACAGAAGTTAAGTCAAGAGATATCGTGAATATACATAGAACCTGATTTTAGTAACTTTATTATAGATTTTCGAGAAGAGAATAGTGCGTATAATTCTCCAGAAGAAGATTACCTATCCAAGTTGAATTGCATATACCTGATCTCCATCTAGATCCGCGATCGTGCTGGGAGAAATTAGATAGAGTTGTACCACTTATGATTTTCCATATTTAGTGTTTGTGATTATATCTGTGTAACTAGTGATTAAGTGAATAAAACTGTACTACAAATTATATTTCAATATTATACAATCCTCTATTGTGTTTTTTATATGTACTTTTTTTTTCCTCTTTTTTTTCTTTTTTTCTACGTGATTGAGGGAGGCAAAAGGCATACCTGCCTATAGCGAGTGCCTCCCCCATAGTTGAAAGAGTGACAGGGCCAAAATCAAGGGACGTTCGAGCCAAAATGCCTGGACACATGGAGTTTGAAGCAATTTAAGTCATAGGAAGAGGGAAAGACTGATTCTGGGAGAGAGTTCCAGAGCTCAGCTGTTGAGTAGAAGAAAGTTTGAGAGTAACGTTTCACTCTTGGGTTGGAGAGTTGCACAGAGTAGGGGTGGGATTGAGTTGCAAGACGGGTACCACGTGCCCTAGGTAAAGGAGGTGGTATGCACTGGGATAGCTCTGAGGAACATTGATTATTATAGTAGAGATAGAATAGCGAGAGAGATGCAACATTGCGGCGGAGAGAGAGAGATTGCAGAGAGTTGGTGAGTGGACGGGAGTTAATGCCTGAACTCAGATATCCCAGTCTCGAAAGAACTCACCTTAACTAATCGTTAAACCTGAATAAAATCAGGGCATATACAATTCTTAAAACGGCATGCATTCTCTTCTCCTTGCGAAAATACAACCTTCCGCTTCTTCTGAGTTGGTGGTGGTGAGAATTGGTTGGGGGTCTCTGGGCTGGATGCTGAATTGCAGGTTTAGCTGTCGGCGTGTGTGGTGTTAGGTTTTCTCGTGTCTGAGTTGGATGTTCAGCCGTTCTCTTTCGATTTTGATTTGTTTTTGTTTCCCCTGTTGTTCCTAGTTTTCTTTGTGGCGTGGTGACAACATGTTTCGGGTGACTGGCTTGTGTAATTTTCGGGTGACTGGCTTGTGTAAGTTTCTCCTGTCGAGGCCCTTCAGAGGTAGGTTTGTCTGGTTGAGGTCTTGTAGATGCTTTCTTCTGTGGTATTTTAGAGCATATAAATACGCCCATCCCCCCCTTAAGCTGGTATCACACAAGATCTTTTATAGGCAACTTTCGATGATCAACAGTTTTCTGGCAACAATTCTGGAATATTTTGCACTGGTATCGGAAACTAGACTAAATGTGGATGAATTTAGGTAACCGAACTATCTTAAAAGTTGACCTCATAAGCTGCCAGACCAGTGTTGAGGATAAAGGTTGAGTGAAAAAGCGCTCGAGTGATACCGGCCTTGTACGAATACCCAGCTCTTCAACCCTTTGAGGGGTCCATTTATTAAGTTATTCATACCCCCCCCCCCCCACTAGACCTCCATCAAGCTTATACACCACCCTATAGACTCCCCTTTAACACCACCCTATAGACTCCCCTTTAAGATACATTTTTTACATTTTTCGGTAGAAAAATGTCCCGGCCGAAGCCAGATTCGTCTTATATTACAGGCTCGCTATCGCTCGCCAGGAAGAAATCGACACCTAAAGGGCACGAAAGCTCTTAAAATTGACGAAAAAATGGGGCGAAAGGTGTTAAAATCGCGAAACTAATCGACCGAACATCATAAAATCTAAAAAAAAAAAAAAAAAAAAAATCAGGGCTAAACGTGAGGAAGAAGGGGGCCCAGAAAACCGGCCCATCTCCCCTTAAGTGAGATTGCGCCATTTTAAACTATCAAAAAACGCTTTGTGTGTATTTGACAAACGTATAATTATGTGACTCAATAAAACGTATATGTTTTTTTTTTTTTTTCTATGTGATTGAGGGAGGCAAAAGGCATAACTGCCTATAGCGAGTGCCTCCCCCATAGTTGTAAGAGTGACAGGGCCAAAATCAAGGGACGTTCGAGCCAAAATGCCTGGACACACGGAGTTTGAAGCAATTTAAGTCATAGGAAGAGGGAAAGACTGATTCTGGGAGAGAGTTCCAGAGCTCAGATGTTGAGTAGAAGAAAGTTTGAGAGTAACGTTTCACTCTTGGGTTGGAGAGTTGCACAGAGTAGGGGTGGGATTGAGTTGCAAGACGGGTACCACGTGCCCTACGTAAAGGAGGTGGTATGCACTGGGATAGCTATGAGGAACACTGATTATTATAGTAGCGATAGAATAGCGAGAGAGATGCAACATTGCGGCGGAGAGAGAGAGATTGCAGAGAGTTGGTGAGTGGACGGGAGTTAATGATACGAAAGGCCTTCCTTTCAACTTTGTCTAGGAGAGCGGTGTGAGAGGAACCTCCCCACACATGTGAACAATACTCAATACAAGGGTGCACTATGCCCCTGTACAGAGCAAGAAGCTGTGCAGGGGAAAAGAACCCCCTAAGGCAGTTGAGCACACCCAGCTTCTGGGAGGCTGCCCTAGCAAGACTGGTAATATGGTCCTTCCAAATGAGAGCAGAAGAAAAAGAGACACCAAGAATATTGAGAGAAGATGAAGGGTTGATTTTTGTATTGTTGAAGAATAAGGGATAGTCCGCTGGGAGATCCTGACGGGTAGATAGATGGAGAAATTGGGTTTTGGAAGCATTAAAGTTAACAAGGTTTTCTCTGCCCCAATTGGAAATAGTATTTAGATCAGAATTTAAGAGTTCTATGGCTTCATTACGTTTGTCGTTGAGGGATTGCTGGCTGGGGCGTTCTGAAAAACTAATGGAGTAGTGTAAGGTTGAGTCGTCTGCGTATGAATGGATGGGAATTAAGGTACAGTTAAGGAGATCATTTATAAAAATTAGAAAGAGAATAGGAGATAGGACAGAGCCCTGAGGAACACCAGAGTTTATAAGGTGAGGAAGTGAACAATGGCCGTCCACAACCGCAGCTATGGAACGGCCGGAAAGGAAATTAGAGACAAAGGCACAGATGGAGGGATAGAAACCGAAGGAGGGTAGTTTAGAAATTAACGATTTATGCCAGACTCTATCGAAGGCTTTCGATATGTCTAGTGCAATAGAAAAAGTCTCACCGAAGTCCCGAAAGGAGGATGACCAAGAGTTAGTAAGATATGAAAGAAGATCACCAGTAGAGCGACCCTTAAGGAAGCCATACTGGCGATCTGAGAGCAGATTATGAGAAGAGAAATGCTTAAGAAATTTGGAAGCAAGAATAGTTTCAAAAACTTTAGAAAGACAAGAGATAAGAGCAATTGGACGATAGTTGGAGGGTTGAGAGCGGTCACCCTTCTTTGGGACAGGTTGAATGTGAGCAAACTTCCAGCATGAAGGGAAGACGTTAGAGGATAGACAGAGACGAAAGAGTTTGCCTAGGCAGGGAGTCAGCACGGAAGCACAGTTTTTGAGAACAACAGGAGGAACACCGTCCGGACCGTACGCCTTATTAGTGTTAAGCCCAGAGAGGGTAGAAAGTACATCTTTAGAAGATGTGACTCAATAAAACGTATATGTCTCAATAAAACGTATGTGTGACTCAATAAAACGTATATGTGACTTTTAAAAACGTATATGTGACTCAATAAAACGAATATGTGTCTCAATAAAACGTATACGTGTCTCAATAAAACGTGTGTGACTCAATAAAACGTATATGTGACTCAATAAAACGTATGTGTCCCAATAAAACGTATATGTGTCTCAATAAAACGTATATGTGACTCAATAAAACGTATATGTCTCAATAAAACGTATGTGTGACTTAATAAAACGTATATGTGACTCAATAAAACGTATATGTGTCTCAATAAAACGTACATGTCTCAATAAAACGAATGTGACTCAATAAAACGTATATGAGACTCAATAAAACGTATATGTGTCCCAATAAAACGGATATGTGAAACCGAAATACGTATATGCAACTTAGGTCAATACGTATTGTTGAAATTATTGAAAGAAATGAGGGAGCTTTTCGTAACATGTTGAAATATTGCCTTTTCGTTCTATTTATATAATACAACAACCACACATCTTATAACAGTTTAGGAAGGATCTCTTGTATCATATACAGTATATAATACAACAACCACACATCTTATAACAGTTTAGGAAGGATCTCTTGTATCATATACAGTATATAATACAACAACCACACATCTTATAACAGTTTAGGAAGGATCTCTTGTATCATATACAGTATATAATACAACAACCACACATCTTATAACAGTTTAGGAAGGATCTCTTGTATCATATACAGTATATAATACAACAACCACACATAACAGTTTAGGAAGGATCTCTTGTATCATATACAGTATATAATACAACAACCACACATCTTATAACAGTTTAGGAAGGATCTCTTGTATCATATACAGTATATAATACAACAACCACACATCTTATAACAGTTTAGGAAGGATCTCTTGTATCATATACAGTATATAATACAACAACCACACATCTTATAACAGTTTAGGAAGGATCTCTTGTATCATATACAGTATATAGTTAAAAGGCTTAATATCCCCTTCACTCAATGAAACACACACATAGAAATAAACTTACATGCACCCACATAAACACACACACACACACATAAATACACACACACACATAAATACACACACACACATAAATACACACACACATAGAAATACACACACACACACGCATAAATACACACACACACACACACATAAATAAACACACACACACACACACATACATAAATACACACACACACACACATAAATACACACACACACACACACATATACACACACACACACATAAATACACACACACACTCATAAATACACTCACACACACATAAATACACACACATAAATACACTCACACACACACACATAAATACACTCACACACCCACATAAATACACTCACACACACACATAAATACACACACACACACACACATAAATACACTCACACACACACATAAATACACACACACACCCACATAAATACACTCACACACATAAATACACTCACACACACACATAAATACACACACACATACATAAATACTCACACACACATAAATACACACAAACACACATAAATACACTCACACACACACATACATACACACATACACATAAATACACTCACACACACACCTGGATTCCTGGATTGTAGTTTAGGACCGAAGTCCTGGGCCACGCTGGTGCGCCGCCCTCAGTAGTTCCTCGTTCTGATTTGATGTAGCAGGCTGTTTCCGTCGGACGTTTGATAATAGTGTGGCAGCGATGGTTTGTCGGGTATTGTTCGTAGAAATTTGTCCAATCCAGTCTTGAAACTTAAGAGAGAGCCTGTGTGTTCTCTTAGTTGCTTGGGGAGACAGTTATATATCCTTGGACCGTGTACAGCCAATGAATTCTCTTTCAAGGTTTGTAAGCTCATCCTTGTTCTCACTAAACGCGGAATAGTGCACAATTTTCCTCGTCTACTGCTGTATGTCGTCCTAATTTCATCTTCGTTTTCCAGATTTGGTATCATTTCGTTAATTATTTTCCACACGTACATTGCTACATATCTCTCCCTTCTTCTCTCCAATGAGTACATGTCTAAATGCTGTAGTCTCTGCCAGTAGTCCATGTTGTTCAGTCCTTCGATTCGGGCCGTGTACGTTCGTTGTACTGCCTCCAGTTTTCTGATTTGGCCGATGTTTGTGGGGTTCCATAACTGGCAGCAGTATTCAACCAATGGACGTATCAGGGCCCTGAATAATACTATTAACGCACGTGGTTCTCTTGTTTTGAATGTTCTAAAAATCCATCCCATATTCTTTCTGGCCTTCGCTACAGTATTATCAATATGATGGTCGAAGCTAGCGTCGTCGCTTATTGTTATTCCCAGATCCCGCAAGTGGTTGCTTTGGATTATAATTCCTCCTTCTGGTGTTGTATAGTCCTTGTCGGCCACTTCCTGCTTCGGGTGTCGATATCTCAATAACTCGAATTTTGTGCTATTGAATATCATATTATTCATTTCTGCCCAGTTATATATCGTCTTCAGGTCATCTTGTATCATTTTATAATCATCTTCCCTTCTCACAATGCCCAGGAGTCGAGTGTCGTCTGCGAATGAGGTTGTTTTACAGTACTGTATACTCTGGTCGATATCACTGATATATATGAGGAAAAGCAAGGGGCCAATCACCGACCCCTGTGCCACACCACTTCTCACTTCCGACTTCTTGGATTCGCTTCCTTCGACCATTACCGATTGACTTCTATTAGTGATAAAGCTCCCGATCCACTTGTGTAGCCTACCTCTAATCCCAATATGTTCCAGTTTTTGCAATAAGATCGAGTGGTCAACCTTGTCGAAAGCTTTAGAGAAGTCCAGGTAGATTGCATCTGCACCATCTCCATCTTCTAGAGCACTCAAAATATCCATCCTGTGTTGAAGAAGCTGCGACACGCACGATCTTCCGCTTCTAAATCCGTGTTGACCTTTGTTATAAAGCGATTGTTCCTCCAGATATTTGGTTACTTTTTTTACAACTATCCTCTCGAATATTTTAATTACGTGTGAAGTAAGAGCCACCGGTCTATAATTTTTTGGTTCCGTTCTCGGCCCACTTTTATAGATGGGTGATATTTGTCCGTGTTTTAAGAGACTAGGTATTTCCCCAGTATCCATCGACTTTCTCCATATCATGTGCAGTGGTTTGGATATAATGGAGGCACACTGCTTCATGAGTATTGCTGGTATACAGTCTGGTCCTGCAGCGGCATATGTGTTGATTTCTCGTATGGATGTCTCTATATCTGTCCTATCGAACTCTACATCGCTCAATTGTGATTCTGCGGGCGGTGTTGTTGTATGCCACTGATTCACTGTATCTAGTTTTGGTGTACTAAATGCAGACACATACTGGTGGTTAAGGGCTTCGCTCATTTTTTGTGGATCACTGGTGAGGTATCCATTGTACTTGAGTGGTCCTATGGTTGTTCGCATGCTTGTTTTTTTCTTGGCATACTTAAAAAAGTATTTTGGGTTCTTGTCAATGTTGTCCACAGCTCTCCGTTCTTCAGATTTTGCTTCTCTGTCGTACGACTGTGCGAGGTCTCTTTCGATACGTGCTAATTTTTGCTTTATCATATTCTCTTCTTCGCTTTCCACTAATCGTTTATTTAATTTTGTCCTCTTCCTCATCAGTATTTTCCTCTCTCTTGGGATTGTGTATTCTCGTGGTTGTCTCTTACTTGGGATATTCGCTACACATATGTTCAGGAGCTTGGAACTAAAATGTTGGTACATCTCGGTGCTTGTCCGTCCTTCCATCTCTCCATGCCAATCCGTATTGGATATTTCATTGTTGATGGTTTTCCAATCTATGTCATCCTGGAAAAAATTTAAGGATCGGAAGTCTTTTGTGTTCGCCATAGATTTTTGTGGTTCTCGACTTGCTTGCAATGTTGTTTCAATCACCATAAGTCGGTGATCTGAGATATCTGTCTCTTCGAGTCTTATGTCGCTTATAATTTCTTCATCGTTGGTGAGAAATATGTCCAAAATATTGTTTCTTCTTGTTGCTAAATGTATTATCTGTTTCAGCATTAAGTCTTCCATCATTTTGAATAGTATATTAGCTTGTGATCGGTCTTCTGATGTTCCCCCATATATAGTTGACTCATTCCACTGTATATTTGGTAAATTGAAATCCCCATTAATCACTATTGTAGGTTCGGGATTTCCCAGTTTTCCTACTTCTGACTCGATAGTTTTGATAACCTCTGACATGTTTTCTGTTGAGCATCTTGGTGGTCTGTATACAGTAGCTAGTATCATTTTCCACTTCTTGATATATACAATAACGTATTCTATCTCTCCATTAGAGCCTGCAGCTATCATTTTTGCTTCTTTGGCTATGTCTTGGCGTATGTATATCAGTACTCCTCCTTTTTTCTGTCGTTCGCTCTATCAGCACGATAAATTTCATAGCCTTCGATTTTTACTTCGGCATCTCTTATTTCACTTCGAAGATGGGATTCTGTGATACAAATTAGAGCACTATTATACTCAAAACCTATTTCTTCTAACATTTTAGTCTTATGTCGTTTTTTTCTCGGCATCAGGCCCTCAATATTGCAGCATATTATTGTTTGCATCCTTGCTTCCGTGTGTTTCTTTTTTATATTTTTCTGCTCTTGTGTATTTGTAACACTTTGTGCATTTTTCAAATGTTTAACATGCGTTTCATTGGTGCTATTAGTTAGACCTAGTTTTTTGTGATTGCTTCTGTTCCTTCATCCACCCAGCGCATCGTTCGGCGAATGACACTGAGCTTGGCTGATATGAATGTTGGGCATTTCGTATTGAACGAGGAATGTCCAGTTTCCTCTCTTCCGCTGACTGTGCAGTGATGACAAATCAGCCGTTCCTTGTTTGTGCAGTTATCGGACATGTGCTTCTGAGTGCAGTGGCCACAAATTGGTTCCTTTGCATGGCAGTGAGTTGTTTTATGGCCATATCCGATGCAATTACCACATCGTTGCACCCAGTAGTGATCATACACCCTACACCGCGAAAGATGTAAGTATACACGGTTTCCATTGTTCTCAATTGCTTTCCTGATGCGTGGCGATACAGAGACAACGGCAGTTTTGAAACCGGATGTGCTGGGTTTGGTAAACAGCAGTTTCATATCATTGTCTTGTTCCATCAGATCTGCTATATGTTCGTTTTTTTTCTTGAAGTGACTGAATAATTTGTGAATCCTCAATGATATCTGGTACAAATACAATAGAAATTTTGGGGTTCAGTTTAATCTCACTAGCAATCTGGTGTGTATCAGCTAGTTGATCAGTTGCTTCCAGTGCTTCGACTGCTCGATCCTTCGCTGTTTTCGTAGGGAACACTAGTTTCACCGATTTCTGTTGAGTAGTCTTCATCGATACCGTTGGTATATTTTTTAGGGCAGAGATTATTTCTTTATTGTTTGAAGGGGTCGTGCCATCCTTCGGTTTTATAAATACAGCATGTTGGTTATGGTTTACTTTGGCAATGGCGTCAGCATACGATGTTTCCTCTCTTACAACATCTGAGCATTGCTTCTGTTTAGTTTCACTGTTGTTCGTCATTTTCCTAGCCAACTGGGCGACTTCTGACCTTAGTTCAGTGATTGCGGTCGTTAGTCCAGTCCATCGTTGTTCGTTATCACATGGTGTGTTGACCTGCTTCACTGCTTCACCACTGGTACTGCCATTGGATGACTCACCAGTGGTTTGCCGATTGTTGTTTATCCATTGTACTAGTTGCTGGTAGTTGTCGGTGTTTAATTTCACACAAGTTTCACATGCATATACTATCCTAGAGGTAAAGTACTTTATCGCCATGTAGTCGGGCATCCCGGCGCACTCGAGGTGAAATAAGCCATTGCATTGTCCGCATTTCACAGCAGCTGTTAGTAAACTCTCTGAACATTTTCCACACTGTTTGTTGCTTGGAATCTCACTTCTAGAAGGGATCAGTTTATCCATTATTATGTACAGTAGTTCTGTACTAGTTTGTGGTGCCCCACCACTTGCTCAGCGCACCATAGGCCTAACCACAGATGAACACTGTTTTTAGTCAAGCACCACGGTTCACGGAGCTCGCGCAGGCACGTCCACACTCCACCGAGTCTCAACACACACATAAATACACACACACACACACACACAAATACACACACACACATAAATACACACACACACACATAAATACACACACGCACACACATACATACACTCACCCCCATAAATACACTCACACACATAAATACACACACTCACACACACATAAATACACACACACACACATAAATACACTCACACACACACATAAATACACACACACACACACACACATAAATACACACACACACACATAAATACACACACACACACACATAAATACACTCACACACATAAATACACACACACATACACATACACACACACACATATAAATACACTCACACACATAAATACACACACATACACACACACACACATAAATACACACACACATAAATACACCCGCACACACAAATACACACACACGTAGATACACACACACACACACACACACACACACACACCTACACTACCGAGGATTAACCTCCCATTGTAGTACCCGCACCCTCCTTACCTGACCTTACCAAAACAGTTTATGTATGTATGTATGTTTGTGTGCATACGTGAGCGTTTGTGTATACGGACATGTGCACACTTACTGCATGTTCTTATGTTCCTATATATGTATGTATATGTATGTGCACACGTACGTGTATATACGTATGTTCTGTATATGAGTAAGTAAATAAATGTGTATATGTACTGTATATCACTTACTCTCATGGTTATTTTATGATAATTTGTATTCTGCACATGCATCATTATTGTATTTATTTATTTTGTTTGTAAACTAAGCTTACCATCCTCATATCTGTACATCTCATGTTCATCCACTAAATTGTAAAATGTGTATTTTCAGCTCATGAGGCTGCCATTCTTTAATAAACCGTTTATTATTATTATTATTATTATTACATACACAAATAAATACACACACACACACACACACACACATAAATACACATACACACATATAAATACACACACACACACACAAATACACACACATAAATACACACACACACACACACATAAATACACACACACATAAATACACACACACACAAATACACACACACACACATAAATACACACACACATACACATAAATACACACACACATAAATACACACACACACACACACATAAATACACACACACACACATAAATACACACATACATAACTACACACACACATACACATAAATACACACACACGTAAATACACACACACACATACACATATAAATTCACACACATACACATATAAATTCACACACATACACATATAAATTCACACACATACACATATAAATTCACACCCTGGTCCTGGTCCTGGTGATAAGTTGAGGACGTCTGGTCGTCCCTCGGTCATGCTGATGCACCACCGCCAGTAGTAGTCATCCACCGCTCGTCCCCGTCCCCAGTGGAAGACACGGGGGCAAGGGGACCAGTAGATGGACTGTCCATGGTAGACAGATCGGTAATAAAATTACCGTCTGCCCTCATCAGGGCAAGCTGATCAGGAATGCTGTTACTCAGTGCCCTGACGTTGTAGTGGGGCATTTTTGGCTGGTCAGGGACACTTTTGAGGAACCTGTCCAGCACCCTCTTGAACTGGTCAGCCGAGGAGCACTCTGCATCACGCACATATCTTGGCAGCGCACATAAATACACACACACACATAAATACACACACACACTCACACATAAATACACTCACACACACACACACATAAATACACACACACACACACACATAAATACACACACACACACACACACACATAAATACACACACACACACACATATAAATAAACACACACACACACATACATAAATACACACACACACACACACACACACACACATAAATACACACACACACACACATAAATACACTCACACACACACACATAAATACACACACACACACACACACATAAATACACACACATAAATACACACACACACGTAAATACACACACACACATAAATAAACGCACACACACATAAATACACACATACACACACACACATAAATACACTGTGACGCTTCTGCATAGTAGCCACGTGCGGGCATGCGCGCGCGTCGGCTGCCCAGCCGTTTAGAAACCGGCTGGCGGCAGCCGGCCGGCAGGCTTTTCCTTAGTATATATCCTACGACAACGTAACTAATGTCTGGGATATTCTTATGTTGTTTCACAGCTTGAAGCTGCCCTTATTCTTAACCAACGCATCTTAGTATATTTTATTCTCGATAGTTGATCATTTCATTATAATATATAAGATGTAAGTCTAGTGAGGGCGGGAGGAGACGAGCGGGAGAGAGAGACCGGCTTGGGACGTTGCTTCGCTTGCCAGCTTGGGACGGGCCTGAAGCGTTGCCATATGCATTTGATTGCAACGTTAGGCTTAGTTTCGACTCACGCACGGGGTAGAGGATTTTGACCCGGCAACTGTGTTGAGTGTTGCCAAGCATGGGATGTATTCTGCATGCCTAGGGCGGGGTCCAGACAGATTCAAGACTCAGAGCTCACCTCACTGTCGTACCCTTCGGACCCCCTTGATATCTATCCCTCTCCACCCCACTTAGAAACTTTCTCTCTTACTTTGTATACCTTCCTTCCACTACTTCACCAATCTATTTAATTATCCCATCCCCTTGATAGACCTTATATCTATTATTGTATTAACGACGAGCTCTCAGATAATTAGATAGGATTTTGGGCCTTATGCAGAGACGTAATTGTTAATGAGACCTAGGAAGCTTTTTTGTTGTCTCATATTTGGTGGTTTCATGCTTGCTAGTGTGTTCTTGTGTCAGGTTAGCAGGGGCTAGACCGGAGGGGAGGCTTTTTGCGATCCTTTAAGTAAAGTCTGCTGGTGCGAGTCCTGTGGACCCGCACGACTTTACTAGGATACCCATGGGAGTCTGGGGGCATTTTCTTGTCTGTGTCCCTGTGTGTCTAGTGTTGTGTTGTGTGAGGGCCCTTGCCTAGTCCAATCAGCACTGCGCTAGCACGTCTTGCTTTTGTTTTAGGGTCGCCAGGAGAGAGTCAGATACTTGCGATCTGAGTCTCTCAAGAGAGCACCCTTTCAATTAGAGTAATTTGGCGCACAGACCTGGGAACGTCCCTAGGCTAGAGCAGGTGGCTCAGCCCGGGTATCCGAAGCCTATATCCTTCCGGCTAGACCTCTGCCGCCTGGCAGATTAACAGCTAGGGGTTTATCATCTCTGTATGCTTGTTATTGTGCCACAGTTTACCGTTTTTGTGAGCATTGTGAGTCAGGGTGTGGCTTAGAGACTCTGTCCGAGCAGGCTTGCCTGACTAAGAGTGAGAAGCACACCTGTATGTGGTTATGTTGCGAGTTGCTGCCTTTATTTAATTATACCTATGCCATTATACACTGTATGGCCTATCACTAGTATTTATTCCTGCTTATAAGTTAAGAGTTCTCTAAATCCGTAACGTACTTTCTTTGCTAAGCATCAGATCCTACAGTAGCCGCATGCAGTTTAGAGACCCGCATCTTGTCTACCTGTACGATGTTTTGAGGACTGTTTGCTTTCACCTTCTTTCACGCAGGGGTGATTAGTTGTATTAATTAACGTGACGTTAAATGTACTTTCTTCTAGTTTGTTATTAAATTGTTTCTGCAATTTAATTCCGTTATCTAGCTTTTCCTTGAAGCTTTAAGTCAACTTAATTGTGTGATCTTTTATATAGCCTGCTTGACTATCAGCAGTCTATAGTGCGTGCACCCTGTAACCGAGTCATAGGATACCTCTTTGTCCAGGCAGGACTCTTGACGGTTTAGGGTGGTTTGTTGCCTGGGTTTATAGATAAGGGTTGGATCTAGCGTTTTCCGTTGTTGCTTGTTGCCGCCTACCTAGTCCTATAGAAAGAGCCCAGTGTTTATATATCCCAGGACGTAACAAATGGCGATCTTGCATAGGATTTACTGAACAGAGGAATATAGTGGTCATTTGTTTTGAGATTCCTTAGGATTAGAGGAATACAGTGGACATAGAGTTTTTTTTTGGAGCAACCAATATAACACATTAAAGACTTTAAATAACATTAGTATATACATACTTGCATAGGAGATAAGGCACATTCTATAACCGTGATAATTACTGCAGTACACAAACATGTCTAATACATCAGAACACAGTGATGGGTCAGGTCACGATACGGGCTCGGAGGGAGAAAGACCTGTGGAGTGGCTAGTCGATAGCGAGGAGGGTGCTAGAAGATTTTTAGAGGTGCCCCTTACCGCTGCCAGGGTGTTGAAGCTGAATAAGTATGGCTTAAAGTGTGTGGCAGGTCTTCAGGGTCACCAGGGTTTAAGTGGCATGAGGAAAGATCAGCTGAGGACTTTGATATTGGGTTTAGAAGGGAGAGACCTGAGTGGAGAGGCGACTGGGGGCCCCGGTCCCCAGGCCCCCCTCCACTCTACCCCCATATCAAATGTCAGGATGCCTGAATTTAGTACATACCCCCAAGTTGATGGTCAATGGCAGCGTGGAATTCAATCACAGGGACCCTCTCCATTAAATGCACCTTCCCCTCCTCAAGGGTTGACTCCAGATTTGTTGTTTCGGCTTGAGGCTGCTAGAGCTCAGGTTGAGGCTGCCGAGGGACAGGCTAGTGTGCAGGCTGAGGTTGCTAGAGCTCAGGCTGAGGCCGCAGAGAGAACAGCTATACGAGAGGCTGAACTGCAGGCAGAGTCTACTAGGTATCGGGCTGACAGGGAGCTGGAGAGATCTCGAGTGGAGGTAACAGGGCGAAATATTGGGGGAGGTAACAGACATCGGGACCAATCATTGTCGCACCTGCTTAAACTAGTTCCTGTGTTCGATGAATTAGGTGTGGCTGAGTTTTTTATGCGATTTGAGAAGAAGTGTCACGAACACCAGTGGCCTCAGGAAAAGTGGGCAGCATTAGTTTCATCAAGACTCCTAGGAAAGGGGCTAAAAGCGTATGATGCACTACCTTTAGAGTCCTGTGTAGTTTATGATGAGCTAAAGAAGGCTGTGCTACGGGCCTATGAGTAACAACCAGAAACTTACCGCTTGAAGTTTCGGGGTGTTACTAAGGGCAAGGATAGTACCTTCCTAGAACACGCCCGGGACTTGTCTGATGCACTACGACATTGGCTGCATTCTGAGAGGGCAGCTACTTTTGAGGAGTTGAGTGAGCTGGTTCTCTTGGAGCAGTTCTTTAAGTGCACAGGCGGGGACTTAACATTAAAAGGAAAAAAATCCTAGAACTCTCCAGGAGGCAGCAGAAATGGCTGACCGCCGACTGTCATTAATTCGAGGGTGCGAAGCAGCAGCTAGGAGTGAGTCGGGTGTAAAGGATCGTACCCCTCCCCCTCCCAAGAATTTTGATACACATAAATACACAAAACCATCTAGCACTGACAATAAAACTGAACATAAACCAAATACCGTCCCGTATAAGAAGTCTAATGGTACCTCCCACTCCCAAGGGAAACCAAAGAGTAAAGAGTGCTTTGCATGTCACAAGGAGGGTCACTTTGCAAATGCTTGTCCGAACAAGCCACCAAACAAGGTTGTGTCATTGGTCCGCAGCATAGGGGTGTCGCCTATATCTTCTGAGTTTGCCAAGGGTAGTTCGTCAGAGTGTGGGACACATCCTGTGTTCAAAAGTCCGGAAGGCTCGAACCCTGTCCGCGACGTCTTTGGGGGTCATAGAGGGCATGGTTTTGTGAGGTGGGCTGGCGAAAGGCGAGGAGTTAAGCTATTGCTTGATATGGGGGCTTCTCAGACCTTGTTAAAGAACTTTACTGGTAGGCCGATTAACGCTGCTCGGGTGGTGGTAGTTCAGGGGATCAATGCTACGAAGTCCTACCCGCTGGTGCGGATGGAGCTAGAGGTGGGTGGTGTGGCGAAGGAGCTGGATGTAGGAATTGTAGAGAACTTGCCTGTTGGGGGCGTCGGCCTCCTCCTCGGCAACGACTTTGCGGTGCCTGCTGTTACGTCCTGGGATATATAAACACTGGGCTCTTTCTATTGGACTAGGTATGCGGCAACAAGCAACAACGGAAAACGCTAGATCCAACCCTTATCTATATACCCAGGCAACAAACCACCCTAAACCGTCAAGAGTCCTGTCTGGACAACAAGGTATCCTATGACTCGGTTACAGGGTGCACGCACTATAGACTGCTGATAGTCAAGCAGGCTATATAAAAGATCACACAATTAAGTTGACTTAAAGCTTCAAGGAAAAGATAGATAACGGAATTAAATTGCAGAAACAATTTAATAACAAACTAGAAGAAAGTACATTTAACGTTACGTTAATTAATACAACTAATCACCCCTGCGTGAAAGAAGGTGAAAGCAAACAGTCCTCAAAACATCGTACCGGTAGACAAGATGCGGATTTCTAAACTGCATGCGGCTACTGTAGGATCTGATGCTTAGCAAAGAAAGTACGTTACGGATTTAAAGAACTCTTAACTCATAAGCAGGAATAAATACTAGTGATAGGACCTACAGTGTATAATGGCATAGGTATAATTAAATAAAGGCAGCAACTCGCAACATAACCACATACAGGTGTGCTTCCCACTCTTAGTCAGGCAAGCCTGCTCGGACAGAGTCTCTAAGCCACACCCTGACTCACAATGCTCACAAAAACGGTAAACTGTGGCACAATAACGAGCATACAGAGATGATAAACCCCTAGCTGTTAATCTGCCAGGCGGCATGGTCTAGCCGGAAGGATATAGGCTTCGGATACCCGGGCTGAGCCACCTGCTCTAGCCTAGGGACGTTCCCAGGTCTGTGCGCCAAATTACTCTAATTGAAAGGGTGCTCTCTTGAGAGACTCAGATCGCAAGTATCTGACTCTCTCCTGGCGACCCTAAAACAAAAGCAAGACGTGCTAGCGCAGTGCTGAGTGGACTAGGCAAGGGCCCTCACACAACATAACACTAGACACACAGGGACACAGACAAGAAAATGCCCCCAGACTCCCACGGGTATCCTAGTAAAGTCGTGCGGGTCCACAGGACTCGCACCAGCAGACTTTACTTAAAGGATCGCAAAAAGCCTCCCCTCCGGTCTAGCCCCTGCTAACCTGACACAAGAACACACTAGCAAGCATGAAACCACCAAATATTAGACAACAAAAAAGCTTCCTAGGTCTCATTAACAATTAAATCTCTGCATAAGGCCCAAAATCCTATCTAGTTATCTGAGAGCTCGTCGTTAATACAATAATAGATATAAGGTCTATCAAGGGGATGGGGTAATTAAATAGACTGGTGAAGTAGTGGAAGGAAGGTATACAAAGTAAGAGAGAAAGTTTCTAAGTAGGGTTGAGAGGGATAGATATCAAGGGGGTCCGAAGGGTATGACAGTGAGGTGAGCTCTGAGTCTTGAATCTGTCTGGACCCCACCCTAGGCATGCAAAATACATCCCATGCTTGGCAACACTCAACACAGTTGCCGGGTCAAAATTCTCTACCCCTTGCCTGAGTCGAAACTAAGCCTAACGTTGCTATCAAATGCACGTGGCAACATCAGGCTCGTCCCAAGCTGGACTCTCCGCGCGAAGCAACGTCCCCCAGCCGGTCTCTCTCTCCCGCTCGTCTCCTCCCACTCTCACTAGACTTACATCTTATATATTATAATGAAACAATCAACTATCGAGAATAAAATATACTAAGATGCGTTGGTTAAGAATAAGGGCAGCTTCAAGCTGTGAAACAACATAAGAATATCCCAGACATTAGTTACATTGTCGTAGGATATATACTAAGGAAAAGCCGGCCGGCCGGCTGCCGCCAGCCGGTTTCTAAACGGCTGGGCAGCCGATGCGCGTGCCTTTCCCGCACGTGGCTACTATGCAGGAGCGTCACACCTCCCCCAAGATATAAGACCCTTGACTAAGTTCTTCATATCTAACAGAAAGCTTCTCATAGTACCACACACTGTAGTGACACAAGGCACTATATATAAAAAAAATAAAGACTGTTGCGCTCCACCGAGCAAGTTCAACTAACTTAGCGACAATAAGCGAAAACATTCAACTTAGATACTGCTACAACATCTTATACAAAATTCTACACGTTATAAAATTAAAGAGTTTTTATAAGGTTTTTGCTTTTTTAATTGTTTTTCTTTTTCGGCTGAACTACAGTGACAGCCTATTTTCCTCCACACTCAACCCTCAATCCTGTGGCAGTCTAACCAACATCATCCACCCTTGATAGACAATCCGCTATCACGTTATCAGAACCGGCAATATGGCGTATGTCCAGATTATACTCCTGAAGCATGAGTGACCACCTGGTCAGCCTCATATTCCGGTTATGAAACTGATTCAAGAATTTCAGAGGGTGATGATCGGTATAAACCACTACGACTGGTCCGAAAGCAGGAACATATACATCGAAGTGCCTGAGCGCCAGCACTATCGCCAGGAGTTCTTTTTCAATTACAGAGTAATTCCTTTGTGCACTATTGAATTTTTTACTGTAAAAACTCACTGGATGTTCGATACCTTCATCATCTGTCTGTAACAAGACAGCCCCAGCCCCTATGCCACTGGCATCAGTCGCCAGCTGAAAAGGTCTGCTGAAGTCTGGGGTCCTGAGTATGGGGTGGGTACATAACAGGTGTTTCACCAAGGAAAACGCCTCTGCACACTCAGGAGACCACCGGAACTTCTTGTCCTTAGATAATAAGTCAGTTAAAGGTGCAAGTACAGTCGAATAGCCTTTGATGAAGCGACGATAATAGCCTATCATACCTAGAAACCGCATGATTTGTTTTTTCGTCGTAGGCTGGGGAAACTGATCGATGGCTTTGATCTTTGTCTGTGGAGGGCACACCTGACCCATCCCCACCTCGAACCCCAGATACAAAACTGTGGCTTTGACAAAATCGCACTTACCCAGGTTTACCACCAAACCTGCTTCATTCAGTTTATTAAAAAGCTGTCCGATGTGAGCACAGTGACTGTTAAAATCATCGTCGTATATTATGACATCATCTAGGTACACCGTACAGTTGGGAATGTCGGCTACAATGTCGTTCATTAATTTCTGAAACGTTGCAGGGGCATTTTTCAGCCCGTATGGCATAACATGGGAACGATATGTGGCACCGTCCACCACAAACCCACACACCTCTCGCGCTCGCTCAGACAAGGGCACTTGCCAATAACCCTTAACAAGGTCTATCTTAGTGAGGAACTTGGCTTTTCCTATCTTATCCACACTGTCGTCCACGCGAGGGAGAGGGTAGGCATTTGTGGGGGTTAAACCATTCAACCTGCTGAAATCTATACAAAACCGCACCTTGCCATCTGGTTTGGGCTGCAGTGTGACGGGGGAAGTCCACCTTACTGCACCCTCAGAAATCAGCCCACGTTTCAGCATATAATCCAGCTCTTCCCTTAGTGCTGGTAATTTAATAGGGGGAACATGGTATGGCACTGATTTAAAGGGCGGGTGGTCCCCAGCATCGACATCGTGCACTGCTTGAGTAGTGAGGCCAGGATGCTCCGCGAAAACAGCTGGGTTTGAATCAAACAAGTGCTGCACAGCTGCACGTTGTTGCTCAGGCAGGTGCAATATCAACTCGTGAGCCACTTGTCTAGAATTCCCCGTCCACTGATCCGCGGAAACATGACAATCCCAATTATCCTCCCCCGCAGCTTGACTGTCCCTTCCTCCTTCTCCACCACGATCGCTGCAGATCAACACCGGGACAGTGAGAGGCTCGGAGGGGCACCTCACATACTCTTTCATCAGATTTACATGGCAAAGTTGGTTCTTTTTCTTACGATCAGGAGTAGCTACTAAATAGTCGATATCAGAAACCTTCCTTACAACCCGATACGGACCGGAATACCTGGCAGACAAGGGGTGTCCCACCAGAGGCAGTAGTATCAGTACCTCCTGATCTACTTCAAACTCCCTCAGCTTCACCTTCTGGTCGTATCTGTCCTTCATCTGAGCTTGTGAACTCTTAAGGTTCCGACCTGCTACCTCCAGGCTCTTTAGCATTCTCTCACGACTTTCAACAACATACTTTAGAAGCGAGCATGGCTTTGTGACTCCCTCCCAGATCTCCTTGACTATGTGGAGGGGCCCCCTGACCCTGTGTCCAAAAACCAACTCGTTCGGGCTAAATCCCAAGCTCTCCCCAGGTACTTCTCTCGCAGCAAATAAAACGTATGGGAGACCTAGATCCCAGTCCTTCCCATTTTCCATGCAATAACACCGCAACATACTCTTGAGAGTCGAGTGCCACCTTTCCAAAACTCCCTGACTCTCGGGATGGTAGGCAGATGACACCACAGACACTATCCCATGTTGCTGCATGGTCTGCTTAACCAGAGCAGAAGTAAAATTGGATCCCTGATCAGACTGGATCTCCTGAGGGTAGCCATAACGAGAGAAATAGACAAGTAGGTTTTTGACAACAGTCTTGGCCATCCCGTTGCGCATGGGGTAAGCATCTGGATACCGTGTTGCTACATCCATTACAGTTAGTAAAAATTTATTGCCGGCACTAGTGGGGGGCAATGGGCCAACCATATCGATAACTACTTTGCTGAAGGGCGGCCCAATGACAGGGAGGGGTTGTAACGGGGCTCTCGGGATGACCTGATTGGGTTTCCCAACAACTTGACAAGTGTGACACTGTGACACCCATGACACGACACTCGCCTTTAACCCAGGCCACCAGAAAAGCTTGCTCAGAGCTGCCTCCGTCTTACGTGCTCCCAGGTGCCCTGCCAAAGGCACATCATGAGCTAATCTCAATAAGCTCTCACGGCACACCCTCGGCACTACTAACTGGTCCACTAATCCTGACCCGCCATCCCACTTTTTCTTGGGATCCTGATGTCTCCGATACAAGATCCCCTCGGACAAGAAAAAATCACCAGGCTGCGCATCCCCATCGCTCTCCAGTTCGACAGCACCATTACCACACGCCCTGACTTCAGGATCTTCCAGCTGCAAGGAACATATATCAGCAGGTGCGAGATTATCCAAGTTCATCTTAAATAATTTATTTCCACCTCCAATGTCCCGCTGAGCCATCCTTTCCTCACGCTGCGCATAACGATGCTGTCGCAGAGTCTCTTCCTGCCCTGCACCTGCACTAGCGGTGACAGGCCCCGGGGCCTCTCCAGACTCTAACATAGGTGCCAATAATGAGTCACCAAGAAACACTGCCGGCTCAAAACTCTCCAATTGACCAACACTTCCCGTTTTCTTGTGACCTTTCCTCCGCGGTTTGATAGACTGAGGTGGTGGCTGCAAGGCTCCGGATGTCTGAGAACGCGTCACAACACACGCCATGGTTTGTACGCTACACTTCTCAACCCACTCCTGTTCCTCCCTACTAACGTCGGCCGCCTTCTCGGCAACGACCCAGGGTGAAACCTTAGAAGCAGGCACCGCAAAGTCGTTGCCGAGGAGGAGGTCGACGCCCCCAACAGGCAAGTTCTCTACAATTCCTACATCCAGCTCCTTCGCCACACCACCCACCTCCAGCTCCATCCGCACCAGCGGGTAGGACTTCGTAGCATTGATACCCTGAACTACCACCACCCGAGCAGCGTTAATCGGTCTACCAGTAAAGTTCTTTAACAAGGTCTGAGAAGCCCCCGTATCACGCAATAGCTTAACTCCTTGCCTTTCGCCAGCCCACCTCACAAAACCATGCCCTCTATGACCCCCAAAGACGTCGCGGACAGGGTTCGAGCCTTCCGGACTCTTGAACACAGGCTGTGTCCCACCCTCTGACGAACTACCCTTGGCAAACTCAGAAGATATAGGCGACACCCCTATGCTGCGGGCCAATGACACAACCTTGTTTGGTGGCTTGTTCGGACAAGCATTTGCAAAGTGACCCTCCTTGTGACATGCAAAGCACTCTTTACTCTTTGGTTTCCCTTGGGAGTGGGAGGTACCATTAGACTTCTTATACGGGACGGTATTTGGTTTATGTTCAGTTTTATTTGTCAGTGCTAGATGGTTTTGTGTATTTATGTGTATCAAAATTCTTGGGAGGGGGAGGGGTACAATCCTTTGCACCCGACTCACTCCTAGCTGCTGCTCCGCACCCTCGAATTAATGACAGTCGGAGGTCAGCCATTTCTGCTGCCTCCTGGAGAGTTCTAGGATTTTTTTCCTTTATATTTAATGTTAAGTCCCCGCCTGTGCACTTAAAGAACTGCTCCAAGAGAACCAGCTCACTCAACTCCTCAAAAGTAGCTGCCCTCTCAGAACGCAGCCAATGTCGTAGTGCATCAGACAAGTCCCGGGCGTGTTCTAGGAAGGTACTACCTTGCCCTTAGTAACACCCCGAAACTTCAAGCGGTAAGTTTCTGGTTGTAACTCATAGGCCCGTAGCACAGCCTTCTTTAGCTCATCATAAACTACACAGGACTCTAAAGGTAGTGCATCATACGCTTTTAGCCCCTTTCCTAGGAGTCTTGATGAAACTAATGCTGCCCACTTTTCCTGAGGCCACTGGTGTTCGTGACACTTCTTCTCAAATCGCATAAAAAACTCAGCCACACCTAATTCATCGAACACAGGAACTAGTTTAAGCAGGTGCGACAATGATTGGTCCCGATGTCTGTTACCTCCCCCAATATTTCGCCCTGTTACCTCCACTCGAGATCTCTCCAGCTCCCTGTCAGCCCGATACCTAGTAGACTCTGCCTGCAGTTCAGCCTCTCGTATAGCTGTTCTCTCTGCAGCCTCAGCCTGAACACTAGCCTGTCTCTCGGCAGCCTCAACCTGAGCTCTAGCAGCCTCAACCTGAGCTCTAGCAACCTCAACCTTGGCCATCTCAAGCCGAAACAACAAATCTGGAGTCAACCCTTGAGGAGGGGAAGGTGCATTTAATGGAGAGGGTCCCTGTGATTGAATTCCACGTTGCCATTGACCATCAACTTGGGGGTATGTACTAAATTCAGGCATCCTGACGTTTGATATGGGGGTAGAGTGGAGGGGGGGCTGGGGACCGGGGTCCCCAGTCGCCTCTCCACTCAGGTCTCTCCCTTCTAAACCCAATATCAAAGTCCTCAGCTGATCTTTCCTCATGCCACTTAAACCCTGGTGACCCTGAAGACCTGCCACACACTTTAAGCCATACTTATTCAGCTTCAACACCCTGGCAGCGGTAAGGGGCACCTCTAAAAATCTTCTAGCACCCTCCTCGCTATCGACTAGCCACTCCACAGGTCTTTCTCCCTCCGAGCCCGTATCGTGACCTGACCCATCACTGTGTTCTGATGTATTAGACATGCTTGTGTACTGCAGTAATTATCACGGTTATAGAATGTGCCTTATCTCCTATGCAAGTATGTATATACTAATGTTATTTAAAGTCTTTAACCCTTATTTAGCGGCAACATAAAAAAAAAAGCTGGACTATGTGCGACGTACATAACTCGAGAAGGCAATTTCAGCACGTAATGACCACTATACCTCTCCAGGAGACTAGCGATCGCCATTTGTACCTCCTGAAACATCTTACACTGCTCTCTCTCTCGCACTATGTATGCCGCTACCAGTAGAAAACTATCCACGGTTATTGCAAGAAACTCATCATACAAGGGATCGTTATGGTGTCATTCGAAAGCTCTGTTTATGCCCTTTCAGGGATAGGTACTTGTTTTACGTTCTGGGTCTTATTTAGGCATGAAAATGATCACGTAAACAGCCCTATTTTGGCTAAAAACACCCCGCTGTGCGGTACACATAAATAAACCGCATAGGCCGCTCGTAAGGTGTTAATGTGTTATATTGGTTGCTCCAAAAAAAAAAAAAATCTATGTCCACTGTATTCCTCTAATCATTAGGAATCTCAAAACAAATGACCACTATATTCCTCTGTTCAGTAAATCCTATGCAAGGTCGCCATTTGTTACGTCCTGGGATATATAAAAACTGGGCTCTTTCTATTGGACTAGGTATGCGGCAACAAGCAACAACGGAAAACGCTAGATCCAACCCTTATCTATAAACCCAGGCAACAAACCACCCTAAACCGTCAAGAGTCCTGCCTGGACAACAAGGTATCCTATGACTCGGTTACAGGGTGCACGCACTATAGACTGCTGATAGTCAAGCAGGCTATATAAAAGATCACACAATTAAGTTGACTTAAAGCTTCAAGGAAAAGATAGATAACGGAATTAAATTGCAGAAACAATTTAATAACAAACTAGAAGAAAGTACATTTAACATTACGTTAATTAATACAACTAATCACCCATGCGTAAAAGAAGGTGAAAGCAAACAGTCCTCAAAACATCGTACCGGTAGACAAGATGCGGGTTTCTAAACTGCATGCGGCTACTGTAGGATCTGATGCTTAGCAAAGAAAGTATGTTACGGATTTAGAGAAATCTTAACTCATAAGCAGGAATAAATACTAGTGATAGGACCTACAGTGTATAATGGCATAGGTATAATTAAATAAAGGCGGCAACTCACAACATAACCACATACAGGTGTGCTTTCCACTCTTAGTCAGGCAAGCCTGCTCAGACAGAGTCTCTAAGCCACACCCTGACTCACAATGGTCACAAAAACGGTAAACTGTGGCACAATAACGAGCATACAGAGATAATAAATCCCTAGCTGTTAATCTGCCAGGCGGCAGAGGTCTAGCCGGAAGGATATAGGCTTCGGATACCCGGGCTGAGCCACCTGCTCTAGCCTAGGGACGTTCCCAGGTCTGTGCGCCAAATTACTCTAATTGAAAGGGTGCTCTCTTGAGAGACTCAGATCGCAAGTATCTGACTCTCTCCTGGCGACCCTAAAACAAAAGCAAGACGTGCTAGCGCAGTGCTGAGTGGACTAGGCAAGGGCCCTCACACAACACAACACTAGACACACAGGGACACAGACAAGAAAATGCCCCCAGACTCCCACGGGTATCCTAGTAAAGTCGTGCGGGTCCACAGGACTCGCACCAGCAGACTTTACTTAAAGGATCGCAAAAAGCCTCCCCTCCGGTCTAGCCCCTGCTAACCTGACACAAGAACACACTAGCAAGCATGAAACCACCAAATATGAGACAACAAAAAAGCTTCCTAGGTCTTATTAACAATTAAATCTCTGCATAAGGCCCTAAATCCTATCTAGTTATCTGAGAGCTCGTCGTTAATACAATAATAGATATAAGGTCTATCAAGGGGATGGGGTAATTAAATAGACTGGTGAAGTAGTGGAAGGAAGGTATACAAAGTAAGAGAGAAAGTTTCTAAGTGGGGTTGAGAGGGATAGATATCAAGGGGGTCCGAAGGGTACGACAGTGAGGTGAGCTCTGAGTCTTGAATCTGTCTGGACCCCACCCTAGGCATGCAAAATACATCCCATGCTTGGCAACACTCAACACAGTTGCCGGGTCAAAATCCTCTACCCCTTGCGTGAGTCGAAACTAAGCCTAACGTTGCTATCAAATGCACGTGGCAACATCAGGCTCGTCCCAAGCAGGACTCTCCGCGCGAAGCAACGTCCCCCAGCCGGTCTCTCTCTCCCGCTCGTCTCCTCCCACTCTCACTAGATTTACATCTCATATATTATAATGAAACAATCAACTATCGAGAATAAAATATACTAAGATGCGTTGGTTAAGAATAAGGGCAGCTTCAAGCTGTGAAACAACATAAGAATATCCCAGACATTAGTTACATTGTCGTAGGATATATACTAAGGAAAAGCCGGCCGGCCGGCTGCCGCCAGCCGGTTTCTAAACGGCTGGGCAGCCGACACGCGCGCATGCCCGCACGTGGCTACTATGCAGGAGCGTCACGCTGCTTCTAAGGTTTCACCCTTGGTCGTTGCCGAGAAGGCGGCCGACGTTAGTAGGGAGGAACAGGAGTGGGTTGAGAAGTGTAGCGTACAAACCATGGCGTGTGTTGTGACGCGTTCTCAGACATCCGGAGCCTTGCAGCCACCACCTCAGTCTATCAAACCGCGGAGGAAAGGTCACAAGAAAACGGGAAGTGTTGGTCAATTGGAGAGTTTTGAGCCGGCAGTGTTTCTTGGTGACTCATTATTGGCACCTATGTTAGAGTCTGGAGAGGCCCCTGGGCCTGTCACCGCTAGTGCAGGTGCAGGGCAGGAAGAGACTCTGCGACAGCATCGTTATGCGCAGCGTGAGGAAAGAATGGCTCAGTGGGACATTGGAGGTGGAAATAAATTATTTAAGATGAACTTGGATAATCTCGCACCTGCTGATATATGTTCCTTGCAGCTGGAAGATCCTGAAGTCAGGGCGTGTGGTAATAGTGCTATCGAACTGGAGAGCGATGGGGATGCGCAGCCTGGTGATTTTTTCTTGTCCGAGGGGATCTTGTATCGGAGACATCAGGATCCCAAGAAAAAGTGGGATGGCGGGTCAGGATTAGTGGACCAGTTAGTAGTACCGAGGGTGTGCCGTGAGAGCTTATTGAGATTAGCTCATGATGTGCCTTTGGCAGGGCACCTGGGGGCACGTAAGACGGAGGCAGCTCTGAGCAAGCTTTTCTGGTGGCCTGGGTTAAAGGCGAGTGTCGTGTCATGGGTGTCACAGTGTCACACTTGTCAAGTTGTTGGGAAACCCAATCAGGTCATCCCGAGAGCCCCGTTACAATCCATCCCTGTCATTGGGCCGCCCTTCAGCAAAGTAGTTATCGATATGGTTGGCCCATTGCCCCCCACTAGTGCCGGCAATACATTTTTACTAACTGTAATGGATGTAGCAACACGGTATCCAGATGCTTACCCCATGCGCAACGGGATCGCTAAGACTGTTGTCAAAAACCTACTTGTCTATTTCTCTCGTTATGGCTACCCTCAGGAGATCCAGTCTGATCAGGGATCCAATTTTACTTCTGCTCTGTTTAAGCAGACCATGCAGCAACATGGGATAGTGTCTGTGGTGTCATCTGCCTACCATCCCGAGAGTCAGGGAGTTTTGGAAAGGTGGCACTCGACTCTCAAGAGTATGTTGCGGTGTTGTTGCATGGAAAATGGGAAGGACTGGGATCTAGGTCTCCCATACGTTTTATTTGCTGCGAGAGAAGTACCTGGGGAGAGCTTGGGATTTAGCCCGAACGAGTTGGTTTTTGGACACAGGGTCAGGGGGCCCCTCCACATAGTCAAGGAGATCTGGGAGGGAGTCACAAAGCCATGCTCGCTTCTAAAGTATGTAGTTGAAAGCCGTGAGAGAACGCTAAAGAGCTTGGAGGTAGCAGGACGGAACCTTAAGAGTTCACAAGCTCAGATGAAGGACAGATACGACCAGAAGGTGAAGCTGAGGGAGTTTGAAGTAGATCAGGAGGTACTGATACTACTGCCTCTGGTGGGACACCCCTTGTCTGCCAAGTATTCTGGTCCGTATCGGGTTGTAAGGAAGGTTTCTGATCTCGACTATTTAGTAGCTACTACTGATCGTAAGAAAAAGAACCAACTTTGCCATGTAAATCTGATGAAAGAGTATGTGAGGCGCCCCTCCAAGCCTCTCACTGTCCCGGTGTTGATCTGCAGCGATCGTGGTGGAGAAGGAGGAAGGGACAGTCAAGCTGCGGGGGAGGATAATTGGGATTGTCATGTTTCCGCGGATCAGTGGGCGGGGAATTCTAGACAAGTGGCTCACGAGTTGATATTGCACCTGCCTGAGCAACAGCGTGTAGCTGTGCAGCACTTGTTTGATTCAAACCCAGCTGTTTTCGCGGAGCATCCTGGCCTCACTACTCAAGCGGTGCACGATGTCGATGTTGGGGACCACCCGCCCTTTAAATCAGTGCCATACCGTGTTCCCCCTATTAAATTACCAGCACTTAGGGAAGAGCTGGATTATATGCTGAAACGTGGGCTGATTTCTGAGGGTGCAGTAAGGTGGACTTCCCCAGTCACACTGCAGCCCAAACCAGATGGCAAGGTGCGGTTTTGTATAGATTTCCGCAGGTTGAATGGTTTAACCCCCACAAATGCCTACCCTCTCCCTCGCATGGACGACAGTGTGGATAAGATAGGAAAAGCCAAGTTCCTCACTAAGATAGACCTTGTTAAGGGTTATTGGCAAGTGCCCTTGTCTGAGCGAGCGCGAGAGGTGTGTGGGTTTGTGGTGGACGGTGCCACATATCGTTCCCATGTTATGCCATACGGGCTGAAAAATGCCCCTGCAACGTTTCAGAAATTAATGAACGACATTGTAGCCGACATTCCCAACTGTACGGTGTACCTAGATGATGTCATAATATACGACGATGATTTTAACAGTCACTGTGCTTACATCGGACAGCTTTTTAATAAACTGAATGAAGCAGGTTTGGTGGTAAACCTGGGTAAGTGCGATTTTGTCAAAGCCACAGTTTTGTACCTGGGGTTCGAGGTGGGGATGAGTCAGGTGTGCCCTCCACAGACAAAGATCAAAGCCATCGATCAGTTTCCCCAGCCTACGACTAAGAAACAAATCATGCGGTTTCTAGGTATGATAGGCTATTATCGTCACTTCATCAAAGGCTATTCGACTGTACTTGCACCTTTAACTGACTTATTATCTAAGGACAAGAAGTTCCGGTGGGTTCCTGAGTGTGCAGAGGCGTTTTCCTTGGTGAAACACCTGTTATGTACCCACCCCATACTCAGGGCCCCGGACTTCAGCAGACCTTTTCAGCTGGCGACTGATGCCAGTGGCGTAGGGGCTGGGGCTGTCTTGTTACAGACAGATGATGAAGGTATCGAACATCCAGTGAGTTTTTACAGTAAAAAATTCAATAGTGCACAAAGGAATTACTCTGTAATTGAAAAAGAACTCCTGGCGATAGTGCTGGCGCTCAGGCACTTCGATGTATATGTTCCTGCTTTCGGACCAGTCGTAGTGGTTTATACCGATCATCACTCTCTGAAATTCTTGAATCAGTTTCATAACCGGAATATGAGGCTGACCAGGTGGTCACTCATGCTTCAGGAGTATAATCTGGACATACGCCATATTGCCGGTTCTGATAACGTGATAGCGGATTGTCTATCAAGGGTGGATTATGTTGGTTAGACTGCCACAGGATTGAGGGTTGAGTGTGGAGGAAAATAGGCTGTCACTGTAGTTCAGCCGGAAAAAAACAAATTAAAAAAGCAAAAACCTTATAAAAACTCTATATTTTTTATAAAGTGTAGAATTTTGTATAAGATGTTGTAGCAGTATCTAAGTTGAATGTTTTCGCTTATTGTCGCTAAGTTAGTTGAACTTGCTCGGTGGAGCGCAACAGTCTTTATTTTTTTTATATATAGTGCCTTGTGTCGCAACAGTGTGTGGTAATATGAGAAGCTTTCTGTTAGATATGAAGAACTTAGTCAAGGGTCTTATATCTTGGGGGAGGTGTGACGCTTCTGCATAGTAGCCACGTGCGGGCATGCGCGTGCGTCGGCTGCCCAGCCGTTTAGAAACCGGCTGGCGGCAGCCGGCCGGCAGGCTTTTCCTTAGTATATATCCTACGACAACGTAACTAATGTCTGGGATATTCTTATGTTGTTTCACAGCTTGAAGCTGCCCTTATTCTTATCCAACGCATCTTAGTATATTTTATTCTCGATAGTTGATAATTTCATTATAATATATAAGATGTAAGTCTAGTGAGGGCGGGAGGAGACGAGTGGGAGAGAGAGACCGGCTTGGGACGTTGCTTCGCTTGCCAGCTTGGGACGAGCCTGAAGCGTTGCCATATGCATTTCATTGCAATGTTAGGCTTAGTTTCGACTCACGCACGGGGTAGAGGATTTTGACCCGGCAACTGTGTTGAGTGTTGCCAAGCATGGGATGTATTCTGCATGCCTAGGGCGGGGTCCAGACAGATTCAAGACTCAGAGCTCACCTCACTGTCGTACCCTTCGGACCCCCTTGATATCTATCCCTCTCCACCCCACTTAGAAACTTTCTCTCTTACTTTGTATACCTTCCTTCCACTACTTCACCAATCTATTTAATTATCCCATCCCCTTGATAGACCTTATATCTATTATTGTATTAACGACGAGCTCTCAGATAATTAGATAGGATTTTGGGCCTTATGCAGAGACGTAATTGTTAATGAGACCTAGGAAGCTTTTTTGTTGTCTCATATTTGGTGGTTTCATGCTTGCTAGTGTGTTCTTGTGTCAGGTTAGCAGGGGCTAGACCGGAGGGGAGGCTTTTTGCGATCCTTTAAGTAAAGTCTGCTGGTGCGAGTCCTGTGGACCCGCACGACTTTACTAGGATACCCGTGGGAGTCTGGGGGCATTTTCTTGTCTGTGTCCCTGTGTGTCTAGTGTTGTGTTGTGTGAGGGCCCTTGCCTAGTCCACTCAGCACTGCGCTAGCACATCTTGCTTTTGTTTTAGGGTCGCCAGGAGAGAGTCAGATACTTGCGATCTGAGTCTCTCAAGAGAGCACCATTTCAATTAGAGTAATTTGGCGCACAGACCTGGGAACATCCCTAGGCTAGAGCAGGTGGCTCAGCCCGGGTATCCGAAGCCTATATCCTTCCGGCTAGACCTCTGCCGCCTGGCAGATTAACAGCTAGGGGTTTATCATCTCTGTATGCTTGTTATTGTGCCACAGTTTACCGTTTTTGTGAGCATTGTGAGTCAGGGTGTGGCTTAGAGACTCTGTCCGAGCAGGCTTGCCTGACTAAGAGTGAGAAGCACACCTGCATGTGGTTATGTTGCGAGTTGCTGCCTTTATTTAATTATACCTATGCCATTATACACTGTATGGCCTATCACTAGTATTTATTCCTGCTTATGAGTTAAGAGTTCTCTAAATCCGTAACGTACTTTCTTTGCTAAGCATCAGATCCTACAGTAGCCGCATGCAGTTTAGAGACCCGCATCTTGTCTACCTGTACGATGTTTTGAGGACTGTTTGCTTTCACCTTCTTTCACGCAGGGGTGATTAGTTGTATTAATTAACGTAACGTTAAATGTACTTTCTTCTAGTTTGTTATTAAATTGTTTCTGCAATTTAATTCCGTTATCTATCTTTTCCTTGAAGCTTTAAGTCAACTTAATTGTGTGATCTTTTATATAGCCTGCTTGACTATCAGCAGTCTATAGTGCGTGCACCCTGTAACCGAGTCATAGGATACCTCGTTGTCCAGGCAGGACTCTTGACGGTTTAGGGTGGTTTGTTGCCTGGGTTTATAGATAAGGGTTGGATCTAGCGTTTTCCGTTGTTGCTTGTTGCCGCCTACCTAGTCCAATAGAAAGAGCCCAGTGTTTATATATCCCAGGACGTAACAACACACACACATAAATACACACACACACACACACACATAAATGCACACACACACACACACACATAAATACACACACACACACATATATATACACACACACATAAATACACAAACACACATAAATACACACACACACACATAAATACACACACACACACACACAAATACACACACACACACAAATACACACACACACATAAATACACAAACACACATAAATACACAAACACACATAAATACACACACACACACATAAATACACACACACACACATATATACACACACACACACATATATATACACACACTCACACATAAATACACTCACACACATCAATACACACACACACATAAATACACTCACATATAAATACACACACACACACATAAATACACACACACACATCAATGCACTCACACACACACATCAATACACACACACACACGCATCAATACACTCACAAACACATCAATACACTCACACACATCAATACACTCACACACACATATAAATACACGCACACACATAAATGCACACACACTCACACATATAAATACACATAAATACACACACACGCACACATATACTTACCTATTCGAGTTCACATTGTATTTTTTGTTCTACTAAGGTAAGTTTTTCAAGTACTCGTATAAATTTGTCGAGTCTCCATATACCAGATCTGGAGTACAGTTGCGCTAATAAGTCATGTCTCAGCTGTCATTACGTTTGGTTCGCTCTGTGCTATATCAATGTCTGTCAGATGTTGAATAGGGTGGGTAAGTGTAGGAACATGTTTGTATATCTCACTCGAAATTAAGAGATCAAGTTTAGATATTGCTGATACCAAATATTGATCAAAATATACTTGGTGCCGAGATATCACTTATTAGCGCGATTGTACTGTACACACATATACCAGATCTGGAGTACACACCATAAGTTTTAAGGGGAGATTTCCACTTGAGAGATTTATTTTTCTCCCTCTTGTTTAGCCCGATTGCTTTTGAGATTTTAAGATGTTCGCCCCATTAGTTTGGCGATTATAAGAACTTTCTCCCCATTTCTGTCATTTGTAAGACTTTTCGTGTCATTTAGGTGTCGATTCTTTCCTGGCGAACGATAACGAGCCTGTAATTGAAGAGAACCGACCTTCGGGAGGGAAATTTTTCTATCGAAAAATTTACAAATTTATCTTGAAAGGGGGTCTAAGCCCTAAGGGATGCTTGATGGAGGTCTAGGGAACAAACTAAAAACTTATCCTTAAATTATGCTTATAATAAGGTTAATTTGAGTAAGGTTAGGCTTGAAGGGAATGGATAAATAACATAACATGGTATTTAAGAGGAGATGGTCGTTTTTCTGGTCCCCCGTCTTCCTCATTTTTAGCCCCATTAGTTTTCAGATTTTAAGACGTTCGGCCCATTAGTTTGGCGATTTTAAGACCTCTCGACCCATTTATATCAATAATAAGACTTTTCGTGTCATATAGGTGTTTTTTTTTATAGCGAGCGACAGCGAACCTGTAATGCAAGAGGACCCGACATTTTTCTTTCGAAAAATTTACAAATTTATCTTGAAGGGAGGGTCTTGGAGGGTGTTTCTTTAAGCTTGATGGATGACACTGAAACAAAATGCTAAACAATATATATAAATGAGCAAATAAATACGCCCATCCCCCTTTAATTTGAGTAAGGTTAATTTTGATGGAAATAATAAAACAAGTAATGATTATAAAGATGCAATACTTTAATTATTGGGCTCTTCGCGTGACTGTTCTACTTGTGACCGTTGTTGTTGTTGTTTTTCCCTAAGCTGCCTGGCCGAACAGCCCCGAGTCCCTGAGGAAGGCCATGGCCACGATCGGGCTTTCCCACAGAGCTCTCATTGAGTGTAGATTGTGTTGTTGACGTAAGTGGTTGTGTGAAATGCAGTCTTCTATGATGTGTTTAATGGTATGAGGTGCTGTGTTACATCCCGGGCAGGTGGCCGTTTAGGACTGTGGCCGTTTTGGTGGTGTGGCCGTTTAGGACTGTAGCCATTTAGGACTGTGGCCATTAAGGACTACAGCCATTTAGGACTGTGGCCATTAAGGACTGTGGCCGTTTAGGACTGTGGCTGTTTTGGACTACAGCCATTTAGGACTGTGGCCATTAAGGACTGTGGCCGTTTAGGACTGTGGCTGTTTAGGACTGTGACCGTTTAGGACTGTGGCCGTTTCGGTGTTGTGACAGGAACGTTTCCTGACCACCCTTACGTAATTACTCAGGCCAGCTGTGAGATAGACTATTGCATCATGACTCGCTAGGTTACCAGTGGTGCCAATCTAGCTACTTCGGCGCCAAACAACGACAGATTTTTTTTTCCGGTGGTACCCACTATGCAGGTTGACAATAATAACACAAATGAAAATAATGATCTTACTACTACTACTACTACTTCTACTACTAATAATAACTATTACATAAGGCTGCGTCATACGGATATTTAATCGGGGCTATTCTGATGATTTGAGTAATTTATAAGTGCTACTCTACAGATATTACTAATTTTCGTATCTAGCAATACTTTCCGAGGCATTTAAATATTTGTATCTCTCTATAATTATACTGTATATACAATATAATAGGCATACAATTCGATTATCTTATTTATCTAGCGAAGTTCTTAAGCGCCTTTCGGGGACTAAGCTAGCGGTTTCTTATTTTCGTTGTAGACTTGGCACAAGAAATTCAGCCAACATCCTCTCACTTCTCAGACCACCCCCGTCATTGAGAGAGTGCATGTGTTATACGCTCCACTACTGTCGATACCATTCACCCCTTCTGTACCGGTGACGTCCTTTTCATTATATTCTGACAACTGTTAGACAGTTTTATGCAGCTTAGGAAAGACCTGGCGTAATCAATCGCCAAAGGAGAATGTGATTTGTAAACTTTTAGTGGTAGTTTTCAGGACATATGGTGATACTAGTTGTTGCTTCAGTGTTATCTACAGTACGTGTATACTGTATATCGAGAACATTTGGTGATAATATATGAACATTCAGCGAGTGTACACATCATTATACGGACAAGTGTGGCAAACTAAGAAGATTATACAGTATATAATTATATATTTATATATATACATATATACCGTATATATATATATATATATATATATATATATATATATAGTTGTGCCTGAAGCTTATCCCTCAATACCTTCACCTGACCTGACCCCACTAGACCAAGAGAAGGGTATATAGGATGTCTTCCAACAGGGTAAGTAACGATTACCTCAAGTTGTGCTGTGAACAATATTTCGAAGACACAAGTACACATGAATTAAATATTATACGGCCCTTGAATTATATATACTGTATATATATATATGTATATATAGCCTATATATATATATATAATTATATATATATATATATATATATATATATATAGTTATGAGTACTTCAGCAGTAGATTTTGGGCACTTAAACCTCCATATAAAAAGGAAAAGAATTGACAGGGCGCCAGGCAACATCTTTATTTTTCAAATTTTCGGCTAACCTTAAGCCATCATCAGGAACAACATTCCCTAAAAATAAGTAATATACTATTAGAACAACGCAATTTGTAAAAAATAGGGTAATGATTATCGAATCTATAAAAGGTTAAACTTACTAAATACAAACAATCCTATATTAATGTCTCACTATATATAAAATTAAAATTCATACACTAACCATGTAAAACCAGTGAAGATACCGAAAAGCAAAATAAAGACCATCACAATTGAACTATAACAAATATTTTAACCTTTGAATACAAAAATTGTTTCCATAAATTCAAAACAAAGTCACAACACAGGCTAATACCATACAACGGATCAAGAAACGATCTCCCAATTTATCTAACACCATTGATTTATCAGTAAGGAAACTATATAATAATATTTCGATAACTATCATTAACTTACATAACCCCTAACCAAAAATCCAAACACAAATGATACTCTTAGTCAAAAACATGAAAACATTAATAAACTAAGCCTAAATCAATCTTATATAATATCAAAGCAATACGAGACTGAAATTCAACCCAATCTAGAGATTTAACAAAAAAAACACAGCACTCCCAATGACTAAAGCAAAAATATTTATCTTTAAACCCATCATTATAATTGACTTACCCAGAAAAGAGTTCTCATCAGCACCAGGAACAAGAGAGAACTGAGGAACCTGAACCGAGAAGCGGCTAAAATAAACTCCCATGAAACAATTTCCCAAACAAATGAACCACTAACCATGTTGAACAAACCCTTGAAATTTGACCAAACATATATCTATGAACCACTATTTGCAAGATTGATTTCAGGATTCAGTTTACTAATTAACAACTTCTCACCAATCAATGCATCAGACTGGCTACCCAACCTAGAGACTATCTCAAAATCACCCACACTAAAGAGATGATCCTCTTCACGCGAATGATTTCGAATAGCCGAAAACGCCATAGCCTGTAAAAACTTTTCCGATCGGTAGCTCCTACCCAGGTGTTCAAATATCCTAATTTTGAAGGAACGACTAATGCATCCCAAATACCTAGCTTCACAGCTAGGACAAGTAAATTTGTATACAATATTTGAACACAGAAAGTCAGGCACGCGATCTTTGAAGCTAAAAAATGACCCAATTCTAAACTTATTGGTGAAAACAAATCTAAAGCTCACAGCAGGAAAACTATTTTTCAGAACATTTAGTGCAATTTTACGAAATTCATTACTGATAGATCCATAGTAAGGCATTTTAACATAAATTATCTTCTTTTTTACATCAAAATTTGATTGAACACCCTGAGCTTGTTTTACATACAAAAAATGTCTAAGTATACCATTGAATATATCTTCCTTATAGTTATTAAGCATAAAATATTTCCTTAATTTTTCAATTTCAACATGTAGCGAAACATATATATATATATATATATATATATATATATATATATATATATATATATATATATATATATATATATATATATATATATATATTTAACACTAGCCTTATGAGGGCTTAGGCCCAGAGGGCTAGTATAAAATAAATACGTCTTCAACAACTACTGTATACTGTATATAATACTCACTGCAATCTCTCTCTCTTCGCCGCAATGTTGCATCTCTCGCTATTCTATCGCTACCACAATAATCAGTGTTCCTCAGAGCTCTTTCAGTACATACCACCTCCTCTACGTAGGGTACGTAGCGCCCATCTTGCAATACAATCCCACCCCTACTCTGTACAACTCTCCAACTCAAGAGTGAAACGTTACTCCCAATCATTCTTCTATTCAACAGCTGAGCTCTAGAACTCTCTGCTTGAATCCATCTTTCTCTCATCCTATGACTTAAATTGTTTCAAACTCCGTGTGTCCAGACATTTCGGCTCGAACGTTCCTTGATTTTTAACCCTGTTACTCTTTTAACTCTGGGTGAGGCACGCATCATAGGCAGTTTTGCCTTTTGTCTCCCTCATCCACATAGAAAGAAAAAAATATATATAGATAAATAAATAGATAGATAGATAGATAAAGGCTCACCAGTAAGAGGACGACCAATTGTTTTTCTCACCGTGTAGTGATGAATATCTTATTTTAACCAAACGTTTCGGAGACCACAGTCCCCAACGTCAGTGGATCTAAAATTAGATAAACAAAACTATAACACTTTCACAGGGAAAATTGTAAGTAACTATTTATACAACATAATACAAAAGTTCCAAACAATTACGAACCGTTAAAAAAAACACCTAGAAGTATTATGGGGAGGAAGACCGTTTTTCTGGTCCCCCTTCTCCCTAATGTTTAGCCCCACTAGTTTTGAGATTATATGACGTTCGGCCCATTAGTTTGGCGATTTTAACACCTTTCACCCCATTTCGTTGTCAATTTTAAGACCTTTCGTGCCATTTAACTGTCTATTATATCCTGGCGAGCCTGCAATTTTAAGAGGAACCGGCCTTCGGCCGGAACATTTTTCTACCGAAAAATCTACAAATTTATCTTGAACGAGGGTCTAGGGGGTGTTTTTCTAAGCTTGATGGAGGTCTAGTGAGCAGGAAACTAAAATAATATATGAATAGGCTAAATGAATTTATAGACCAAACAAACGGTCTGCTTCCCCTTAAACAAAATGAGTAATGAAAACTAGGCACATTGAATAGCATTAGAGTACGGTTAGGGGAAGTTACTATACTCGGTTTCATTGAATAACATTAGGGGACGTTACTATACTCGGTTTCATTGAATAACATTAGAGTACGGTTAGGGGACGTTACTATACTCGGTTTCATTGAATAACATTAGAGTACGGTTAGGGGATGTTACTATACTCGGTTTCATTGAATAACATTAGAGTACGGTTAGGGGAAGTTACTATATTCGGTTTCATTGAATAACATTAGAGTACGGTTAGGGGACGTTACTATACTCGGTTTCATTGAATACCGGTAACATTAGAGTACGGTTAGGGGACGTTACTATACTCGGTTTCATTGAATAACATTAGAGTACGGTTATGGGAAGTTACTATACTCGGTTTCATTGAATAACATTAGAGTACGGTTAGGGGACGTTACTATACTCGGTTTCATTGAATAACATTAGAGTACGGTTAGGGGACGTTACTATACTCGGTTTCATTGAATAACATTAGAGTACGGTTAGGGGACGTTACTATACTCGGATTCATTGAATAACATTAGAGTACGGTTAGGGGACGTTACTATACTCGGTTTCATTGAATAACATTAGAGTACGGTTAGGGGACGTTACTATACTCGGTTTCATTGAATAACATTAGAGTACGGTTAGGGGACGTTACTATACTCGGTTTCATTGAATAACATTAGAGTACGGTTAGGGGACGTTACTATACTCGGTTTCATTGAATAACATTAGAGTACGGTTAGGGGACGTTACTATACTCGGTTTCATTGAATAACATTAGAGTACGGTTAGGGGACGTTACTATACTCGGTTTCATTGAATAACATTAGAGTACGGTTAGGGGAAGTTACTATACTCGGTTTCATTGAATAACATTAGAGTACGGTTAGGGGACGTTACTATACTCGGTTTCATTGAATAACATTAGAGTACGGTTAGGGGACGTTACTATACTCGGTTTCATTGAATACCGGTAACATTAGAGTACGGTTAGGGGACGTTACTATACTCGGTTTCATTGAATAACATTAGAGTACGGTTAGGGGACGTTACTATACTCGGTTTCATTGAATAACATTAGAGTACGGTTATGGGAAGTTACTATACTCGGTTTCATTGAATAACATTAGAGTACGGTTAGGGGAAGTTACTATACTCGGTTTCATTTCAGCTGACGGTAAATTACAAAGGAGTACAAAGGAAATCAAGCAACAACAGTTATAGTGACCCTTCTAGGTTGCTTGTCCTCCAAAACACTGAGGATCAAGTGTCCAAACAGTTGTTTAGAGTGGGTAAGGGAACATTGGAAAGGGAATTACTGCCCTGGAACTAATGTCCGTAGCAGGATTAGGAAGTTAGTAGAGGACAGATGGGTTAGTAACTGAGGGGGAGATAAAATAAAGTTATTCATTTACAAACGCAGTCAGTCGCGGGTTTGATGCGAGATATTTGTCTAGGCGGAGTTTAAATGAATCAACGGTGATGCAGTCTATAACGTTTCGGGGAAGCCCATTCCACAAGTTGACAACTCGATTGAAGAAGAAATTCTTAGATTCGTGCGAGTTAAAAGATTTACCAATAATTTTGCAACCGTTTCCCCGCGTGTAATTAGATTGGTCGATAGTGAAGTACTTACTACAGTTCATATTGTCGATGCCTTTGATGATTTTGAACACTTGAATTAAGTCACCTCTTAATCTGCGCTGGGTTAAAGGAAATGGATTTAATTCTCTAAGACGCTCTTCGTATGGTTTGTTCTTTAGGCTAGGTATAATTTTGGTAACTCTACGTTGAACTCGTTCTAGCTTGTTTATATCTTTTTGGTAATAAGGGCACCAGGATTGAACGCAGTATTCCAGAAGAGGGCGGACTAAGGAATTGTAAAGGGTTAGGATAACGTCTTTGGATTTATGCTCAAATGACCTGCCTATAAAGCCAATTATTTTGTTTGCCTTCTTAACAACTTCTGAACATTGTTGACTCGGTTTTAGGTTACTCGATATTGTTACTCCCAGATCGGTTTCTCTGTTTACATTCTTAAGCCGAGTGCCATTCATCGAATAGTTTGCTTTCTCATTTAGGTATCCGATATGTAGTACTTTACATTTATCCGCATTGAAACTCATTTGCCAAATTTGGGCCCAACATGACAATTTATCTAGATTGTGTTGCATATCGTCAACTTGTTCTTTTGAGAGTACGCTATTTGCAATTTTTGTATCGTCAGCAAATTTTGAGATTGTACAGGTGAGACCCTCATCTATGTCGTTGATGTAAATTAGAAAGAGAATTGGTCCTAGTACCAATCCCTGGGTTACCCCGCTACTTACATTGGTCCATTTAGATGCCTTACCGTTTATGACTACTCTTTGCTTTCTGTTGCTGAGCCAATTTTCTATCCATTTCAACACACCGTCTTGTATTCCATGCGCTTTTAGTTTTAGCAGTAAACGTTTGTGGGGAACTTTGTCAAAGGCCTTTTGAAAATCAAGGTATATAATATCTACAGCTTTACTCTCATCGTAGAGGTTGAGGATATCGTGGAAGAAGTCTAAGAGGTTTGTTAAACATGAACGTTTTTTACGAAAGCCGTGTTGAGTATCTTTAAGTATGTTATTTTCCTCTAAGTGATTTACGAGTCTGTCTCGTATGACCGTTTCTAGCAATTTACATACAACTGAGGTTAAGCTAATTGGGCGATAGTTACTGGGTAGGGATTTGCTGCCTTTTTTAAATATCAGTGTTACATTGGCTAGCTTCCACTGATCAGGCATAGTTCCAGACTGCAAGGATTTATTGAATAGTAATGTCAGTGGTTTGGAGAGCTCATCCTTAGCTTCCTTTAGAACTCTAGGCGAGATTGTATCAGGTCCAGGCGTTTTATTTACCTTGAGTTTATCTAAACAATTCAATACTTCTCTCTCTGTAACGGTGATATTGCTTAGAACATCTGAATTATCAATCTGAATCGGCGATGGTGTAGGGATATCACTGAGGTCTTCTGTTGTAAAAACTGATGCAAAGAAGGTATTGAGGGCATTACTCATTTGTACTTCGTCTTTGGTGTATTCTCCATTTTCATCGACTAATGGTCCAACAGTTGAAGTAACTACTTTTTTCTTTCTGATATAACTATAGAATTCTTTCGGGTTTGTTTTACTTTGATTCGCAATATGTAACTCTAGGGTCTTTTTACTTTGCTTAATTAACTTTTTGGCTTTGCGTCGTAGCTCTACAAATTTCACCCGTTCTTCGTCATTTTGTGAGGATTTTAATCTATCATTAGCAAATTTTTTAGCAAGCAGGCAGTTTGAAATATCTTTATTCCACCATTTGGGCTTATTATTATGGCCTGGACGCCGTATTTTCGATGGTATGCAGTCTTGCACTGCTTTTAGGTAATTGGTTTCGAATAACTTCCAAGATGTATTTATGTCGTTATTGTTAATTAAAAAGCTCCAGTCAGTTTCTTTAAACATAGTTCTAAGTTTATGGAAGTTTGCTTTCTTGAAATTAGGGACTTTTTCGATGCTACTATTTGGTTCGTTACTAGTAAACTTTAAAGTGAAAGTTATCGTACGATGGTCGCTGTTACTGAATTCATCACCCAACATTCAAATTCTCTATCAATTCTTCTTTTGTTGCAAGTACAATGTCAAGAACGTTATTACCACGGGTCGGCGTTCGAACAAATTGATAAAGCGAACTCTCTTGCAAGTTCGTATACAAGTCATGTCCGGAGTGTGAAGTAAGAGTATCGCCCCACTTGGTCACAGGTAAATTAAAGTCGCCAACAACTACGGTATCTTGTGAGCTACTTACATCTGCAATTTGTTCGTAAATTTCTCGGTCAGTTTGCACTGATTGAGCTGGAGGTCTGTATATTAACGCAAGTATTATTTTTTACCTTTATTATTCTTTATTAGCACAAAAGATGTGTCGACGTTCACAATTTGAGGTTTTGACAAGAGGGTCGGGTTAAGACTTTCTTTGATATAATGTAAAACGCCACCTCCATTTCGATTTATTCGGCTTTTCTCAAACATTACATAACCGGGAATTGAATACTCTGCTAAAAAGTCTCTATCTTCTGTATTGAGCCAAGATTCTGTTATGCCAATCACATCATCATTTTCTGTAAACACTAGCTCCTCTAAATCTGAAAATTTATTGCGTATGCTACGAGCGTTTGCATAGAAAACCTTTAAATTTGTTATTTTAGAACTCACGGAACGCTCTTTAATAATATTTTTGGTTCTTGTCGGATCTACATTTATGTTCATGGCTGTCCTCGGTCCTCGCTGTCTTCGGTCCTTATCGCTGGTGGTCCTCGGTTGCCTCTGTTTTTTGCTTGGCGTTGGATGATTTATGTCACTGCTGCTTCTTCTCGGATGGCGTTTTTTGATCCATGGCTGCGGACTGCTTCGTGTAGGAGACGACCCATGCGTGCTGAACCCACAGGGTTTAGATGAGTGCCATCCTTGCGGAACAGAGTAGGCTGGTTGTAGAAGTTGTCCCAGAGGTTGATGAATTCAACTTCTTCCCTCAGACACAAATATTTTAGTCGGCTATTTGTGCTGAAGGCCTTGTCGTAGAATTTGTCAGGTGCGTCGATCTTGGGGAGAATGCCTGAGATGATGATATTCCTTGACTTGTTTTTGTAGTGCTGGATCATCTTGCGATATTTCTCCATCAATTCTTCGGATCTGGTGCGCATGACGTCATTTGAACCAGCATGGATGACAAAAAGGGTATTTTCATTTGCATCCTTTGTGGTATCTTCGAAGGCTTCCACAATGTCGTCCAGTCCAGCTCCTGGGATGCAAAATCTTTTTTGTCGATTTGGGACTCTGTCGCAGAACTCTTCGACCTGTCCTCGTAGGATGGAATCCCCAATGAGCCTGGTCTCTTCTGGTTCGTCTTCCATCTCTACCAATATCTCAAACCTGTTTGACATTGTGACCTTTTCTGCGGTGGCCGTGCACCGTTCCTCACTGGTGTAAATCTGGAAACCTGTGGTGGCGGGACTCTGCGTACAGGTCGGGGAGAGGAGTGGTTAGAACGGGGGCGAGGGGTTGGTACTGTTCGTGCTAGCAGGCTTCTTGCACGAGGAGTGGGGGAGATACTAAGGTGAACAGGGCGGCTGTCCTGGTTTGATGTCGGCTCAGGTTCGTCAGAAGATGCTGCAGTGGCTACTGCAGGTGTTGGATTGTTGGCAGATGACGTTGGGGCGGTGGTGGATGTTGGAGTTGAAACAATTGGAGTTAGTGATACTCCAACGTTGAGTGTTACAAACTCTTGGAGTGATTCCAGCTTCCTGGTGAGGGCGTTGATCTTGTTGTGGGCTTCATCCAATTTT
Source organism: Paralithodes platypus (assembly GCA_032716605.1). Classification (NCBI taxonomy): domain Eukaryota; kingdom Metazoa; phylum Arthropoda; class Malacostraca; order Decapoda; family Lithodidae; genus Paralithodes; species Paralithodes platypus. The sequence goes on from CM064545.1 coordinate 26,068,760, forward strand.
GATGTCAAATCCTCTCGTTGCTGGCAGAGTCGGCAGACTTGTGGATCGGCAGGAGCAAACATGGAAGCACCAAACCTACCGGCGCAGTTCGTACAGGCACGAGGCATGGTGACGATCACTTTCTTCAGATCACTTCACTCACTTAAAAACACTTAACTCACTTTAAAAACACTTAACTCACTTTAAAAACACTTATCTCACTTTAAAAACACTTCACTCCCTTCAGGTCGCTTCACTTACTTAAATAGGCCTAACCGAAAACAACATTTTTGAAATACGCACAAATAGGTTATCAGCGGTGATAGCCTAACCAAAAATTAAAACAAAACATTATATTTGAATACGCAGTGATAGCCGAACCGATTATTTTTTTATTTTTATTTAAACAGAAATAGGCCACCAGGGGTTATAGCCTATCCTAACCGAAAACAAAAATTATGAAATACCGGTACGCAGAAATAGTCCACCAGCAGCGACAGCCTAACTGAAAATTTAAAAATTGAAGTACGCAGAAATAGGCCACCAGGGATGATAGCCTAGACTAACCGAAAACAAAAATAACCGAAAACAAAAATTATGAAACACCGGTACGCAGAAATAGGCCACCAGCGGTGATAGCCTAACTGAAAATTTAAAAATTGAAGTACGCAGAAATAGGCCACCAGGGATGATAGCCTAGACTAACCGAAAACAAAAATAACCGAAAACAAAAATTATGAAATACCGGTACGCAGAAATAGGCCACCAGCGATGATAGCCTAACTGAAAATTTAAAAATTGAAGTACGCAGAAATAGGCCACCAGGGATGATAGCCTAGACTAACCGAAAAAAAAAATAACCAAAAACAAAAAGTATGAAATATGCAGAAGTAGGCTACCAGGGGTGATAACCTACCTAAAAAAGCAAAACAAATATACTGTATATATATATATATATATATATATATATATATATATATATATATATATATATAATAAAATATGTAACTAAATATACAATTCACCAAATAGAGATTATATAAGAATAAAGTGTAACTTACTTACATCTTCAGGATGTTCTGGCAGGAGCTACACAGCCTCATAAATGGTGGTCCGCTTTGAAATCCTCTTTATTTGGAATAGATTCCTCCATGCCTCCTCTTTGTGATTCTGATGGCTCCATCTCTTTTTATCCATTATCGAAGGCCAATATTCTATCTAATATTTTTATTAATAAGCAGAGTAATCAGGAATTGTCTTTGCCATTGACATGTTTCCCTAGACCCAACCTCAATTCAATGGCATTCAAATCAGCTGAACTGAAAAGGTACTTGCTGGATCTTGATACCTATGGTGGCACAGACCCGGATGGGTTTTTCCCTCTCTTTTTTAAAAAGGTTGCAGTGGTCTTGGCACCTAAATTGGCAGTGGTGTTTAAGTTGCTTTTGAAATCAGGTAGTTTTCCTCTTTGCTGGCGTAAGGCTATTATCACTCCTATTCCAAAGGGAAATACTGCCTCATCATCTCCTAATGACTATCGCCCTATCTCCATTACACCTATCCTATCCAAGCTCTATGAGAGGCTTTTGTCCAGACGCCTTTCCTCTTATTGTAATAGTCATAATTTGATACCAAACTCACAGTTTGGTTTTCGTAAGGGACTGGGTACATGTGATGCACTTCTGATACTCACCCATGACTTGCAATCTTCATTGGACCAGGGACATGAGTCTCGCGTCGTGGCTATTGACTTTAGTTCTGCTTTTGATTTAGTCAACCATAAAGCACTTCTGTTTAAGTTACAGCTCATTGGTATTGGTGGCAATTTTTTAAGGATCTTTGAAGATTTTTTGACGAAAAGATCTCAGTCTGTGGTCATTGATGGGTGTCATTCCCCTTCTGTTACTGTTGTTTCTGGTGTTCCACAAGGCAGTGTCCTTGGGCCTTTGCTTTTTATTATTTTTACTGCTGACCTGTGTTCCGAGCTTGAAAATAAACTAATCTCCTATGCTGATGATAGAACTTTATATGCGTCAATTGCATCACCAATAGATCGACACGTAATTGCTACTGCTCTGAATAGGGATTTAGCCAAAATTACATCATGGTGTGAACTTTGGGGCATGAAACTTAATGCTAGTAAAACACACTCCATTATCATCAGCAGATCTCGTACCTTGGATCCTCCCCATCCTTATCTACAAGTGTCTGGCGAGCAAATTGAGAATGTGGATACTCTGCGTTTGTTAGGAGTTACTCTTGATCCCAAACTTACTTTTGAAAAGCATATTCGTTCTTTCTCCTCTTCCATTTCCCAAAAAATTGGTCTGCTTCGCAAGGTTTATAAAACATTTGCTTGTGACGCCACAGTTATCAAGTCTTTTTATGCTTTTATTTTGCCACATTTCGAGTACTGCTCACCTGTCTGGTTGTCAGCAGCTGACTGCCATCTCAAGTTGCTTGACAGGTCGCTAAATTCCATCAGTTTTATTCTACCTAATTTGTCTCTTGATCTGTGTCATCGACGTAAAGTTGGTGCCCTTAGTCTTTTATTTAAAGTTTTTAACAACCCTCAGCATCCCTTACATGGGGTTCTGCCTGGGCCCTATGTCCGGGCTCATGCAACTAGATTCACAAGCAATCTTAATTATCTTGCCATGAGCCGTGTTAATTTTTCTACTACACAGTTTTCACGGTGTTTTGTGCCGGCCATGGTTGACTTGTGGAATAAGTTGCCAAATGAGCTAGTCAATTCAGCTAATATCTCCATTTTTAAGTCTAGAGTTAATGCTTTTTTGCAGCATTAATTCTAATTTTTAAACTTATTTTATTCTATTTTATTGTATTATATTTAAGCTTGATATCCTCCACTGCATAATATGTTATCTGTGTTTAATATGTGTATATGTACAGTACAGTATACAGTGTATGTTTTTATTTTTTCCTAAGTTGCCATAGTCTCTCTCCAGTGCCTCCGGGTGTTTTGTGTGGATTGATCTTGATGGTGTTTCTGCACCCTGGTTGGAGACTTCGGCATCTCATATAATAATAATAATAATAATAACTGCACACAAGGGGTTAATATACTGTATCAACAGATGGCGCTGGTGTCACTGTAGGCTAGTCAAGCAGGATTATATTTCGATAAACAAAGTTATCAGTCAAAGGTTACTACAAGATCATGCAAGCAACAACTAAAATTACAGATATATATAGCTACAGTAGGATACTGAATACGATAACTACTAGAGTTAATAAGAAAATACAAAGCTAGGTCGATTATAGGTGCGCGTGCGTCGTCTGCTACAAGCTATGATAGTAAATGTAAACAACAATGTTTATAAGTCAGAAAAGCAATAAAATAACATGCACAGCAACTACAGAACTATGTGGAGGTTAAACAAGCACTTAACTACTGTTCATGCAATGAATAAAGGGAATAGGGTTATGAAATACTCAAATTAGGATCGAGTTTTCTCAGTGGCGATGCGGAGCTGTTGGCGGTGCTAAAGCCGCTGAATCCGTTAAGGGGGGATGGTTAACTTTTTGGGCGAATTTTGAATGTATTCATTATTTTTCTAGTTTCCTCCCTAGACCTCCATCAAATAAACAACAAAACATCCATTAGATCCCCCTTCTAGATTAATTTGTAAATTTTTCGGTAGAAAAATTTCCCGGCCGAAGGCCGATTCTTCCAACACTACAGGCTCACTATCGTTCGCCAGGAAGAAAATCGAAACCTAAATAGCACGAAAGGTCTAAATATTGACGAAGAAATGGGGCGAAAGGTCTTAAAATTGACTAACTAATGGGGCAAACATCTTAACATCTGAAAACTAATGGGGCTAAACATGAAGGAGAAAGTGGTCCAGAAAACCGGCCATGTCCCCTTAACAACTTATTTCTCTATAACTAAAGGAAAAATAAGAAACTGCTATGTCTATGCTTCATATTTAAATCAAGTTGATATAATTAACACCACATTTTACTACAAAATCTTCAAAATAACTGAGAAATCTGGATGGAAACTTTGCAATTTACCGTCAGTTGAAAAGAAACGGTATAGTTACACGGATCCTCTCTTTCTCTCAGTAACTTTCCTGCCAATTTAATTTCATTCTAAATACAGAGTCATGGCAGTTTCTTATTGTCCCATTAAATATTGAGAAATCAGTTGCCAATGATGTAAACTCATTGCTAAGGGGCACAGGGCCTTGGGTGGGGCTTTGGTTTCCCGGGCGTTTCCGCACCCTCCTCAGCTCCCTGCCTTGGAGTGGCTTCGGTCACCCGGGCTGTATTAGTGGTAAGCAGGGAGGGTTTTGCGGGGGCGCTCGTTTACGGCCTTGCTCGGGACCTTGGGGCTGTTCGGCCATACAGCCTGGGGAACAGCAACAACAACAACTCATCCCCATTAATTTAACCCCTACAGTACCGGTGACGTCCTTTATATTATGTTCTGGTAACTATTAGACGATTTTATTCAGCTTAGGAAGAACGTTCATCAATAAAAAAAGGCTATCAACTACCACATTTAATCCTTGTTGCTACCCTATATCCTTTCTAAGCTTCTCAAAATAGCCTAAATGTAGCTGAATTGCATTATAATATACGTCACCGGTACTGTACGGGTTAACCCTTGGAGTACCAGCGACGTGTGTTATATTCTCTTACAGCTATAGTTATACGATATTATGCAGCTTAAGAAGGATCTGTGGTAGTTAAAAAGGGTGGGTTGAGATAGTCTGAAGCTCTTTTTATTGCTAGAGGTCATTCCTAAGCTGAATGAAATCGTCTAATCATTGCCAGAATATAATTACAAAATGACACCGGTACTGAACGGGTTAAACAAGTAACTATAAGAACAGAGAAAGATAAAGAGTGTGGGTGGGAGGGAGGAGATAAGGAAAGGAAGGGAGATATGACTTGAGATATTAACACACTGTCGGATATTAATACAATGAATAAACTGGTATATGCTTGTTTCAATGTCGTTTTTATACAAATCTAAATTGAAAAATATATTTGAAAACAAAAATGGCCTTGTAATAACTAAGCATGCACATACCGTTATATGTATACACACGTTACACACACACACACACACACCTATGGAGACCTTGAGCTAGGCTATAAGGATTTTACAGCTGTTATTGCTACAGTCCAGAACCGGAGACACTGTTTGAAGATTTGGATGATTACGATAAGGAATATTAAAACACACACACACACAAACACACACACACACATGAAATAGCATTGTTTTATCTCTTCTATCACTTCCCAAGACATAAGTTGAACTATAACTTATATTTTTATCTTGACGTATGAAATAATAAAAACTTAAGGGGAGGCCGTTTGTTTGATTTATTAATTAATATATTCATATATATTTTTAGTTTCCTCCCTAGAACTCCATCAAGCTTAGTTTTCCGCTTTGACCGCGTAAGGCTAGTATCACTCCTATTCCAAAGGGAAATACTGCCTCATCATCTCCTTATGACTATCGCCCTATCTCCATTACGCCTATCCTATCCAAGCTCTATGAGAGGCTTCTATCCAGGTGCCTTTCCTCTTATTGTAATAGTCATAATTTGATACCAAACTCACAATTTGGTTTTGGTAAGGGATTGGGTACATGTGATGCGCTTCTGACACTCACCCATGACTTGCAATCTTCATTGGACCAGGGACATGAGTCTCGTGTCGTGGCTATTGACTTTAGTTCTGCTTTTGACTTAGTCAACCATAAAGCACTTCTGTATAAGTTACAGCTCGTCGGTATTGGTGGCAATTTTTTAAGGATCTTTGAAGATTTTTTGACGAAAAGATCTGTCTGTGGTCATTGATGGGTGTCATTCCCCTTCTGTTACTATTGTTTCTGGCGTTCCACAAGGCAGTGTCCTTGGGGCCTTTGTTTTTTATTATTTTTACTGCTGACCTGTGTTCCGAGCTTGAAAATAAACTAATCTCCTATGCCAATGATACAACTTTATATGCGTCAATTCCATCACCAATTGATCGACACGAAATTGCTACTGCTCTGAATAGGGACTTATCCAAAATTACATCATGGTGTGAACTTTGGGGTATGAAACTTAATGCTAGTAAAACACACTCCATTATCATCAGCAGATCTCGTACCTTGCATCCTCCCCATCCTTATCTACAAGTTTCTGGCGAGCAAATTGAGAATGTGGATACTCTGCGTTTGTTAGGAGTTACTCTGGATCCCAAACTTACTTTTGAAAAGCATATTCGTTCTTTCTCCTCTTCCATTTCCCCAAAAAATGGTCTGCTTCGCAAGGTTTATAAAACATTTGCTTGTGACGCCACAGTTATCAAGTCTTTTTATGCCTTTATTTTGCCACAATTCGAGTACTGCTCACCTGCCTGGTCGTCAGCAGCTGACTGCCATCTCAAGTTGCTTGACAGGTCACTAAATTCTATCAGTTTTATTCTACCTCATTTGTCTCTTGATCTGTGTCATCGACGTAAAGTTGGTGCCCTTAGTCTTTTATTTAAAGTTTTTAACAACCCTCAGCATCCCTTACATGGGGTTCTGCCAGGGCCCTATGTCCGGGCTCGTGCAACTAGATTCACAAGCAACCTTAATGATCTTGCCATGAGCGTGTTAATTTTTCTACTACACAGTTTTCACGGTGTTTTGTGCCGGCCATGGTTGACTTGTGGAATAAGTTGCCAAATGACCTAGTCAATTCAGCTAATATCCCCATCTTTAAGTCTAGAGTTAATGCTTTTTTGCAGCATTAATTCTAGTCTTTAAACTTATTTTATTATATTTTATTGTTATATATTTATATTTGATACCCTCCACTGCATAATATTTTAATATTAATTTTATCTGTGTTTAATATATGTATATATAGAGTACAGTATATATGTTTAATATATGTATATATACAGTACAGTATATGTTTAATATATGTATATATAGAGTACAGTATATATGTTTAATATATGTATATATACAGTACAGTATATATGTTTAATATATGTATATATACAGTACAGTATATATGTTTAATATATGTATATATACAGTACAGTATATATGTTTAATATATGTATATATACAGTACAGTATATGTTTAATATATGTATATATACAGTACAGTATATATGTTTAATATATGTATATATACAGTACAGTATATATGTTTAATATATGTATATATAAGTACAGTATATATGTTTAATATATGTTATACAGTACAGTATATATGTTTAATATGTATATATACAGTACAGTATATATGTTAAATATATGTATATAGAGAGTACAGGATATATGTTTAATTTATGTAAATATACAGTACAGTATATAAGTTTAATATATGTATATATACAGTACAGTATATATGTTTAATATATGTATATACAGTACAGTATATATGTTTAAATATATGTATATATACAGTACAGTATATATGTTTAATATATGTATATATACAGTACAGTATATATGTTTAATATATGTATATATACAGTACAGTATATATGTTTAATATATGTATATATACAGTACAGTATATATGTTTAATATATGTATATATACAGTACAGTATATATGTTTTTGTTTGTTTTCCTAAAGATGCCGTAGTCTCTCTCCAGTGCCTCCGGGTGTTTTGTGTGGATTCATCTTGCTGGTGTTTCTGCACCCTGGTTGGAGACTTCGGCATCTCATATAATAATAATAATAATAATAATAATAATAATGATAATAGAAAAACACACCCTAGACCCCACTTCAAGATAAATTTTTACATTTTTCGATATAAAAATGTCCCGGCCAAAGGCCGATTACTCCTAAGATTACAGGCTCGATATCGCTCGCCAGGAAATAATCGACACCTAAATGGCACGAAAGGCCTTAAAACTGACAACGAAATGGGGCAAGAAGTATTAAAATCGCCAAACTAATGGGCCGAACGTCATAAAATCTGAAAACTATTGAGGGTAAGCATGAGGAAGAAGGGTGAGCAGAAAAACAGCCCATGTCCCCTTAACCCGGGAGCTGCGGGGAGACTCTTAAGAGTTCCCCCGGCGCACTGCGGGAAGACTCTTAACCTATCAAGTGCGCATGGGGGTAATTGGAAACGTCCCCCTGTGCTGACGTATTTGAGGTGTTTCCGTCACTAAAATATTCATTGTACCATTAATAGCATTAATACTTATCCATATGCGCCTATTATGGGTTGATTATAAAGGTATTAACCTGAAACAACAATAAAACGAGTGAAAACAGCGTTTGGATGGTCAAAATTGGAGATATAGCCCGCGAGTTGTATAATGTATGGGTGAGGCAAGCTGCTTTCCCGCCAATTTCCCCCAAGGCCACTGAGACACAGTCGATCGATACTCTCTCTCTCTCTCTTGCACTCGCTTGCCATCAGTGATGACAACACCCTGCTTGCAACTCGCTAATGTTAGCACGAAAATATACCTCAGAATAAGGGAATAACAGGGAAAATAGGTGATAACTGAAGGAGAGGAGGAAAGTGGGGAAGGAGGGGAGGTAGAGGACTGAGATTTTGCATGGCCCAGGGGCCAAAAAAATAAAAAAATAAAAAAATAAAAATAAACAAAATATTTTTTTTTCGATGTCAAAAGTTGATTTTTTTTTTCACTCACTCTTAAGAGTCTCCCAGCAGTCCGCCAGGGGAACTCTTAAGAGTCTCCCAGCAGTTCCCGGGTTAAGAGTCAGAGAAAATAAAAATCAACTTTTGACATCGAAAAAAAAAAAAAATTTATATTTTTTTTTTTTTATTTTTTATTTTTTTTTTGGCCCCTGGGCCATGCAAAATCTCAGTCCTCTACCTCCCCTCCTTCCCCACTTTCCTCCTCTCCTTCAGTTATCACCTATTTTCCCTGTTATTCCCTTATTCTGAGGTATATTTTCGTGCTAACATTAGAAATCCGATTGGAGGGTGTGGTCATCACTGATAGCAAGCGAGTGCAAGAGAGAGAGAGAGTATCGATCGACTGTGTCTCAGTGGCCTTGGGGGAAATTGGCGGGAAAGCAGATTGCCTCACCCATACATTATACAACTCGCGGGCTATATCTCCGATTTTGACCATCCAAACGCTGTTTTCACTCGTTTTATTGTTGTTTCAGGTTAATACCTTTATAATCAACCCATAATAGGCGCATATGGATAAATATTAATGCTATTAATGGCACAATGAATATTTTAGTGACGGAAACACCTCAAATACGTCAGCACAGGGGGACGTTTCCAATTACCCCCATGCGCACTTCAGAGGTTAAATAGCTAGACTAATCTCTACAATATCGCTCAGAAAGGGCTCAAGTCTATAGAATATCGCTGGAATTAACCACTTGCAAGTTTCGTTCTATAAGGAAGTTGGAGCTTTAGACATCGATATTTTGCAGAATTATCAGATAAAATACGGTCACAATATATTTATAAATATGTAATACCAAATTGATCATACTTTTTATCTATCAGAAACCCACATTATTATTGCATTTCTCTTTAATATCGATGTTTACGACGCCAACTTCCTTATAGCCTGAAACTCGCAGGTGGTGAATTCATGTCGCTAGATGTACAAATTTACGTTTATCAATACACCTACACATCTATCTCTGTCTGCCCATCTATTTATCTATTTATCTATTTATCAATACACCTACACATATATCTTTGTCTGCCCATCTATTTATCTATTAATCTATTTATCAATACACCTATTTATCTATTTATCTGTTTATCAATGCACCTATTTAACTATTTATCTGTTATCTATTTATCTATTTAACTATTTATCTATTATCTATTTATCTATTTATCTATTATATATTATCTATTTATCTATTATATATTATATATTTATCTATTATATATTATCTATTTATCTATTTATCTATTATATATTATCTATTTATCTATTTATCTATTATATATTATCTATTTATCTATTATATATTTTCTATTTATCTAGTTTTCTATTATATATTATCTATTTATCTATTTATCTATTATATATTATATATTTATCTATTTATCTATTATATATTATCTATTTATCTATGTATCTATTATATATTATCTATTTATCTATTTATCTGTTAATCAATACACCTACACATCTATCTCTGTCTGCTCATCTATTTACCTCAACGTACCTACAGTATCTCATCTGCACCATGTAGCCTACCAAATATTTACAAATATCTGTTAAGAGGAGACTGACCGTTTGTTTGGTTTATTAATTCATTTATTCATATATTTTATTAGTTTCCTCGCTAGACCTCCATCAAGCTTAGAAACCCCCCCCCCCCCCCTAGACCCACTTCAAGATATATTTGTACATTTCTTGGTAGAAAAATGTCCCGGCCGAAGGCCGATTCCTCTTAAAATTGCAGGCTCGCTATCGCTCGTCAGGACAAAATCGATACGGTACCTAAATGGCACGAAAGGTCTTAAAATTGACAACGAAATGGGGCGAAAGGTGTTAAAATCGCCAAACTAATGGGCCGAACGTCTTATAATCTCAAAACTAGTGGGGCTAAACATTAGGGAGAAGGGGGTCCAGAAAAACGGTCTGCCTCCCCTTAATTTACTAATATACTTTATATACCGGTATATAAATATCTATATATTTACTAATGTATATCTAACCTATCTCATCTGCAACATGTCCCAAATATATTCTATTCTATTTACTCAGGCCCAATCCCCACTTTTCCTTTTTTTTATTTTTTTTTGGTGGCCGACTCAAGACAGAGCCAGAATAGGGACAACACAACAGAAAACAATGCACACACAAAAACAAAATACAAATTCACACACATATATGCATACATATATACATACATTTGTTAATTAACTAATATATATCTATAAATATCTATATATTTACTAATGTACGGTACCTGTATTTGTACCCCCCAGGATCCTAAACCCGGGGACCTGATTGAGGTGTTCCGGCCCCTGTACCAGCACTGGGCCATATATGTGGGCGGAGGGTATGTGGTTCACCTCGTACCACCCAGTAAGTTACAAGTATAGTAATAAAATAAATTATAATAATAATTATAATAATTATAATATAGCTAGAATATAGTGTAGAAGAGGTCGCTGGCACAGAAAGGGTTAATTATATGCAATGGGAGGTGATTCCATTCTTGGATGCTGCAGGGAAAAACATGAGTGTCTAAATATGTACGTGCTTGCCTGATAGGTGTGGTATTTTAGGTTGTGGCTGCGTCTCGTAAATCGTATACTTGTAGGGTGTAAATATATATCTTTGTCTATGTCTACTAAGCTATTTGTGATTAAATATAACATTTGTTTTATGTGTATTTTTCTTTGTTGTAAGGTAGTCTAGGCTGATGTCTTGTTTGAGCAAAATGACAGATGTAGTGTGTCTGTAATCACGTAGTCCATCTTGCAGCTTTGTTTTGTATGGCTTCTATAGTTTATTGATATTACTGTGTGTATGTGGATCCCAAAAGGCGTCTCAGTACTGTATTCTAAACGTGACCGAGCAAGTGTTTTAGATGCTAGAATGTTTATGTTTGCATTAAGCCGGTATCACGAGCGCTTTTTCACTCAACATTTATCCTCAACACTGGTCTGGCAGCTTATGCAATTAACATAAATAATATTTCGCTTGCATAAATTTATCTATCATAAGTCTAGTTTCCGATACCGTTGCAAAATATTCCAAAAATGTTGACCATGGAATGTTGACTATAAAAGCTCCCGTGTGATACCGGCTTTACCCTTTGTAAGATTCCTGCCCAGGATGCCCAAGGCCTTGTTAGCCTTTGCTATGATGCTGCTAATATGAGTGGTCCACCTCATGTGCGCTGAGATGTGGACTCCTAAATATATGGATAAACAACACCATTTGAGGAAAAGCACTTTATTGACAAAGTTTCGCAGATAGCTTCATCAGGTCACTACATATGAGAGGGAATTGAGTCTAGGAAAGTGCTATGGAGTGTGTAGAAGAATGGGATGGTTTTGTTATTTAGATAAAATAGGACTTCAGAGGCTATCCACCCTTCTGGATTATTTACCCGTTCTGTATCGGCGACGTCTTTTATATTTTATTCTAGCTATACTTAGACTATTTCGTGCAGTTTTGAAGGATCAATGGTAGTAAATAGGGTTAAGTGAGATAGTTTGAAGGCCTGTTAGTTGCTGGAGGCCCTATTTAAGCTGAAGAAAATCATCTAATAGTAATCAGAATAAAGCATCGGTACAAAAGGGGTTAAGCCAGCACACTGGTAAGTCAAGAATAACGTCAGGAAATGGTGAAGCCGATTTTTTCTTTGTTTTTTTCTATATTCCAAATATTCCCTCTCGGGCTTAGGCTGAGAGCCTGCACCCTCTACCGCTGAACACGGCGAGGCCCGTGAGTTCTTGTTCCAGTCTAGGGAGTGAGACATGCGAAGCACCCATTCACGGCTCGAAGCAGTCCCATCTCCGAAGCCTCAGTGCTTCACCGTCTGATCCCCCAGACTCGGACCCTCATTCTCAGAACGCCACCTATTGAGCAATTAACTCACTAGGCATTGCCCCCCTATAGCATATTTTGAATATGGGAATATTCATACAGTGCTATTTAATCAGGGAACAATGAGGGTATACAGACATTTGTCAGGTCTAATGTCACCCGTCACTTGACTTCCTACTCTACACTGTTCACACTACCTCACCTCATCACATAGCATGGCCCCCAATTCACACACACCGTATTACAAACGTATATAATTGAGAATTATTGAGGTCTTTTCGATGTTAAATAAATATTAATAGTAGTAAAGGTACTATTACATCATCAGTAATAGTAGTAGTAGTAGCAGTAGCAGTCGTAGTCGTAGTAGTAGTAGTAGTAGTAGTAATAATAGTAGTAGCAGTAGTTGTTGTTGTTGTTGGCCCATAGCTATAGCGAGCTGTCTCTGGAGGCTGCACACAAGAGGAACGAACAAGAGAAGGTCAGGGCATACGTAGATTACGAGACAGCAGTGTCAGAGAGTCGCATCAGGATGCGACTTGATTGAAGTTGCATGCTATAGTGTATACACTATACAAAGATAGAAACATGACAATTTACCCTCAGCAGAAAAAAAATAGACTTTAGTAGCATAGTACTAGAGTAGTAGGAATAGAGTAATATCTGATGTATGTAAAATGTAATGGATGTAATATACAGTATATGAAAATAAAGGGAAAAAAGTAGTAGTAGTAGTAGTAGTAGCAGTAGCAGTAGTATTAGTAATAGCAATAGTAGTAGTAGTAGTAGTAGTAGTAGTAGTAGTAGTAGTAGTAGCAGTAGTATTAGTAATAGCAATAGTAGTAGTAGTAGTAGTAGTAGTAGCAGTAGCAGTAGTATTAGTAATAGCAATAGTAGTAGTAGTAGTAGTAGTAGTAGTAGTAGAGGAACGAACGAGAGAAGGTCAGGATATATGGAGAAAGGATCTTACAAGTCGAACATGGCAGCTTTACCCCACTAGTCTTCACCACATCAGGAGGGATGGGACCCAGGGCCCAGTGCTTCTATTCAAGGCTAGCAGAGATCATCGCAGAGAAGAAGCAACAGCCTAGGAGCCACGTCGTAGCCTGGATGAGATGACGTCTATCTTTCTCATTGCTCAGATCAGCACTACTATGCCTGCGGGGAACAAGAAGGTCTGCACCACAACCAGTGACGGTGGCAGAAGTAGACTACGAGGCAGCAGTGGCAGAGGGTCGCATTGGAAGGAGACTGGATTGAAGTTGCATGGTGTAGAATAGTAGTATCTGATGCTTGTGAAAATTAGTATGTGTACAATATTAATATAAGGTAGTGGTGGTGGTGATGGTGGAGGTGGTGATGGTAGTAGTAGTAACACGAAATGTATGAAAAATATTAAATAAAAATCAATGTAGTAGTAGTAAAAAAAAAAAAAAAAAAAAAAAGTAGTAGTAGTAGTAGTAGTAGCAGTATAAGTAGTAGTAGTAGTAGTAGTAGTAGCAGTATTAGTATTAGTAGTAGTAGTATATAATTTCTATTCCAGGTGAAGTGGCTGGCGCAGGTTCGGGCAGCCTCATGTCGGTGATGCACGACCAAGCCGTAGTGAAACGCGACCGCCTGATCTTCGTAGTCGGACAGGACCGGTGGCACGTCAACAACCTCCATGACCACGACCACACGCACCAAATACGATCCATCCCGACCATCGTACTGGAGGCGGAGGCGATGGTGGGCATGTCTATGGAATATAGAATTACCAGCTGGAACTGTGAGCACTTTGTTACCAAGCTACGGTATGGGGTGGCTAGATCACAACAGGTTAGTTCTAACGGGGATTTACTTAAGGGGGCCTATCTCGTAATTTTTTTTCTCTCTCTCTCTCTCTCTCTCTCTCTCTGGGTTGTATCCTTTTGGCCCCATTCAGCCATCCAGGTGTCAATATTTTCCTGGCTAGTGGTAGCAAGGCAGTATATATATATATATATATATATATATATATATATATATATATACTGTACACATATATATATATATATATTTTTTTTCAGCAAGCTAAATTTTTTAATTTTTCCATTGACAAATTTCTCCGGCGAAGCCGGATTTCTCCATACAATGCTTCAACGATAAACAGAATCTGTATCCAGACCAGATGGCTTGAGCAAAGTAGGAAAGAAGAGCAATTGGACAGAGGAAGAACAAGCGGAGAAGTGAGAAGTATAGTAGAAGACTGAAAGTTCTTGGGCTCAACCAAGTTGCTTCATTGTTGAATCTGTATTCGATCTTTGCAAACAATATATATTTACCTACTGATATATGTTTGTTACAAAGCCTGTTAAGATCAGATCTAAGTTTACTTCCCCACAATGCGACATTTATATAAGTCCAGCTATCGATGAGTTGACAATATACTATAGACATTCAGATTGTCTTTGCTATGAATCGGGGATAATAATATTATCAATAATAATAATGATTTTCAGTTTACTTGTATAGCGACATTCTCTGTGAGCATTCTTTGGTTGTTGCTTTTTATGTTTATCAAGCAAAGGAAGTATAATTTTCTAACGTCTCTTTATCTTAACAAGACAGCAAGATAGCCAAGTTTCCAGGTTTACTTGTAAGTTCATGTGAGGAGTAGAAATTATAGTTCAGGATAAACGTTTTACGTTATATACTAAGTTAAGCTTTGTGTTCTAATTCGTAGGTTCGGTCAGCAGCAGTGCAGACGGGCACAGCAGCGTTGGTGGTTGGAGGGGTGACTGCGTTCCTGGTAGCATTTTTATCCAGTGGGAGCAGACAGAACAGACGACAGTGAGAGAGCGAGATGGAGTTATCCAGACGGATTGCTCGTAATTTACTGTATGTCAGTCTCCGAAGGGCATTTGACTCGGTGCATCTGGAGACACTATGGGAACTACTGCAACGCTGTGGAATACCTGTAACGAATATTGGTGATTGGACTTTATATAGCCTGAATTAAACCAAAAACGGCGACCGTCCTCAATAGATGTTTTTCTGGTACACTGCGACTGTCCTCAATAGATCCAGATCATAAAACAACCCTTAGAAAACACCCTAGTGGCAAAGCAATTTGTGATTAGGTGGGATAATTCCCCTCCATTACTTGCTACCACTCCTAGGATACATGTGTCCCCCCCTCCCCCCTTCCCCTCCTTTTCGCCTCTCCTCAATTATCATATATTTTTCCTCTTATTCCCACTTTCATCGGGTAATTTTCGGGGCGAAATTTCCCCTCCCGGTCTCTTTATCATTGGTGAGGCAGCTAAAGATCCTACCAACACAGAGACTTCTACTCAGACTCACCAGTATCGATCGAGTGCTTGTAGAGGAAACATATACGCTGCCCCTGCTCTTGCCTCATGAATGGACCGGTCGGCAATAATACGTCTTTTTCACCCCCAAATACTATTCCAACTTCTTTTATTGCTCTTAGATGTTCATATGTTCATATTAAAAGCAAAATAGGCGCATTATTAATAAGTAATAATCATATATAATATTATGTTACATATGGCAATTTTTGTCAGAATAGAACCAAATATCTTCGCTTGGTGGGAGGGTTTGAACTACCATAGCTATAAACTAAGAGATGTCAAGTGTGGCGACGGAGTTTCCTCCTTCCAAGTTAACTCAGGAATGTGTGGTAACACCTTCAATTTTCAACAATTACATGGACTGGTTACTGCAGTCAATCATATATAACTGTCTTGATAGCGTAATGGTTAAGGCGCAGAATTTCGGTGTGAGTATCCTAGGTTCGAATCCACGAATCCACGGAGTACCACATGTATTTATTAGTTTCATTGATTTCATTAGTTAGGTTTATTTGTAAGTTAATTGGTGGGTTGGTGATAATAAGAATAGTTAATGCCGAGTATTAATCGGCAGTTTCACGATAACTTAACCTGGATTTTGTAGAGGCTATAGTTATCATACCCTAGATTTTAAGACATTTGCCCCATTAGTTTGTCGATTTCAAGACCTTTCGCTCCATTTCTTTGTCATTATTAAGACCTTTCATGCCCTTTAGGTGTTGATTTTTCTAACGATTTTTTCTACCGAAAAATGTACAAATTTATTTTGAAAGAGAATCTAGGGGGTGTTTCTCTAAGCTTGATGGAGGTCTAGCGAGGAAACTCATAAATATATTAATTAATAAATATATAGACCAAAAACCAAGCACTACCCTCTTAAACCAACGTCAGATAGAGAGGAGTGCCTTACCTTAAGCCGGTGGTGTCACACGAGAGCTTTTATAGTCAACATTCGATGATCAAAAATTTCTGGTAGCATTTCTGGAATATTTTGCACTGGTATCGGAAACTACAGTGATAGTAGATGAATTTAAGTAACCGAAATATTTTAAAAGTTGACCTCATAAGCTGCCAGACCAGTGTTGAGGAAAAATGTTGAGTGCAAAAGCGCTCGTGTGATACCGGCTTTAGTCAATTAGTGCCTATGAGGGAGTCATGTGGATATTTTTCAAACTTACTATTAACCCTTTGAGTACCAGCGACGTGTGTTATATATTATTCTAGCTATATTTAGACGTTGTTATGCAGCTTAGGAAGGATCTGTGGTGGTTAAAATGGTTGGTTGAGATAGCTCGAAGCCTTATTATTGCTAGAGGTCCTTCCTAAGCTGAGTGAAATCGTCCAATAATTGCCAGAATATGATGAGAGGAGTGCCTTACCTTAGTCAATTAGTGCCTACGTACCTTAGTGCCTATGATGGAGTCAGGTGGGATATTTGTTTAACTTAATATTAAGATGGGTCGTTTTTCTGGTCCCCCTTCTTCCTCATGTTTACCGTTTTCAGATTTTAAGACGTTGGACCCATTAGTTTGGCGATTTTAAGACCTTTCGCCGTATTTATTTGTCAATAACTTAGTACCTATGGAGTCATATTGGATATTTTTCTATCTTACTATTAAGAGAGCTCTTCCATAATGTAAGCACAAATCGTTTACTGGAGTAGGCTACAATAGGATGCCATAGTCCCTAGGCCCACTTTTAACCCCTTCTGTACCGGTGATGTACTTTTCATTATATTCTGGCAACTATTAGACGATTGTATACAACTTAGGAAGGACGTCTACTCATTAAAAGGCTACATACTATCTCAATTAATCCTTGTAGCTACCATATATCCTTCCTAAGCTTCATAAAACCGTCTAAATGCAGCTGAAACAAAAACAAAAGACGTCGCCGGGACAGAAGGGGTTAAACATTAAACACTCGAGAAACCCCTATGTTTATATTTGTGCAACTATAACTATCTAGATTGATTTTGGGATAGAACTTGAATAGTATAGTGTTATATAGTTGTGTAGTTGATGTATAGAAAATTATATTCATAAATTCGTTTCCAGAGATATACTTCCATGCTTAGAAATAGGTGAAGCCCACGAATATTTATGAGTGGGTTAGAGATTATGGCATCCGAGTGTACTCCTTTGATTCCTGGAAAAAAAACCTCATTTCTTATATATTTTCTGGGCTATTATTGGACGATTTAATTCAGATTAGGGAGGGTATATATTTTTTTTGTTTTCTATGTGACTGAGGGAGACAAAAAGCATAACTGCCTGCAGCGAGTGCCTCCCCCAGATTTCAAAGAGCGACAGGGCCGAAATCAAGGGACGTTCGAGCTAAAATGCCTGGACACACGGAGTTTGAAGCAATTTAAGTCATAGGAAGAGGGAAAGACTGATTCTGGGAGAGAGTTCCAGAGCTCAGAAGTTGAATAGAAGAAAGCCTGAGAATAACGTTTCACTCTTGGGTTGGAGAGTTGCACAGAGTAGGGGTGGGATTGTGTTGCAAGGCGGGTACTACGTACCCTACGTAGAGGAGGTGGTATACACTGGGAAAGCTCCGAGGAACACTGATTATTGTAGTAGCGATAGACTAGCGAGAGATGCAACATTGCGGCGAAGAGAGAGAGATTGCAGAGAGTTGGTGAGTGGACGGGAGTTAATGATACGAATGGCTTTCCTTTGTACTTTATCTAGGAGTGCGGTGTGAGAGGATCCTCCCCACACATGTGAACAATACTCAATACAAGGACGCACTGTTCCCCTGCACAGAGCAAGAAGCTGCGCAGGGGTAAAGAACCCCTTGAGGCTGTTGAGCACACCCAGCTTCTGGGAGGCTGCCTTAGCGAGACTGGTAATATGGTCTTTCCAAGTGAGAGCACAAGAAAAAGAGACACCGAGAACATTGAGGGAAGATGAAGGGTTAATTTTTGTATTGTTGAAGAATAAGGGATAGTCCTCTGGAGGTTCCTGACGGGATTGCTGGCTGGGGCGTTCTGGAAAAACGAATTGAGGTTTGATTGGGCTAGTCATTATCCTTTTAACCACTACAGATCCTTGCTAAGCTGTATAAAATCGTCAAATGATAGCCAGAACGCGTCATAATCCTCAAAATAATCCTCAAACTAATTGCCAATTTTTAAATGTATTCCCCATATATATAATATATTGCAATAGGTTATATTTATATTGTGATTTTATTATGGTATTTATAAGTGATTTAATTAACCCTTTCTGTACCGGTGAAGTCCTTTACATTATATTATGGCAAATATTATGGCAACTAGTATACGATTTCATTCAGCTTAGGAAGGATGTCTACCAGTTAAAAGGCTACAGACTATCTCAGTTATTCCTTTTAGCTATCACATAACCTTCCTCAGCCTCATAAGATCGTCTAAATGTAGCCAGAATAATATTAAAAAGACGTCGCTGGTACTGAATGGGTTAACCCCTTCGGTATGTGATAATGGTGTGACGCTATTGTATTCTGGCTTACATTAGACAATATATTCAGCTTTGGAAGGACCTCTAGGGATCGTATGGGGTACCAAAAATATCAATTGACTCCTTGACTCCCATAAATTGTCTAGTAGGGGGCAGGGGGCTAGAAATCCTCCTCCCCTTGTATAATTCTCCTATTCGACGAGACAGAGAAATGGGCAAGGGAACGCGAAAGTGGTCCCGGACCCTGAGAATAAGAACTTTAAATGTTGTTTCTGTTCGGGCTCTGTCTTGTGTCGACCACCTCCGGCAATGGGGTATGTGCCTGAGTATATACACACATACAATAAAGTATAATGTAAGCCAGACTAACCCCTTGAAGCTCTGTCGCGTTTTAGCAGTATATTTTGGTTATCATTAGACGTTTTTATGCAGCTTAGGAAGTATCTGTGGGTATTAAAAGGGTAAATACTATCTCAATCAACCCTTTGACTTCCATATACCATTACTAATCTGAATAAAATCGTCTAATAGTAGCCAGAAACAGAACGGAAACGCGTATTGGAGCTTGAAAGGGCTAATATGAAAGAGGCGTCATGATACTGAAGGGGTTAAACATGACTGTGAGCTTGCTTCTATGTAGTTGTTTTTTATACATTATTTTCTAAAGTGAATAATATATATATATTTGAAAATAATGACCTTGTAATTTTCCTGATATAGGCTAATAACCCTCTCGCTCCTTAAGGGGGTACTACTCGTTTTTTCTGGACCCCCTTCTCCTTCATGTTTAGCATATTAGTTTTAAGGTTTTAAGACGTTCGTTCCGTTATGTTTGCGATTTTGAGACCTTTCACCTAATTTTATTGTCAATATTAAAACCTTTCGTGCCCTTTAGGTGTCGATTTTTTCCTGGCGAGCGATAGTGAGCCTCTAATTTTAGAAGGATCCGGCCTTTGGCCGGGAAATTTTTCTACCATTTTTTTTTTTAAATTTATCTTGAAAGGGGGTCTAGGAGGTGTTTTTCTAAGCTTGATGGAGTTCTAGCGAGGAAACTCAAAAATAAATAAATAAATATATAGACCAAAAACCAAGCATCTACCCCCTTAACTGCTGGCGACGGTCGTTTCTTTGACACTTTTCCTCTTTGCCTTCAACCCCTCCCTGCAATGACGGACATCAGAGGTGCAGGTGACCAGTTTCATATTTACACTGAATGTTAGCACCTCATCAGCATGATCGATTTGATAAAAGTGGTTACACACAACACTCACAATAACAGCCACTGCCACAGTATGGTAACAGTCTACATGCACTTTATTACTGTACATTTGTAGTAGTAATAGTAGTAGTAGTAGTAGCAGTAGGAATAGCATATGAGCAATATGGAGTCACGAGCTGAAAAATCCTTCTCCAGGGATCTTCTGTGAGAGTCAGTCTCGGATTGGAACAGAAGAATAATTGTATCTGTGTCAATCTTGATTCTTGATTGGAGGACTATGTGAGTTGCCCAATAAATCCTACCACAGACCACCAGAGAGAGAGAGCGAATCAGAAGCGACTGAGGTGGCTCGAATGCCGCAGGAAAATTATGGTGTGATGGAGAACTCTGACACACAGGGCGGGGTCCAGTTCACAGCCCCCCAGCTAGTCAGGCAGGAGGGTTACATCGGAGACCCCAAAGGATAGGAGACTAGAACGCTGGGAGTAGAACTGTGGGCAGAAGAGAAAGTAGTGCTCCACCGTTTCATCCACCATCCGGCACCATTGACAGTTAGGATGTGGAACTAGCCGAAATCTGCAAAGGTGGAAGGCCAGGCCAACATGGCCGATGTGGAGGCAGCCAAGGGTGATGTGTGGGGGACTGTCGAGGGAAATGGTACCAGGGGTGAGGGGAAAGAATCCAACTTCCGGTCTATATGATCTGTGCCCCATGAATATTCTTTCCTCTCACTTAAACAGTAGGCTACCATAGTGCGGTTGGGAATATGAACATGATTAGATTAATATCCAGTATTCGAGAATGGATAATAAGTCGTAGGCGTGTGCATAAACCTTTAACCGTCCTGGTGGTGTAATGGTTAAGGTGGCAAAAATATGTGTGTGATAACCCGGGTTCGAATCCCGGTGGATCATATATACTTTAATTAATTTCATTGGGGGTGTGGTGGTGAGATTAATAAAAATAATATTATTAGTAGGTTTAGGGATATTTCTTCGAGAGGCCGGTCTATATGATCTGTGCCCCATGAATATTCTTTCCTCTCACTTAAACAGTAGGCTACCATAGTGCGGTTGGGAATATGAACATGATTAGATTAATATCCAGTATTCGAGAATGGATAATAAGTCGTAGGCGTGTGCAGAAACCTTTAACCGTCCTGGTGGTGTAATGGTTAAGGTGGCAAAAATATGTGTGTGATAACCCGGGTTCGAATCCCGGTGGATCATATATACTTTAATTAATTTCATTGGGGGTGTGGTGGTGAGATTAATAAAAATAATATTATATTGACCGAGAGTGGTACGTGAAAGTTCCGTCTGCAAATGGACATTCCATAGGGTCCGGCAATCAAATAAGCTATCTAGGAAGCAGTAGAGGGAAAGAGCAAAAGGGGTTCCATGTCTTGGGAGGAGTGAGCTAAAAAAGTTGCAGTCCCCGATCACATTACCTGTCACTCACATGGGAGGGGAATGGGCCTGAAAGAAAAGGGAGCAACGGGACATGAGACGAAGGGAGCTGAAGAGGGTAAGAGAAGATTGTGAATTTGATCAAATAACATTTGTCTGGGGAGGTGGTAGTGGTTGTGGTGGTGGTGGTGAGGGGGGGGGGGGGGGAATATCGCGAATGACAATCAAAACTTGAAGAAGGGCATAGAACTCTGAAACCAAAATGTATGTGAACTGGAAAGCTACCAAATCCGGCAAATGTAGAAAGGCTCAATAATATTATGGTTGAGGAGGACGAGGGGAAGTGGTTTGGAAGCCATATATAACTAAAGTAGCCTAAAACCTGAAAAGTGGTGACGATGTCACAGCCGCTCACAGGGAAACAAGCTCGAGGAAACTAGGTGGAGGCAAGGGAGTTGTCCCAGTTGTACAAAATGGAACTTGTAGAGTAAGGTGGAAGAACATAGAAAAGAGGTCAATCCACAGGAGAAGAGGAGTAAAAAGCGGGTTTCACTCCTGTTTCACATGGGATATGAAAACATAAATCGCCTCCGTGATATTGCTGAAGGCCTACACACACACACACACACATACAGACACATAAACACATACAAGGGTAGCAAGGAGATAGTACAGCAGGAGAGGGAGTAGACACAACCGCACTCTCCAGAATCCACAATCGTATCATCTGTTTATATAAAGTCTAAAATAAATGTTTAAGTTATCCATCCAAATAAGTTGCGTTCTTTAACATGTGCCACAAAGAAAACGTCGATTTCTAAAATATAAGTATCGATAACTATGCAAAAATCTCACGAGTCCTCCCCGGGTTTATAAAATCGTCTAGTGTTAAAGAGAATAGACGAAAACGTGGTAATAATGTTCCATAACTATTTTGTACATATATATATATTTTTTTAATTTATTTTATTATTCTTTTTTTTTATTGGCGAGAAAATGACTGCAGGTCCCTATCTCAATTATTTATTTAATACAGCATTGTGTTCTCTAAATATATGTTGTTAATTGTAAAAACGTAATATGATAAGGAGACATATCAAGTTAGTTTTCTAGCATTAAGCATCGAGAAGCCATGAGCTGCTAATGAAGTACAATTTTAGCCTGGTACGCTCTCTTAAAGGAATACAATGGTCAATTAAAGTGTCCATAATAATCTACCCTTTTCACCCTTTCATCCAGCAAGGGTTGCCGTTTAGCAGTGAGAAATAAAATTGTCTTAATCTCATAATTACCTCTCCAAAAATAATTGTCTGTCCACAGCTCACTCGAAGACTACGTACAACAGTAATACACCCACTATAGTTTGTTCATTCTAGGTTGGGCAGAAATTGTAACCTATAACCTCTGTAACTAAAAAAGGACTATAGTAATCGAGCTAATTTTTCTACCAAATGGGAGAACTTGGAGTATAACTAAATATGTTGGTCACCAATTATTTTGCAATATTTGAACACACATATGGATTTTATATGCTCTAAACATAATATGAAAATGTGTTTTAAGCCTCGGCAAAACCTAATAAAAATATATGGTACTAAAATGGAATTTTGTTGAAACATTGTTGTCAATATCTTCCTATAGACGGCACCGATTCGTACATACGCCATTTTCACCTGTCTCCCGAGGTCTGTCCACCAGCTTTTTAGTCCACTCCACCTGCCCATCTCTGTCGATAGGTTGGGTTGTTTGGTTAGGTTAATATACTAGGTCTCAGAAACAAGATTCGTAGTTGCGGTAGTATTTACGGTATCTGGACACTTCGAGCGAATTCATATTCGAGCGGAGGCGCATTTAGGTTAGGTTAGGTTAAGTTAGGTTAGGTTAAGTTAGGTTAGGTTAAGTTAGGTTAAGTTAGGATAGGTTAGGTTAAGTTAGTTTAAGTTAGGTTAGGTTAGGTTAAGTTAGGTTAGGTTAGGTTGGATTGTGCATCCGCTCGATCAGGAATTCGCTCGAAGTTCCTCGCATTCGTATTTACAGATACGGCCGAATACCGGTAGGCTACTAAATGGGCGCCGGCCCAACCACCATGTTGTATCCCACGTAGGCTTACTAGGTAGCCTACTATGGACACATTGTAGGCGTTAGGTGTGGATTAGGCTTGTATCCAATGTACTAGGTCTATGTTACTGGATATTTATGATTTAAATAAGTGCTACGTTTTCGATAAATCTGGTTATATGCCTTTGCAATTAGGGAAATCATGAGCCGATTTCCGACATGTAGTTAGTCTTTTTCGATTCTCAAAATACGATCAAAGTTTTGCCAAAAATTGGCTCGGGTTTTCCAAAATTATGCTTTTTGGGGTTTGCAATTTAGGGAAACATGAACCAAAATTCTAAATTAGGTTACTGTAATTTGTTTACTCTTAAAATTCGCAAAATCCGAGCCAAGTTTTGCCAAAACTTGGCTCGGGTTTTCCAAAATTCGGGTTTTATGCCTTTGCAATTTCGGGAAACCTGAGCCAAATTTCTAAATGAAGTTACTGTCATTTTGTTGTCTACAAACTCTCAAAATCCGAGCCAGCTTTGGCCAAAACTTTGCTCGGGTTTTCGAAATATTGGGTTTTAGGCCTTAGAAATACCTTAAAACCCGAGCCAAGTTTTGCTAAATACGTTTTAATCGCCGTTTTACGCATTTAACCCCTCATTTTCCCTGTACTTCATAGCCCTCCCCACTATCGGGCGGCGTGTCTTAAGATCGTTGTATAATGGGGAAAACGGTTTCGCCGAGGGTTGCAATTATTTCCAAACACTATATATTGATGAAAACTAACAGGGAAAAATAAAAAAATCCATGGGAAAATTGGTGACCATCTTATTTAGTTTTTCCGAACTTGGCTAGGGAATAGGTGTGGAAATTGACAGCTCATTTGCTCTAGCCATTTTTGAGTTACAGAGGTTAGAGGTTACGATTTCTGCCCAACCTAGAATGAACAAACTATAGTGGGGTATAGTGGGCCGCTGTGGGCGAGCATTTTTCTATCGAAAAATGTACAAATTTAGCTTGCTGTCAAAACAAAAATATATACAGTATATGCTGGCTCGCTACCGCTCGCCCGGAATATATTGACACCTGGATGTGGGTAAACGTCTTAAAACAGTAGGATGAATGGGGCCGAATAGATACAATCCAAAGAGAGAGGGAGAGAAAGAGATAAAAAGTGAGGTGGGCTCCCTTAAGGCTGTTGTGGTTGCAGATGCTGCAGGTGCAAGTGCTGCAGGGGGACTCTGTTGAGTCTTGCTGAGGCACGGTTAGCACTATACCAACATCAGCCACAATGATGACTTGGTGGGGCAGTGCTGTGGCGGGACTTTATTGAACTACAGTGCACTCCAACTACTGAAAGGCAACCCCGTCTGAACCGTTACAATGCATGTTATGGAAAATGACGCTAAACCGTTGTATGTTGTATGTATCTCCCTTAAGGGGAGGCAGACCGTTTGTTTGGTCTATTAATTTATTTATTCATATATTTTTTTTAGTTTCATCCCTAAACCTCCATCAAGCTTAGAAAAACACCCCCTAGACCCCCCTTCAAGATAAATTTGTACATTTTTTGGTTGAAAAATGTCCCAGCCGAAGGCTGGTTCCTCTTAAATTTGCAGGCTCGCTATCGCTCGCCAGGAAATAATCGACACCTAAATGGCACGAAAGGTGTTAAAATCGACAAACTAATGGGCCGAACGTCATATAATCTCAAAACTAGTGGGGCTAAACATTAGGGAGAAGGGGGTCCAAAAAAACGGTCTTCCTCCCCTTAATAGGTTCGTTTCTTTAGTGTATCAATTGATAAGTGTTCGAGCAGTATCGAAACAGTGAGCCGAGGACTGGCTTGTTGGAGAGAGAGACACACACACACACACTAGGAGTCATTTTTTTTTTTTTTTTTTTTTTTTTTGTCTCTATATTCCAACTCGTCCCTCTAGGGCATAGGCTGATAGCCTTTATACTCTACCGCTGAACAGGTGAGGCCGGTGAGGTCTTACTCCAGTCTAGGGAGTGAGACATGCGAAGCTTCACGGCTCGAAGCAACTCTATCTCTGTAGTTGCTCCGACTTTGTGCTTCACAGTCTCATCCCCCAGGCTCAGACCCTCACTCGCAGAACGCCACCTATTGAGCAATTAACTCACTAGGCATTGCCCACCTGTAGCATATTTTTGAATATGGGAATATTCATAAAATGTTAATTAATAAGGGAACAATGAGGGTATTTCTTAGGCATTTCGGTGTGCTGTGGTAATGATACTAGGTACAGCACAAATTCCATCCCAATAATATCTTCCCATTGACATATTGGGATTCGAACCCGGGTCCATTGGATTACCAGTCCGGTGGCAAGACCACTCCGCCACACCTCCCCTTGTTGTTGTTGTACCGCTGTGCCTTAACCAGTACAGTACCAGAGACGTCCTTTTCATCCTATTCTGGCAACTATTAGACGATTTTATTCAGCTTATCAAGGACCTCTAGCAATAATAAGGCTTCGAACTATCTTAACCAACCTTTTTAACTACCACAGATCCTTCCTAAGCTGCATAATATCGTCTAAGTATAGCTAGAATAAAATATAACATACGTCGCTGGTACTCAAAGGGTTAAACATACAATGGACTGGAGTTCTCGAAAAGGGGATCCAGTCCTGACGCTATTCTCGACTTACAGTGTGCTGGCTTAATAATCTAGAAGGGTTGATAGCCTCTGAAATCCTATATTAACTAACTAAGCCTTACGGGGAGGTTTGTAGTTTGCTCCATAGACCTCCATCAAGCTTAAAAAAAATACATCCAAGACCCCCCTTCGAGATAAATGTGTACATTTTTCGGTAGAAAAATTTCCCGGCCAAATGCCGGTTCCTCTTAAATTACAGGCTCGCTAACGCTCGCCAGGAAAAAATCGATACCTAAATGGCACGAAAGGTCTTAAAATAGACGGAAATGGGGCGAAAGATCTTAAAATCGTCAAAGTATTGGGGCCAACGTCATGAAATCTCAAAAGCAATAGGGCTAAATATGAGGGAGAAAGGGGTCCAGAAATAAAATCCCTCGAGTGGAAATTGCGCCCCTTAACCTTGCAGTGAACGACGATGTGTGGTATTTATAAGAACATCAAAATATTGGGCCCTGAAGGTACCGGTACAGTATGGACGAAGATTCCACTCCAGGCTAGCAACGAGAGGTTCTCTGTAAGTACCCACAGTTGTAACACAGTGAGTCAGGGGTTGCAATTCATCTTTAGCTTTTAGCTTTACTTTTTAGTAAAGCTAAAAGCTAAAGCTAAATTGCAGTTTAAATCTAAGGCTGAACTTACACACAATGATTGGTATTAGTTTATGACCAACCTGATACGGGCCCCATCGATGATTATCAGTGTTTTTATCACTTTCATGAACGATACTTTGTTGGTGTACATGTAATTACCGTCGGAAATTCACTAAAAGTGAAATACGAGAAACTGTTGGATTGTTCACCCATAAACAGGGAACGTGAGCTGGGTTTAGACCGCCGCGCACCAATAAACAGGGAACGTGATCTGGGTTTACATCGTCGCGGGACTAAATTGTTGCTTAAGCAAGTGTCACACTATGCCGATTTAAGTGCCGACGCTCCACAACTTAAGGGTTGGGAGCAGGTCTTTGCCGACATCGCCGCGCGACGTGGGTGGGCACCGACTCAAGAAAGCCGTCGGGAGAGGTCGTCAAGGGCCTCAGGAAAAGTTCGACACGCACAACTCTCATGAGTTGAGTCGGCGGCTAGTAAATGGACGGGACGGGAACGGTAGGCTGGGGGCGTCGGGCAGCGTCCCAGTATCGTCAGGCAGTACAGGGGCGCCGGCATGTCTGTGTCAGATGCCGCTATAAGGTAGCTTACCGTCAGACAGCGACCCGGTAACGCCCAGGCGGCGTCATAGGGGGAGGGCATACCGTGAGTCCGTGACCTGGCAACGTCGTACGGGACATCGTTGATAGAGGGTTTTGGGGGTGTTTTTTTAAAACTTGATGGAGGTCTAGTGAGGAAACTAAAAAGTAAATGAATATATAAATAAATAGACCCCCAAAATCACCACTGTCTCCTTAATCCGATCCTATCAATGAGTGCCGATCTATAAACCCTTTTAATAGCGGTGGCGTCTGTTTTGCCTTAGTTCTGCCATACTTAGACAATTTTATGCAGCTTAAGAACGGTCTGTGGGAGTTAAGAGAGATCAATGAGAGGATTGGAGGTCTTGTGATTGCCACAGGCCCTTCGTAAGCATAATACAATAACCTAATAGTTGCCAGACTATAACGAGAAAGATGTCACCGGTACTGAAAGGGTTAACTATAGATGGCCTTGTTTTACCAATTCAAAGAACCACTTAATTAACTTCTTATTGGTGAGGCCCGACTTAAGGCGGTCTAGAGAACCAAGGACAATGTGGCGGGGACCGCCTTAAGTCGGTAGCAATTTTGAGCACATAATTGGCTCTGAGAGAGAGTCCGAGCGGTGGGAGGAGCGTAGATTGACTCTGACCATTCGGCACGGCTCCCGCGCCGGCACTGGGCCCACCTCCACACACATCCACACTCACTACCTCGCTAGACAGGGAATTTTGTAAGGAAATTACCGTATTTTAGCGATTTTTCGTTCATGTTGCACGATCGTTGCAAGATAACCAATGGTCGTAGAAGGATGGTTCTGGTGTCATTGGAAAGCTCAATTATCGCCCTTTCACGGATACATACTTGTATTACGCTCTTGCTCTTGTTTTTGCATGAAAAAGAGCACGGAAATAAGCTTGTTTAGGGTAAAACCACCCGCTTTGCAGGTAGTAGAAGTTACCGACCTAGCCGCTCGTGGAGTGTTAAGGGGAGATGGGCGTATTTATTTGCTCATTTATGGATCTTTTTATTATGCTTTTAGTTTCCTCCCTAGACCTCAAGCTTAATAACCCCCCCCTTCACACACACACACACAAACGTCGCCTGCCTCCGACGGACCGGTTTGCCTCGGTCGGGATCAAGTGTGACGGAGTAAGGGTTCAGTGTGATAGGGTGGCTGGCCATCGGCGCCGTAGTATCTATCGGCGCCGCCCTACCTCCTATAGGCGCCGCTCCTCAGGAGCATTGTCGCCAACCAGTTTGTGCGCTACTGCGCATGACGCCGCCCCAGCGGCGTCATTTATCTTCCTTAGGTCTTGCATGGATCCCGCTCGACCCCGTCCAGTTGCCGTTAGGCGGCGTGCCCGTCCATACTGCGTGCCGTGGGCGTCCCGTCCCTTGATCACCCACGATACTCGGCAGTGGTCTCCCCCTTGTATCGCCACTCCTTAAGTCGTGGAGCGTCGGCATAGTGTGACACTTGCTTTAAGCACCAATATTTGTCAGAGGACGTCCGTATGGTGTCAGTATGGTAGATGTCAGCGAGACAGGTTAATTTTATCCTACTGTTCACTCGTTATGACAGTCGTTGTGATAGTAGTTGTGATGGGTTAGGTTAGATTAATGGCAAAACTTGGCTCGGATTTAATGGATTTAGTGGGGGTGTGGAGGCGGCAGCCCCTACCCATAATACTAGGTTAGGTTAGGTTAGGTTAGGCTATTTTTTAAAATACTAAAATGCGACGGTCCTCGGTATTAAACAACACTGTATATCAAAGAAAAAAACAAAAACACCAAAAAATTACCTGAAAAACTCGTATCGTATCGGGTTGGTGATCAATTATTACCGAGGGACCCGCAGAGAGCCGCTCTCGGGCGGCATGATACGCGGGGGTTGTGCTTTAGAACTAGTGGTTGGGGACAAGATCAGGATCAGGGATGTAATGATTGGTGAATCTAGTTCTAAATGAATCAAGAGTGGGGCTATTAACTACATGAAATGGGAGGTGGTTCCACTCTTGGATGCTGCTGGGAAAAAAATGTTGTCTAAATATGTCCGTGCTTGCCTGATCGTGTGGTATTTTAGGTTGTGGCTGCGTCTCGTAAATCGTAGATATATATCTTCGTCTATGTCTACTAAGTTGTTAGTGGTTTTATATAACATCTGTTGTCTGTGCATTTGTCTTCTTGTTGCAAGTGGGTCTAGTCTAATGTCTTGTTTGAGCAAAGTGACAGGTGTAGTGTGTCTGTAATCACGTCTGATCCTCTCTCTCTCTCTCTCTCTCTCTCTCTCTCTCTCTCATAAGAAGTCGTGGACCCCCTATGTTTATCTTTATGTAATTATAACTATTTGGATTGTTTTTTTGGAGAGAACTTGCTTTTCAATAAATAATATATATAATTGTGTAATTGATGTATAACAAATTGTATGCATATATTCGTTTCCAGAGTTATACTTCCGTAATTAGAAATAGGTGAAGTCCACGAGTATTTATGAGTGGGCTAGAGACTATGGCATCCGACTGTACATTAACTCCTAAGGTGTTTAACCCTTTGAGGATCATGACGTGTTTGGACAGTTTATTCTGGCAATCAGTAGACGATTTTATACAGCTTAGGAAGGATCGGTGGGAATGAAAAACATGAAGACTATCAAAATGTTCCCTCTGACTTCGATATATCCCTCCTAATCTGAATAAAATAGTCTAATAATAGCCAGAAAATAGAAAAGAAACGCATATTGGATCTTCAAAGTGTTAAATCTGTGAATAAATCGACTAAGGGCAATAAAATAATATGTAAACAGAAATAAAATTGGCCTGTTGTAGAGGGCGATTCGTAGGTGTCAAATTTCCCCTGGGTTATCGTTTTCTATAGTGCCTGGTAAAATTAATGGTTTATGCTGAATAGAAAACGGAGAGTCAGCAAAAGGGTGTTCTTATTAATATATGTGTGTGTGTGTATATGTGTACAAGGAGCCTACATTAGAACTACGGTGAAGTTTGATGCATTTTAAGGAAAAGGAAAAAACAAATACAGGTTTTTATTAGATCTTCCATAAATCTATATACACTATTCTTGCTCATCAACCCCTTTAACCCTCTGAAGATTATAACTCATTTTGACAATTCATTATGGCTATCGTTAAACGATTTTATACAATTTAGGAAGGATCTTTTGGGGAATAATAAGGGCAAAGACCATCTCAATTATCCATATACTGTAACTAATATGAATATAATCGTCTAGTAATAGCCAGAAAATTAATATACCTCCCATTAACCCGTATACGCCCACTTTGCCTAGCTCCTTAATGCGGTGTGCGGGCTTACGAGTTGGCAGTTGGTGCGGTCGGGGTTATTAGACCACTCAACCTGCCAACTCCAACTAATTTTGCTAGGCCCTTTCCTTCTCTTACTGTATGTGTTTTATTTCTCACTTCGGTGTAATCCTGTGTAGCGAGGATACCTGTACTTATATCTCAATAATTTGGTAATGTTACAATATATTTTTACCTTTTACATTCATAAATAGTCCACTGATATACTAGATTAGGTTAGGTTAAGTTAAAGATGTTGTTCAATGTAGCTTAGTAAATTGGCATCTGAAAAACAGTTAGTCCCGCTACACAGGATCTTACCCTCACTTCTTCTGCTATCCTTTGGGGAAGACAACCAGGGGGTTGATTTCCTTCCCTGCTACTTTAGGAGACTCAACCCTCCCACCTCTTCTGGTTGCTTGCCCTGTTCCCTTCCTCCCTTTCCCGTTTACTGCTTCAGGAGGTTGTAGTATTCCTCAAAGTTTCGCTGCAGTGTTTATGACCTCAGCTGAGTAGGCAGAGTTCCACTTGGTGACAGGTGCCGCCGGCGAGGGCCCCAGAAGCTTGTTGTTGGGGGCTGGACGTGGTGGGGTTGCATCGGGGTTGCTGACTCCTTCCTTTCTTCAGTGTATGTGATGGGTAATAACGCCGACCCCGTCCTTTATGTGACAAAATAAATTGAAGACATACTGTATATACGTTCATTCACGTATGTCGGTTTGACAATATTCCCAGCTTTAAGCCGGGGCCTATCTCATGCAAATGGCCATGTTCTAGTTTTCCTGGCCCTGCAAAGGTCTCAACTTTTCATTGCCAGGTGTCACCTAGCAACCACAGTATCTTCTTCTGATGCCGTTTTTGTTATCTGTCTTATGGTTATCTCTTTCTGGTATTTAGCATGCGCTCATGGCAGACGATACTGACCATACTGACACAGCAATTGCTTTGGACTCACCAGTAACTGACTTTGGCGATCCCCCGGCTTCTTCTGATGACCTTCCCTGTCAAAGTTCTACACAGCTACAAAGAAGGCTGTACTGGAGTGTGAGGGACGGTTCTCTATCTCCTCAGAGGATTTGAAATGCAGTATCCGGTCACTGATTCGGGGGAGATAGCAGTTGAGGTGGTCTTCCCTCACTACCACTAATAATAATAATAATAATCGTCTGGTTACTTATATAGCGCCCGTATCTCCTCCTTCGAGGATTCTCAAGCGCTTCACACTTCTTTAATCAACCAGAGACCATTACCCATCTCCCTTGCTCATGGGAAGAGAGGAATCGCCGGCTATATCTCAGAAAAACTTTTCAATCTGAGCGGGGATTGAATGCGAGACCTGTAAGATGGGAAGCAGGCACGCTATCAACTGAGCCAGCCGGACCCCAGCTATTCACCCTTCTGTGAAGCTTTGGGACGTTTAATTAGGTAGACGCACGGAAGTAGTCCTCACAAGGTTGAGCATTGGTCACACTTATATGACGCACTATTGGGGAAATTAACCCTCTGTGGATCTTGAAATGCTTTATCCGTTTCTTCTGGCTATTATTAGACAATTTTATACAGTTTATAAAAGACGTGTAGCGATCTAAGGGGTTAATTAGATCTCAATTAACCTTCCCGCAGATCCCTCCTTTACTTAAATATAATCTTCTAGTAATAGCTAGAATAAACCGTCCTAATGCGTCATAATCCTCAATAGAAACGGCGATCAATATGCAGACGTCCTTTTAAAATTGGCGGGTACGTATTTTATGTTAAATTTTCGTAATTTCAAGGCAATTTTAGGATAAATTAAGTTAGGTTAGGTAACTAGGTTAGTTTATGTAAGCTAGGTTAGGGAAGTAAGTTAATTAGGTTAAGTTACATAGAAAGTTATTTCTTACGGAAATTAATGTCAAATTTTGTTGAATCGCATACAAAATCCATCAGAAACTTTTAGGGTCAACATAAAACGATTTGCACCGATATTGCATTTCATAGATTCAACTGGTTTCAGTAATATATATGTATATATATATATATATGTATATATATATATATATATATATATATATAAAATAAGTAATCCATAAATATACTCGTATTCTGTTGTGCCTTTGACATTTTGAAATCAATGGGTAACTTGCTTAGTTTCTGATAGCATCCATCGCAGCTCTCGTATATATTCAGAGACAGTAGCCGATAAAGCCGGTGTCACACAAGCGCTTTTTCCGGCAATTTTTAATGAGCAAGTTTTTCTCTGAATATTTTGAGGCGCTTTCATATTGGAATCGGAACCTAGATTGAAGGTAGATTATACTAGGTGGTTGATTATACTAGGTGGTTGATTTCTGATACAACTCAAATTTTGAAGATGGCAGACTACAATTGACCACTTGCTAGTTCTGGTCTATAAGGAAGTTGGAGCTGTGGCCATTAATATTTAGCAGAATTATCAGTTAAAATATGGTCATAATACATATATAAATACTTAAAATCAAATTGATCCTACTTTTTATCCAGCAGAAACCACATTATTATTGCATTTCTCTTTAATGTCGATATTAACGCCTCCAACTCCCTTATAGCCTGAAACTCGCAATTGGTCAATTGCCGGTAAAATTGACGGAAAAATTGCTTGTGTGACACCGCCTTAACACCATTACTAGTAATCTGTCTTTATAGTCTTGAAATAATTATTATAGTATTTTTTTATTCCTTTCAGCATTCAGTGACGTCATTCTTAGTTTTATTTTGCCATCATTTGACGATTTTATGCCATTTAGGAAGAAGTTGTGAGAGTTACGGGGTTAAACCTTCCAGTACCGGTGCCGTCTTTTTAACTTTATTCTGGCTACTATTTGACGATTTTACTCAGTTTAAAAAGGGCCTCCAGTAATTAAACACTTTGCTCATCTCCTCCACTTCCTCCATACCTTCCAGGTCAAACCTACCTAGTCGTTTTTCTACTGCTCTCCTGTACTCTTCCCTGATTTCCTCCTCCTGTAGCCTCTCCACCCTCCTTGCCACACAGATGCGAATCAAATTTTTAAAACCAGTGTTATCGTACCATAAGAACTCATACAACAATGAACTAAACAGGCCAGAAATAACAGAAAAGCCTCAAACGTCCTATGCAAATCTCCCTCAGAATCTGACCGAATCCAATACCAAAGTGATATCCATGAATGCACTACCCAAACATAAATCCAAAGTGCAAATAACCTCTAGTGCGACTGGCTCCCAGAAAAAACACAGAGCCAGAGTGTCTACCATGCCCCTCTTGCCCCGAAATCGTTCACCCGGAACGTTGACAAAAACAGTGTAACTATGCGCGCTGAACAAAGTAGAGTTATACAATCAGCCTGCTGGCTTGAACAATATTTTTGGTTCTGAATTCGATACTCCTAGGTTAGAAAGGAGAAAGAATGTTATTAATTGTTGTGAAGAAGTAAATTCTTTATTCTCTGATTGCATCAACAAAAATGGGACAGAGAATATCTCAATTGGGGGTCTACACCAACATAAGTGGGACCAAGGGCTAGCCACGCAATGAAAGGCAAAATAGGCTCTGTGATTATACATAAATCTCTGACTGTATCAACAAAAATGGGACGGAGATTGAGTCACTAGCCTCGTTGTCATTCGATGATAAGCTCAACCTAGACCAAGAACTTAGTACTTGTTATACCAGGGTTTTTACCTGGTTTAGATAGGATATTGGTAGGTTCTACTTAACTGGAGAAGTCAGTCACACAACACATGCACAGAAGAAACAAAGGGTAACATATAACACTGTACATTTTATGAACAACTTTATTTATGTAATCACTAAGTTTAACAATACTATTAATTATGCGTGAACAAATGGTTAGAATATATATGCGCCGAACACGGTCGAGGATCCGAAAGGGAACTAGGAATATACTTTGTTATCTCTCTCTTTCAATATGTTTCATACACCTTAAGTCACGGGAGTGCACTATTTGATACGTTATTCTCTCTCCATATTATACCTCATCTTTAGTCTTGATGAAGATGCCTATAGCTAAGTTGAATTATTACTCTCTAGTTGACACTCATATTTTAGAATCAAGAATAGAAATCTCACAACTATAAGAATCATCAAAATCTAAATGGCGGACTCTGTTTTCGTAGGGTTTCACTTGGTCACACTGGTAAAAAAATAAACAGAGTTTAAATGGTGGACTCTATCTTTATAAGATCTCTCCTGGGCGCACCTAGTGAGAAATAAACAGTCGAGATTGTGGACTCTATTTTCGTAATGGTTCACCCGTCGCACTGGTGATAAATAAATAGAGTCTAAATTGGGGACTACCTTAATAACTATTTCACCTTGTCGCACTGGTGTATGAGTGAGAGTGGATTTTCAACATTTACTTCTAGGCTAACACTTGAAGATTGGAGTGATGAACGTAGTTTGGTCGAGAGGAGATAAGTGTAGTCTGGTCTTTTAGTTCTCCGTTCTGCCGTTTAGGTGGTCCTGCCGTGTGGATGGGTAGATTGGGATACAGATGGATTAGCTGGTTTTGGGTCTTAAATAATAGTTCCTTGATGTCATGACATTGGGCACTTTCATCGGGATAACACGAGTAAGAGCTAGGACATGTCCTGGGGCTGTGATTACTCGTCTATCCTGACCATTATGCTAATCGGTGGTGAAGTTCTGTTTTGGTACTCTTGACTTGGGATCTTTAACCCTCTCACGTTCTTGACGCAATTTTGAGCCTATTAGGGATACTTTAAAACCTTTGTTACCATCAGGGGTATTTAGAAACCTTTAGTTTAGTTACTTTAACCTCTGCAGTTGTCTTTGAGTTAGCTGTGGGCAGAAAACTAATTTTGGGGAGGTAATTATAAGAGTGAGAGAACTCTATTTCTTGTTGCTAATCTGGCAACCTCTGCATCATATGGTCGTGAGAGGGTTAATACAATGCCTCTAGTAGTGTCATGACACAGCGACAAGGTATCGGGCTAACACGAGGAGATAGTAAGATCATGAACTTACTGATTTCACTCGATCTGCCACTGACCGTTATAAGAGGTTCAAAGAACTCAGGGGCGGTGTTTAAACCTTTTAATTAATTGTAAGTGTCCTCGACCATAGTGTCGGACAGATACACTAAAGACTTTTATATGTAGAGTGCCATTGTTAGCAGTATCTCACAAAGCCCGAACTATTAGAATGACCTTTACCATGGCAAGTATCTTTCTATAGTTTTAGAGTGCGGTTTTGGTGAAAGAAGTAAGGTGGGGACATGTCCTACGGTTATGCTTCTAATACCAAAGGTGCAGCCTATTAGGGATATTATTATTAAGCACTATACCATGGCATGTGATAATAGTAATTCCTCAATAGATAAAATAACTCCTCAGACCTCAAAAGATATCCACCATGGCTTCACCTCTTTCCCTGAATGGGAGGGTAATTTTAGGATTTAATTGCTGACATGTCAGTTTATCAAGCCCTAGAATTGCTTGCCTTATCCAGCTTTTCGTCGGGGTAGTGACAACTTTGGCTGAGATGTCCCAGGTCAGGTGTGCAGAGGTCAGAAGGTCATAAGTACAGGGGGGTGTATTCTGGGGGGATTAGGAGGACCCCCTAGAAGTTTGCGGGCAGGTGAGTAGACCTCTTGGTGGAAAAACGGTGTAACTGTCTCTTGATAGTGCGTCCATGTTGGTCCTTTTGTCACTTACTGAACACTATTTTCTTCTTTGTGGCTTTGTGGTGTTGGTGTAGAGCTGCAATGGTTTTGCCTGGCGTGGTTGGTAAATCAGGTTTGATGGTGTCTCGTTTGGTAAGGTGTCATGGTGCACAGGTGGGTTTTGGGCGGCTATGTGTGGTGGGCTTTGTTCTGGTTTTATTGTCTGCACGTGGTTTTGATGCCGCGTTGATCTTTCGTGATGGAGGTGAGTTTTCCTTCTCGGTGTAGATATTCTGCTTGTGGTTTCTGTTGTTGTCTTCCTTGGTTATGATGTGGTGGAGTTTGGGTATTCTGGGCATCTTCATTATCTTGTTCTTATTATTTCCTTCCTGCATCTTGGTTATTTCTCTTTGAGTTTCTCTTTCGTCCATCTTGTTCCATTTTCCTTGCTGATGTTGTCTGTTGGTGCTGATTACATTAGTCTCTCCTTCTTTGGTTTCTTTCCTCTTGCGTGGTATGGTGTTATTCCTTAATCTGGTTATTTTAGTACTAGTAGTGCAAGTCTAAGGGGAGGTGTGGTGGAGTGGTCTTGCCACTGGCCTGGTAATCCAAAGGTCCCGGGTTCAAATCCCGATGTATCAATGGGAAGATATTATTGGGATGGAATTTGTGCTGTACCTAGTATCAGTGCATTACCACAAGCCCACCGAAACGTCAATAAAATACCCTCATTGTTCCCTGATTAAATAGCACTGTATGAATATTCCCATATTCAAAATATGCTATAGGGGTGCAATGCCTGGTGAGTTATCTGCTCAACAGGTGGCGTTGTGTGTGTGTAAGTGTGAGAGTCCGAGTGTAGTGGGTGAGACAGTGAAGCACGGGAACGAGGTGGCTTCAGAGATGGGGTCGTTTCGGGCCATGAGTGAGCACCGTGCCTCATGTGAAGGCAAGATGGCAGGTGCTCGTTGTACTCTACGTGCTTCACATGTCTCACTCCCTAGACTGGAACAAGACCTCATGGGCTTCACTGTTCATTGTAAAACGGTGAATGTTAAGGCTCTCAGCCTATGCCCGAGAGGAAGTAAGTTGGAATATAGAAAAAAAAAAAAAAAAAAAAAAAAAAAAAATCTGCCTAAGCCCCCTAATCCTGGATTTGTGTCAACGTACTCTATCGAGATTCAGGACAGTAATTATTCTAACTGTCCACCTACGCCCTGGAAGTCTTTCTGTTTACCGAGTGCAGGGGATCCTTTAGTTTCATTCCACAGGTTCAGCGTTGATAGTGGTATTGTGAGTCGCACTAAGACGAGTTTGCGAAAGAGCCGAGCGGAACGTATCTTGGAATTGTTTGGGCCGGAACCTAGCTGGTAAGTGTGACTACCTCAGTGCCCCTGTAGTCAAAAGCAAGACAACCCATGACTCAACTCCAGTCTCCGCTCAAACTCGTTCTACTAGTGCTTCTACTTTCTACGAAATCCTTTAAGTGCTTTTCCCTAGTTCGTAATGGTAACAATGATTACAATGATGGTTTAGATTTAGGTATGTCAAGGTTCATTTATTAATTATCGTCAGACAGAAGAATTTTCCTATCTTCCCTTCTTTATTTATTATCTGTTGCTCCATTTGCGGGAGACCAATACACATTCTATCTTGTGGAAAATATATACAAACTTCCTTGAATTCAGGCTCCTGGATTCCTCATATTGGAAATATATATATGTTTGATCCAGTTATAAAGACATACTGTACACTTACACGTAAATCTCGAACACTTCGACAGACCTAAGTTTATGCGTTCCATATCATTTGGGTACAGATCCAATAGTGAAAGTTTCGTCGCAGAGCTAATTGTTTCCTCAGTCACG
The DNA here is from genome assembly GCA_032716605.1 of Paralithodes platypus. NCBI lineage: Eukaryota > Metazoa > Arthropoda > Malacostraca > Decapoda > Lithodidae > Paralithodes > Paralithodes platypus. Next base: position 26,107,411 of record CM064545.1, read on the forward strand.
CATTGTTGACTAATATTGTTATGCCCTGATTTAATTCAGGCTTAGCTATTGGTTAAGGTGAGTTCTTTCAAGACTGGAATTTCCAAATTCTTACAAATACATATAAGGAAGACAATAGAGGATACATATAATATCAAAATATAGTTTGTAGTACAGTTTATTCACTTATGCCCTAAATACATGTAATTGAGCAAGGATATGGTAACATAAGAAACATATATGGTACAACTTAAATCCTTATTCTTCCAGCACGATCGCGGATCTAGATGGAGCTCAGGTATGATCAGCTTAGTTTGGATAAATCCCTTTATCTAGAATCTAATAAATATCTCGTTATAGAAATAGGACAATTATCTAGTCGGATACCTAACGTTCACTTTATACTTAGGGGTAGTACATTCAGTTGCTATTATTGACGAGGGCAAGATAGAGTTATCATGTTGATCTATTAATATTTATCAGCAAGCGCACTGGTGTACTCATAAGATCAACATAAGATTTTTGTGGACTCTTAACTTATTTATCACTGGCGGAATTATGGCATAGTTAATACATGCGAAATTTGGCTTATCTGGATTTAATTCTTTGTATACATCAGAGAGGTGTGCTAATGCTGATTTTAACACTGGTAGGCTACACTTATAGAGAATCTGTTTCCAGACAGAGACTCGAGTTAGTTAACACTTTCGATGATTTATTTCGAAATAAGGAACTTTTGGACTCTGAACTATTTATCACTGGGCGGAATTATGGCAGAATTAATACATGCGAAAATTGGCTTATTTGGATTTAATTCCTTGTATATATCAGAGAGGTGTACTAATACTGATTTTAACACTGGTACACTCATAGAGAGAATCTGTTTCCATAGACTCAAGTTAGTTAACACTTTCGATGATTTATTTCGAAATAAGGAACTTTTGAACTCTAACTTATTTTGCCTCGTCACTGGCATCGACTTAGATAAATTTTCCAATAATTATTTCTGATGATATGTAGAACACTAGCTGCTTGTAGTCTTCTGAGTCTCCGTAGGCCGTCCAGGTTGGCCGGTTGTGTGAAGTAGGTTACAGATGGGTTAATGGGTGTGAGGTCTTAAATGTGGCTCCGTAACTTGTAATTAAACAGTTGGGCACCACATCGGACTAACGCGAGTATTCTGAGCCTATAGCTTTATTGTTGATACTCGTCTATCCTGACCGTTATATTAACCGTTGGTGAAATTCCGTTAAGGTACTCTTGGAGTAGGGTCTTAAATATAGTGCCTCAGTTATGATGAAATAGCACTATATCGGACTAACGCAAGAAGACTTTAGTAATTATCTTCTTGTCTGTCTCTGACTGTTTTAAGAGGTTCAAGGAACTCAGGGCGGTGTTTAAACCTTATAGTTGCAAAGTCTAATGGTGTGCCATAGACAAAATGCACCTAGGATTTGTGTCTGCAGAGGGTGTCTCGCCAAGCCCTTCTAACACAAATTAACGTGGTATGCCAAGATCCCTTGTGAGAAGTGGGGGTGTTAACTTTTAATATTAGAGTGTTGAGATGTAGGCATGCCTGTGTACCTCAACTTCTATTATTAAAAGTAGAACCTATGAAAAGGCGTCAATGTTAGTTACTGATTTGCCAGTAATAACAAGGATCCCTTTTATAGGACATTTGTGAACTTTCAATAGTAAAATTTAAGATGTAGGTATGCCTGTGTACCTCAACCTTTTACTATGGAAAGTGTAACCTAAGAGAAGGCGTCAATGTTAGTTACTGGTATGCCAGTAATAACAAAGATCCTTTTATAGGACACAGTTACCGTAACTACAATAATAAATGTTGAAAGGTAGGTTTGCCTGTGTCCTTCAACCTTTAATACTGGCGATACAGCCTACTAGAGGCCTCGATGTTAACTGATGGTATGCCAAAATTAACAAAGATCCCTTAATAGGATTTTTAACTCTCAGACAATATAGATTTCGGTTTGCCGTATAACCAACTGAATAGAAGGGTAATCTTGAGGTTTCTTAACGTGGTATGCCAGTGATAAAAAAGCCTCAAAATTGCTTACTCCTCTCATATTTTCTTGGCATAGTGTTTACAATTACTGAGGAGTAAGGGAGTGAGCGTGCACTCTCTGTTAGGATAGGGAGTCCTTCTTGTCTTAGGAAGAGGTCAACTTCTTTTACTTTAATTAATAACTCTATGATACTTGAGTATTTCACAAAGGTGGTATTTTATATAAACAGGATTGAAGTCAAGGCTTATTTGAATTTACAAATCAAAAGGCAGGGTCATGAGGTTCCCGGAATAATATAACTTTTGTTCAAGGTTTATGGTTCCTGGGCTTTAAACTTCAAGTGGGAAAACTCAGGGCGAAGGAATGAAATAAAAAGTGAGGGTCGCTATGCACATCAGGGTATTTAATCTACAAGAGTAGTCTATTATACTCAGGATTTATATACAGGAGTATATTAATAGTTTGGTTATCTTATTATCTGAAAAACTGGTAAGGGAGATGTTTCTCTGTATAAGAAAATGGTATCTATACACGAGCAATGATTCTGAGAGGTTGGTATGCCGGCGAGTTCCCGTTGGTATTCCGGTGAGCGTATGTGATTAACTGGGAGACGTGAAGGTAGGGATGCGCACAATAGACTAGAATAAGGAATTGTACTTAGGGAAGTAAAAAGACATGAATGAAGGTAATGTGGTTTGTTTATTAGTAGAATAGCTTAGTAATGAGAAGGTATGTGAGTATGTGCTGTTGAGAAAGATAAGTAAAAGTGTTTATCTATTTTATATGATATTGCTTTTGCATAAGTAAAACATGGAAAACGTCATAATATTGTTGTTTGCATTATTCATTATTCAGGATCATGTAATCAGGGTTTTGACATATATTATAATAGTAATACGTTATAGGTTATCCTTTGTTTATTTTAATAACATAACAAAACATGGTAGATTTATAAGGTATGTAGTCTTATTGTGAAGACAATAATTATTGTCTTATCACATTGTAAATCTTTAATGTGAGGTTCTTTACTCCGATGACACCATCAGTGTTGATGTGGATCTTCGGTAGGCCTCTCTGTGATGAATAATGTTTGTAGAAAACTGCCACCACTAATAGTTTATAGACATATTAGGAGTCTGGAATCAATCAACCCATGCGATCAGCCTTTCCTTTATTTGTTGTATAAGTATGCAGGAACACAGTCAGGAATCAAATCAGGTGTGAAATGATGAAGTGGTGAGAATGGTGAAAGGGGGTGTGTGAGAGCGTGGTGAGTGGACCTCCGCCCTCGACTCGTGTCTGTCAAGTTCTCCCCTGTGATCGCCGTCATGCCTAGATTCAACCGCACCTCGCCTTCCGAGAATGCATAACCAATGATGAAAGCGTGAATAATCCTGAATGACGAGTGAATAATAATACATGACGAGTGAATAATCGTGCATAACTCCAGTCCAGGGGTCTCCTGGTGTTTAGGTTAGCAAGTCGTTAATATAGGAACGAAATGATTAATCAGCATGTTTACCTTAGCTATTGATAAGGACACCTGTGGTCTTGCCTCTGGACCACAGCTAACAGCTCCTTGTACAGGCATATACAAAAGTCGTGTCACAAGTATGAATTGAGTTATGAGTTGTCTAAATATGAGTGAAAGGATCGTATAACACTACGAGAGTTTTGCTCCCACTGCAAAACAAAACTGCAAATGGAGCACTAAAATTATAATAAAAAGTGAAATAAGTGAAAGAGAAATAAAAACAAAATATATGCTTAAGTCTAACAAAAGATTATAAAGGCTGAGGTTTTGTAGATTTCATGAGATGTGATGAAAATGGTACATACATAAAGATATATATACATATAAAATGGTACATACATAAAGATATATATACATATAAAATTGTACATACATAAAGATATATATACATCTAAAATGGTACATACATAAAGATATATATACATATAAAATGGTACATACATAAAGATATATATACATATAAAATGGTACATACATAAAGATATATACATATAAAATGGTACATACATAAAGATATATATACATATAAAATGGTACATACATAAAGATATATATACATATAAAATGGTACATACATAACGATATATATACATATAAAATGGTACATACATAAAGATATATATACATATAAAATGGTACATACATAAAAATATATACATATAAAATGGTACATACATAAAGATATATATACATATAAAATGGTACATACATAACGATATATATACATATAAAATGGTACATACATAAATATATATACTATATATATATACATATAAAATGGTACATACATAAATATATATATACATATAAAATGGTACATACATAAAGATATATATACATATAAAATGGTACATACATAAAGATATATATACATATAAAATTGTAAAAGTAAGAGTAATTATTCTAATAAAACAAATCAATAATATAAACAAGTACATAGTCCTATATAATACAACACTAAGTAATTGAACATTTAGAAAGTACCAAATATATAAAGTTCAATCTTCAGATTAGGAAACTTTCCACATTAACAAATCAATGTTTATAGTATGTATTTTCTAGGATAGTGCAATGTCATTCTTTTCTAAAATATAGACTATATTTTCTAAGTCTGATTGTGTCAAATATACAGGTATAGACTATATTTCCTAAGTCTGATTATGTCAACATTACATTTTCTTGTGCATATGTAACTAGTTTTCCACATTTATCATGTTAGTGCTTTCACGAAATGTTCAAGTTCACTAATACGTGATGCTAGGCGAGAGTTTGAGCAATAACATAAGATAATAGCAATAATCAAAAGAATCATGAGTAGACCAATGGGAGGGTATACATAGTAAGGCTTGACAATGTGAGTGAAAGGCAGAGAGTCCAAAGATGAGTTAATTAGATTCAAAGTGTTGATGGTATGTGAAACAACCTTAGGAAACGAACAATTTCCAGAAATGTAAACAGAGGGAGGAATTTCAGCAAAAAGACGACTGTCAATAGAAATTGAACTCAGGTGAAATGTGGAAGGGTAAATAGTGAGGAAAGGACAGACAATCATGCATGAATCCTTTATGTAAATCAAACCTACTGCGTGTCTGTGGAAAGGTGAGCGATCGGGACAAGTCACAAGGAGAGTAGTTGCTTTCACAAAATAAAGAAAATGAGTATCCAAAATGTGTGCATGGAGAAAAACAATTCTGAGGAGCGGGAGTGAATTGACAATAATCTAGCATATGTTCATTTGTCTTAATAGCACGACTACAATCATCATAATTCAGGGGGAGTAATTGGATTAATTGAGCAGGACAGGTAGTAATGACGTCTAAGATAGTGTGACAATGTTTCTCAAAGACCGAAGTGTCTACTAAAGCCAGATATTCATCAAGGTATTTACCTGTAGAAAAAAACAAATTGTCTGAAGGGAAATTAATCTCAAGAAGTTCGCCTTGGATAATGGTGGGGAGAGGGATAATTTCTTGTCTAGTCAAAATCATATCAGATGCAAATGGAATTAAAAAAAACAAAAACAAAATCATCAGCATTAATGTGTACCTCAAGAAATGGATAGTATATCCTGGGGGATGTAATGAGAGTAAGACAAACAAAATGAATGTACTACTAAAATTAGAGTATATAAATAAAATTATTAATTATTTGAAGTTAAATTCTAGAAACTCTGATTGGTCAAGAGTGATAGAGAGACTGAACTGTGGACGAGCCGGCATGATCTACCGCTCCATCAATCGTGAGAATCAGAGTTTATTTACATGTAGAACGTATCTACCTTAATATCTAGATTGTCTAACCAACACTGGGCTACAAAATCACCCTTCAAAGATGACACGGCAGCAATGGCGCGTGACCGAAGGTCATATCTGTCATTAGGGGGGGTTTTCTGTTCGTTTTTCTTTTTCTTTATCTTTTTCGGTTTCATTAGTGTTTCCTCGAAATTCGTGTTTACGTATCCGGGTAGAGTACGCCGAATTTTCTTCAAATGATCAACATGTGCTCGTTTCTCATTACCTACATCTAAATGTTTAATTGTTGTTCTATTTCCTTCAACTGTCAAAACTCTGTAGGGACCAGCAAAGACTGGTTGCAATTTATCTTTAGCGTAAAAATCTCGCAGAAAAACAATATCTCCAATATTGATATTCGGATTAGATTTATTTTTGTTACCTATGGTGGTCATTTCTTCCTTAGAGTGAGTGAGGTTATTTCGAAGATTCTTGTAAATAGTACGAAAATTATTCAAATGATATAACAAATAATCATCCGAATTATACACAGGAGTATTGGCTTTCTGTAAATTAGTAAAAGGTAGTTTCTTATCTCTGCCAAAAACAATGAAATGTGGAGAATCAGCAATGGAAGTATTAATATATGAATTAAGTGTGGCTTCTGCGTAATGAATAAAGTTATCCCAAGTACCGGTATCGCGTTCGTGTAATAAACAGCGTAGGGCACTAATTAAGGACTGATTAGCACGTTCAACTAAGCCATTACTGTGTGGTGAATGGGGGCAAATTGTCTCGTGATTAATATTATATTCTCTACAAATGTCTTCCATATCAGAATTACAAAATTATGTGCCATTATCACTAATTATTGTGTTTGGGCAGTCAAGTTTACAAATTAAATCTCGTATGAGTGCTTGTGTAATAGATTTCGCTTCTTTATCTTGCAAAACTGAAAGAATCACATATCTGGAAAAGTGATCAACTATAACCAGTACATATTGATTAGCAGTATTTGTGAGGGGTAACTTGAGTAGATCTATTCCAACTACATCAAAGGGGTAATTAGGTATCGGATAAGTACCGATCTTAGCAGATGCATTTAACTTGGGTTTAACTTTCGCGCAAGTAATACATTCATCTATGTGAGTGAATAAACCACGTTTCATTGTACGCCAGTAAAATGACCTTTGAGCTTGAGAGAAGGCTCTATCCTTACCAGGGTGTCCAACTAATTTGTGACCATGAATAAAGTGTAGCGTCGCATCTATGCGTGAAAAGGGAATAACTAATTGCAACACCTCTCTATTAGGTGATTTCCTGCCAGATAACTGCGTTCTCTTGTACAAACAATTATCGTGTATTTCGAAGTCTTGTAAATTCAAAGCTATTAAATCGTTAGTGCACGAGCTAACAGTATCACCTGATTCTATACTAAGAATTACTTTACTCCAAAACGTGTCGGATCTCTGCTCCGCAGCAATACCATCAGCGTTCAGAATCGCATTGGCTGAAACTGAAGCTACTGGATTACGAGATAAGGCATCAGCTGCAACATTGTGTTTACCTTCCACGTACATTAATTGGGGATTATAAGATGCCAAGATTAATTTCCATCGAGCACGTCTGCCAGACAAAAATTTATCATCGAACAACTTAAGTAAGGGTTTGTGATCTGTCCATACAGTCACATTATAGCCATAAATTATTTCTTTGTACGTCTGAAGAGCCCATATTAATGCAGCGCCTTCTAAGTCAGTTACACAATAATTTATTTTTGCCGGTTTGAGAGAACGGCTTGCGTAGCCTAACGGGCGTAATTCATTCCTTTCATCATACTGCATGAGAGTAGCACCGAATCCGGAGTACGAAGCGTCAGTATTAATAACAAAGTCTTTATTAAAATCAGGAAAGGCAAGTGTGGGTCTCGTGGTTAAGCTATTCTTTAATTTATTAAAACTTTGCTCTTGTCCATAACTCCAATTAAATTCCACACCTTTCTTTAACAGTTCGTAAATGGTTTTCGCCATGATTGCATAATTTATAATGAAACTCCTATAATAACCACTGATACCAAGGAATTGACGCAATTGTTTTACGTTAGTGGGTGTTGGGACATTTGTGATAGCGTTCGTGAGATCAGGAGTGGTATTAACACCATCTGGGGTTAGTTCATGTCCTAAAATTTTTAGTTTCTTCTTGAAAAAGTTACATTTACTAAGTTTAATCTTTAAACCAGCTTCATTAAGCCTAGATAAAACTTTCCTCAGTGCTTCAACATGGTCATATATATTTTTAGAAAAAATTATGATATCGTCTATATATACATAAACGTTTTCACCTAATAATCCTGCCAATATATTAGACATTAGACGTTGAAATACTGCCGGTGAATTTTTAAGTCCTTGTGGTAAGCGTTTGAATTCATAAGTTCCAGAGGGGGAATTAAATGCGGTGTATTGACGAGAATCTTCATCTAAATTAATCTGATGGAAACCACTCGACAAATCCATAGTACTAAACACTTTATTATCAGTACCTAACGAATTTAAGAGTTCAGGGATTGCAGGCATATGAAAATGTTCAGTTTCTGTGAGAGAATTAAGTTTCCTGTAATCTACGACAACTCTATATTCGCCCTTATTTTTCTTAGGAACCAAAAATAGGGGACTACGCCATAAAGACAGAGATGGCTGTATTACATCTTGTTCCAATAATTCTTTCACATGCGTATTAGTTAATTCTCTTTGTGAATGAGAGAGACGGTACATTGGCAGATAAACAGGTGTTTGATTAACATCTTTCAAAATTATACGGTGATCCAGGATATCTGTAAATCCCATAGAGTCAGTTTTAAGGTGTACAGTGGAGTGAAATTAATTTAACAATTCGTGTAAAGGAGCGTTTGCCTCGGGATAATCTACTGGGTTAAGTTGACTTAATATTTCTTTCATTCGTTCATCAGAAAATGATGGTGTGAAGGCTTTCATATTAACATTACTTATGGATATAGGACTCATTTCCTCAAATATTCCGGGGATAACTTCAGCTTCACAAATAACTGTACCCGCAAATACTTTTATCATGCCATTAGTAAAATTAGTTAACAGTGTCATAAAACTATTAGTATGTTTAACTTCATGTAAACTTTGGGAGACGTGTATGCCTTTAATCATTCTAGTGTCTGGAAGTAATACTAGTGAGTTAACATCTTCACATAAATTATCAGCATATACAACAGCGACTTTAGCGGAGTGTGGCTCAATTACAATATCCTTGTCCATAAGAATATTTGTAATAGAGGACTTTAATCCGACATAATCACTTACCGTGACTGAAGGGGTTTGAGGTTGAGAATAAGATAAGGGGGGTGTTTCCGTGTATGGGTAAAACCTTGTTTCCCGCGGCGCTCGTAAGCGGCGGGTGTGTGAGTGTGTAGCGGCGGGGAGCGATGAATGTGTGTGGTGTGGTGGAGGTGGTTTGACCTTGAAACGCCTCCACTACGCTCGCACTAGACGGGGGAATATTTAACGTGATACCTTCAATAAAGCACTTTTCTATTTCCACTCCGTTCATGTGAGGGAAAAGCAAAACATTTCTGTTTCTCATAGTACCATACCCTAACAATATGTCAGCTCCCACATTAAGTGTATGTAAGACATAACATTTCTCATTATAAGGATTTAGATCTGAATGCAAAGTCAGGGGCAAGTACGTCACTCCAATAATTCCCAAATGATCACCAGAAACACTTTCTAATATTACATCTGGAGGGGATATTTTCAAAGACTTGTCAGAATTTAGTCTCTCAAAAATATTTTCAGGAATGAGGTTAACAGGAGAACCCGTATCTAACAAAACTGTCATTGATATACCCTTACATTGAGAATTAAGAACACATAACTCTGGAGATTGCATGAGGGCACCAACACGTAATTTTCGGAAGGATTTGGGTTTCACTACTGGCGGGAAGGGGGGTGGAACACTTATATTTATGTTATAGTGAGTTGAGAGCCGCGCGCCATGTTTCCCGAGTGTTTAGCAGTGTGTTTGAATGATTTGTGGTTCGCTACGACTGCCGCGACTACCTCACATTGGCTGGTCCAATGTGTCCTTTCTTTGCACTTCCGACAGTATGGCGAACGTCCTGTCGAAAATTCATGACTTTCCTTCTGTTTGATATGGCAATTAGAGACCTTATGGCCTGCATAACCACAGTAGTAACACAAGTCGGTGTTCCCAGTTTGAGAATTAGGTTTGGCCTGAAAATGAGTGGGAGAATGTGGAATGTTTCCGTGAACGTACGAACGTGACACATAAGCGTAATTTCCATGACGGGAACCAGAGGGATACTGAGAGACGGGAGGTGTGTGAGGGTGGTGTGAGAGAGTAGAGTAGAGTATTGTTTAGATTTAGGGAGCTTGGGTGTCTGTGGGGAGGATTTGGAGAACTGAGCTGTTTGTGAGGAAGGTTTGGGAACCTGAGCATTTTTAGCATTAGTGGGTTTTATTTGAGCAACAGTGAATTGTATTTGATTTGTAGTGATGCCGCCATTGTCACAAGCCTGTTGCAGAGACTTCGTGAATTTAGTCAAACTGTCAGTTGGAGCAAATTCAACTCTACGAGCAACAGGCTGTACATTTTCTGTCAACGCTGAAATCAACAGGGTATATGAGAGGAGTTTACTAAACTGTTTCAACGAAATCTTGTCATCTGTAAACCAAGAGTTACCTATAAAACCGTTGCTCATTGTGTTCGCCATTACGGAACAATCTGCTAATAGAGTATCAACAGATTTGCCCTTACTTATATGTTGGATTGAGTTAGCAAAATCATGAATCAGAGCAAAGTCACCTCTTGAGTTTCGTGCAAATTTCTCCAAAAACTCGTCTTTGAAGGTTTGATAAGTCGTGCATTCTAGCAACTCGTCACAAGCTAGTAAATTACCGGCTGGAGTTCTACCCTTATCAAATTTAGAGCGAAATATATCGATTTTACCTCTGTCATCTGTGACCTTTCGAGCGGCGATCTCAGACTCGATATCACTAAATACCGCAAAAATCGATCTATTATCATCTAGGCCTGTAAATACCTTTTGCGCCTGACTGTGAACATGTAAATTTAAGTTTTGTGCCATGTTTGAAGTTATGTCAATGGGGTTGGCGGGAGTGAAATGGGAAAACGCAGGTGTGGGGTTGGAAAGCACAGTTGTGGGGTCTGGCAATGTAAGGTGACGGTTACCAGAACGAAGTTCTCTGTGATGAATATCATTTAAAATAGGTGGCTGTGTTGACCTAACATGATCGGAAGGTATCGAAACATCGTCACAATTAGCATTAACAACAGGGGGAACATTTGAAGTACTGGAAACTGAATTGTTTATTTCTGTATCGCCTGAGTTATCATCCCGAGCTGTAAGATCGGCCTCAAAATGAGGTAGGGGAGAAGTACTGAAGATATTTCGCAAATTGTTCATGAGTTAGAACAAACACAATGAAATATAAATGAGAGGCGCCTCGGTTGAGTGTCTGGTTGATGTAGTGAGATCTTGTTTAGTCTTCCTCTTTTCCTTTCTTTCGTTCTTCCGTCGTTTTCTTCGGTTTCTTTACTTCACTTTGTCCTCTTTCTTCTACTGTTTTCTCTTTCTCTATTTGGATGTCTGTTCTTTTTCTCGGTATTTTAAATATAATTATTCTACCTTGATGAATTCCATCTTTATTACTCATTGAGTTATTACATTTTATATACTTATTCAAGTTGCATTAACTCATTGTTTGTTTTGAGATTAAATATTGTCCTATTTTCCATAACTATCAGTACTCCGTTTCCAGTATCGCAGTAACTATTATTTACTTACGTTCAAGCCATATTTGAGAGTTTTGCCTATTTGTTTCAGGACTTTATTTCTTGTGATTTGAGACTTATTATCTCTGTGTGTTATTACTTATATGTTCATTTGAAGCATTATTGTAATTTGTGTATGATTACCATTCTTATTTCTCCAGCGACATGTTGAGATTGTACCCTAGCAGTTATGGAATAAAACCTGTATATCCTATATTTATGTGTTTTGTGTCCATTGCTTATTACTAGTGTGTTGATTAAGATAATTAAGGCCAGTCCTCACCCAGTGGAGAGGTACCTAAGTTGATGATAAACGCTGATCCCTAAGTTGGGAATCACAATCAGACTGTCTCACGTTTCATGAAATGTAGCATAACACTCATTATAGTATCTCTTATTGAGATATATATATATATATATAATTTGCACACACACACACACACGCACACACATACACACAGTGAAAACCTTTGCAGTCAGTCTGCATTGTGTCTGGAGTTCTCGAAAAGAGGCTTCAGTCCTGACGTTATTCTTTACTTACAGTGTGCTGGCTTAATAATCCCGAAGGGTTGCTAGCCTCTGAAGTCCTATTTTAACTAACTAATTCAATGGGTGATGAGGAAACGCTTCGTCCAATTATTTATTTCTAAAAATCTATGGGGATATTCTTTCGTGGCCCTGCTTAATGTATATATTGGAGGAAATATAACACACTAAACAAATACATATTGTCATTTATACAGCCAAAATATGATTGCTGTAGCATAACTGAGATGACGGGGTATGAAAATATTCCGAATAACACTAGCCACCTTCTCCCACCTAAAACAAGCACCACAATGCAACACAGTCGCATTGCTTCCATATGAGTGTGTAACGAGAACCAGAGACCCCCAAGAAATAAGAACGACAACGACAGGAGAAGAGTAAAGAAGGAAAACGCGGCCCGGATGATAAACTACAACAACCGCCCCGAGCCAAAGAGAGAAAACGGGATTTCAAGGGGAAGCTACGACAGCTGCCAAAATCAACATGTGGACGGCTGGGACTCCAACAACACTATGCAAGTTAACCACCAAACCCCGCAGTGTGCCCCTGTAGAGTATCAAAATCATAGTGAAGTGAGATGCAAGATGCAAATTAAATATTCAGAAACAATGTTAACTCGCAACCAAAGTGCTAATAGTGAAGAAACAACCAGGACGAAAATAACAGAACAACCTCACCTGTCATACTCAAATATCCCTCAGATACGGCACAAGCCAAGTAACCGAGTTAAATCACACCAGGCATCATCCTCACGTAATTCTCAAATACAAACAAGCCTTAGTGCGACTGGTTCCCTGATAGAACGCAAAACCAGAGTGTCACCCATGCCCTTCTTGCCCCGACACAGGGCTCCCAAAGTGCCAACGAAAACAGAGTCACTATCCACACCTAACCAAGTTGAATCAAGCAATCAGCCTGCTGACTATTAATTGGGTTCTGAACTCGGATTTCCCAGGGTAGAAGGGAAACTCACAGTCAGAACTCTTGGTGAAGAACTTCATTCTTTACCCTCTAGCATTCAACATCCATCTATAAGGAGGCTAGAGAGCAATTCAGCTGGATTTGATTCCAAAAGTGCGTTTTCAGCTGAATCCCAAGATCTTGTTCTTAGCAACCTCTTGAGTCTTTCTTGCCACCGCATATCAACAAACAGGCACGAGATAGAATCATTGGCGGCTATAACATTTGATCCGATCACAATAGATGACGCAAGTGCTTCGGGTGCAAACGTAGTTAACAGTACTAAGCCTATGTGTGCATCTGGGTGCTTATCCAAAGTTCAGGACAATTGTTTTATTAATTGTCCACTTACACCTGGAAAGACCTTAAGCTTACCTAGTGCAGGGGATTCTTTAGTATCATCCCCCAGGTTCAGCGTGGATATTGATCGAGTGCGTTGTGCCAAGAAGAGATAAGGTAGACAGAGAGCAGTGCGAAGACTGGAATTGTTTGGGACCGAACCTAGCTGGGAAGTGCGAAATCCCAAGCCCCTGTAGTCAACAACCAAGACAACCATGCCTACTCCAGTGTGCTCCCAAATCGATCTACCAGTGCCTCTTCTCTTTACAAACCCTTAACCCATTGAGTACCGTAGGATACAGTAATAAAAGTCCCCAGCAGTCCCAAGCACTGTGGCCAACATGACAGGAGAGACCACCTTTTCACCTCAAGAGATGAGGCAAGAAAGGATCTACCATTTTTTTTTTTTTTTTTTTTAAAGACTTAAAAAGAAAATATATATATATAATTAAGCTAAGCCTTGTACAGGCAGTTACAAGACAAGTACATTACTGATGGCTATAACCGTGTCTGGGACTGTGGAGTGACTTATCTATTGACGCTATAGTCGTCACTGGGAGTGGAGGGATTAAGTGTTTTCTTATTTGTAATGGTAACGATGATTTTAGTGAGGATCTAGACTGAGGTATGAAAAGGTGCACAGTGTTAACGTAATCAAAGAAGATTTTCCATTCTTCCCTTCCTTATTTATTATTCGTCACTCTGCTTCGGGAGAACAGTACACATATCTATCGTGCGGAACAGATTTATATACTTCCTCGAGTACAGGCTCCTGTATTATTCAATGTGGATATATATATATATGTTTATCCGGTTATAAAGACCTACACTTACATGTAAACATTGAACGCTTATTCAGACCTGAGTTTATATGCTACGTTTTATATCATCCGGGTACATAACCAATAATGAAAGTTCAGTCGCAGAGTAATGTTCCTCAGTCACGAATCACTGACTTTATTCCAATCACATATATATAAAGTTATCTTTCATAGTCTTGCTCCTTGAGCTATTATAATGTAACTATTTATTCAAGTTACTTTAACTTATTGTTCGTTAAGAAACTCAGACACGCATACATGACTATTATCTAAACAGTATATTTATGAAGTTATTTTCATAGATATTGCTCTTTGAGTTATTACAGTTTAATTACTTATTCAAGTTACTTTAACTTATTGTTCGTTTTGAGATCAAATATTGTCCTATTGTCCATACCTTCAGTACTGCACGTATGCCCTCGCAGTAACTATTATTTACCTTGATTCAAGTCATCTTTGAGGGCTTTTCATATTTAATTCAGGACTCTACTTATTTTTGTAATTTGAGACTTATCCTTTCTGTGTTATTATTATTCATATGTTCAATTGTAACATTATTATTCTTTATATATGAATTGTATGTAAATTGTTCCAGAGACATATTGAGATTGTACCCTAGCTATTAAAGAATAAAACCTGATAACCTTTACTGTGTATTTTGTGTCCATTGCTTATTACTAAAGTGTTGATTAATAGAGCCAAGGCTGATCCTTACCCAGCGGAGAGGTACCCAAGTTGATGATTAGCGGCTGATTCCTAAGGTGGAAATTGCAATCAGATTATCTCACGTTTTCTTATAAACGTGGCATAACAATAACAACAGCAAGATAATTAAATATGAGAGAGGGAGAGAGAGAGAGAGAGAGAGAGAGAGAGAGAGAGAGAGAGAGAGAGAGAGAGACAAGCCTCTACTGGTTGGAATCATGTGTGTTCGTCCGTGTGTGGCCACGTGATGGTCAGGGGGATGCTGCTATAAAGGGAGGTGCATAGTTTGTTCCCTAGACCTCCCTCAAGCTAAAAATTACATGCCCTACACCCCTTTTCAAGATAAATTTGTACAATTTTCAGTAGAAAAATGTCCCGGCTGAAGGACGGTTCCTCTAAAATTACAGGCTCGCTATGGCATGCCAGAAAAAATCGACACCTAAATGGCACTAAAGGTCTTAAAAATGACAGAAATGGGGCAAAAGCTCTTAAAATTACCAATCTAATGGGTCGACCATCTTAAAATCTCAAAAACAACGGGGCTAAGCATGAGAGAGAAAGGGGTCGAGCAAAAAATTCCTCAAGTGGAAATCTGGCCTTAACCTCTGAGCCGTCGCAGGTGGGCTAGAGAGTGTGTGGTGTCCGAGAATACCCTATTATCCTATGGCTTTGGTAACTTTCTCATTTCTTTGTGAGATTGTATGGTAGAACACGTCTTTAATATTTTGATTGTAGTACTTAAATTTAAAATCACTGTTCTATTGCGGTAGGAATAATTCGACAGTTGTATTTATTTTTATCAGTCTATATATATATATATATATATATATATATATATATATATATATATATATATATATATATATATATATACCGGTATATATATATTTTCTTTTTTATCCTTTTTTTTCTATGTGATTGAGGGAGGCAAAAGGCAGAATTGCCTATAGCGAGTGCCTCCCCCATAGTTGAAAGAGTGAAAGGGCCAAAATCAAGGGACGTTCTAGCCAAAATGCTTGAACACACGGAGTTTGAAGCAATTTAAGTCATAGGAAGAGGGAAAGACTGATTCTGGGAGAGAGTTCCAGAGCTCAGCTGTTGAGTAGAAGAAAGTTTGAGAGTAACGTTTCACTCTTGGGTTGGAGAGTTGTACAGAGTAGGGGTGGGATTGAGTTGCAAGACGGGTATCACGTGCCCTACGTAAAGGAGGTGGTATACACTGGGAAAGCTCTGAGGAACACTGATTATTATAGTAGCGATAGAATAGCGAGAGAGATGCAACATTGCGGCGGAGAGAGAGAGATTGCAGAGTTGGTGAGTGGACGGGAGTTAATGATACGAAAGGCCTTCCTTTCAACTTTGTCTAGGAGAGCGGTGTAAGAGGAACCTCCCCACACATGTGAACCATACTCAATACAAGGATGCACTATGCCCCTGTACAGAGCAAGAATATATATATATATATATATGTATATTATATCTATCTATCTATCTATCTATAATTGCATCAAGTTAATTATATCAAAAATAAGTGTCTACACACCCCTTATGCTCACTCAAGAATCCTTATAACCACCACTGCTCACTCAAACCTACAGTACAACTTAAGGGGGAATTATTAGTTTTTCTTCCTCATATTTAGTCTCATAAGTTTTGATATGATAAAACGTTCGCCCCATTAGTTTGGTGATGTTAAGAAATTTGGCCCCAAGTCTGTCAATTTTAAGACCTTCCGTACCATTTAGGTGTCGAATTTTTCCTGGCGAACGATAGCGAGCCTGTAATTTATGAGGAACAGGCCAAGACATTTTTCTATCGAATAATGTACAAATTTATCTTGAAACGGAGTGGTTTTTTAAAAGTTTGATGGATGTCTAACGAGGAAACTAAAAACAATATAGAAAGATGAATAAACAAGCAAATAAATGAGCCCATCCCCCCTTAAAAGACTCTTATTCTTAAATATTTCTTTCCCTTCCCAGCGCCTGATACCTAACGAATATTGTGGGTATAAATGTTGTTTACAGAGAATAGACGGATTAGCACTCCCATTTCTATTTCGCTGAAGCTTGTGTAATTTTTCCAACTAATTCGTCCAATAATGGCACAGTGAAAGGACAAAATTTGTTAACCCTTACAGCATTCGACCCACTCCGAGGAAGATCATCCAAATCACCGAGTGCCACAACCGTTTCAAGATTTTAGAGGACTCAGCAACGAAGAGGAAACAAAAGAAATTCAGCTGGTTGGAGACTCAATGGTTCGTGGCCAACTCACGGAGTTTTGCGCCAGGGCACCTGGGACCAGGAAGCGCTTCTGTATCCCGGGTGATTGTGTGGACGACGTTGTTGCTGCAATCAACGAAGTGTCCAGACTAACCCCGCCAACCACAGTGTACGTCATCTACATTGGGTCCAATGACGTGCAGCAGACCCGATAAGAAGACCTTATGCTCAAGTACCGGAAGCTGATAAGGTCTTTTAAGTCTTGCAAAATCTTAATATTAATAATCATCCCAAGGATCAGAGTAGAGAGCCGGTTCTTCGATATAGCCACCAGCATTAATCGTCGGCTTGCTAACCTGTGCAAGGAGGAGGACATCGGATTCGTCAATACCTGGGATGCCTTCTACCACGAAGATCATCTGTTTTCGAAGGACGGAGTACATCTAAACCAGGTGGGAGCAGCAAGGTTTGGCCGCTTGCTAAACGACGCAGTAAAGGATTTTTGGAAAAGAAACAGACTCAACCGAGGACCGCCAGGGATGAGGACCGAAGACAGCGAGGACCAAGGACAGCCATGAACGTAAATGTAAATCCGACCAGAACTAAAAAATTGATTAAAGAGCGTTCTGTGAGTTCTAAAACCACAACTTTAAAGGTTTTCTATGCTAACGCTTGTAGCATACGTAATAAATTTTCAGACAGATTTAGAGGAACTAGTTTTTACAGAAAATTATGACGTAATTGGTATAACAGAATCTTGGCTCAATACTGAAGACAGAGACTTTTTAGCAGAGTATTCACTTCCCGGTTATATAATGTTTGAGAAAAGCCGAATAAATAAAAATGGAGGTAACGTTTTACTTTATATCAAAGAAAGTCTTAACCCAACCCTTGTGTCAAAACCTCAAATTGTGAACGTCGACACATCCTATGGGCTAATAAAGAATAATAAAGGTACATACAATAATATTTGCATTAATATACAGACCACCAGCTCAATCAGTGCAAACTGACCAAAAAATTTACGAACAAATTGCAGATGTAAGTAACTCACAAGATACCGTAATTGTTGGCGACTTTAATTTACTTGCGACCAAGTGGGGCGATAATCCTACTTCACACTCCGGACATGACTTGTATGCGAACTTGCAAGAGAGTTCGCTCTATCAATTTGTTCGATCGCCGACCCGTGGTAATAACATTCTTGACCTTGTACTTGCAACAAAAGAATAATTAATAGAAAATTTGAATGTTGGTGATGAATTCAGTAACAGCGACCATCGTACGATAACTTTCAGTTTAAAGTTTACTAGTAATGAACCAAATAGCAGCATCGAGAAAGTCCATAATTTCCAGAAAGCAAACTTCCGTAAACTTAGAGCTATGTTTAAAGAAACTGACTCGAGCTTTCTAAATAACAATAACAACATAAATACATCTTGGGAATTATTTACAACCACTTACCTAAAAGCAGTGCAAGACTGCATACCATCGGAAATACGACGTACAGGCCATAATGATAATCCCAAATGGTGGAATAAAGAGGTTTCAAACTGTTTGCTTGCTAAAAAGATTGCTAATGATAGATTAAAATTCTCACAAAATGATGAAGAATGGGTGAAATTTATAGAACTACGATGCAAAACCAAAAAGTTAATTAAGCAAAGTAAAAATACCCTGGAGTTACATGTTGCGAATCAAAGTTAAACAAACCCGTAAGAATTCTATAGTTATATCATAAAAAAAAGTAGTTATTTCAACTGTTGGACCGTTAGTCGATGAAAATGGAGAATACACCAAAGATGAAGTACAAATGAGTAATGCGCTCAATACCTTTGCATCAGTTTTTACAACGTAAGACTTCAGTGATATCCCTACAGCATCGCCGATTCAAATTGATAATTCTGATGTTCTAAGCAATATCACCATTACAGAGATAGAAGTATTGAAATGTTTAGATAAACTCATGGTAAATAAAACGCCTGGACCTGATACAATCTCACCTAGAGTTCTAAAGGAAGCTAAGGATGAGCTCTCCAAACCACTGACATTGCTATTCAATAAATCCTTGCAGTCTGGAACTATGCCTGATCAGTGGAAGCTAGCCAACGTAACACCGATATTAAAAAAAGGCAGTAAATCCCTTCCCAGTAACTATCGTCCAATTAGCTTAGCCTCAGTTGTATGTAAAATGCTAGAAACACTCGTAAGAGACAGACTCGTAAATCACTTAGAGGAAAATAACATACTTAAAGATACTCAACACGGCTTTCGTAACAAACGTTCCTGCTTAACAAACCTCTTGGACTTCTTCCACGATATACTCAATCTCTATGATGAGAGTAAAGCTGTAGACATTATATACCTTGATTTTCAAATGGCCTTTGACAAAGTTCCCCACAAACGTTTACTGCTAAAACTAAAACCGCATGGAATACAAGACGGTGTGTTGAAATGGATAGAAAATTGGCTCAGCGACAGAAAGCAAAGAGTAGTCATAAACGGTAAGGCATCTAAATGGAACAATGTAAGTAATGGGGTTCCCCAGGGTTCAGTACTAGGACTAATTCTCTTTCTAATTTACATCAACGACATAGATGAGGGTCTCACCTGTATAATCTCAAAGTTTGCTGACGATACAAAATTGCAAATAGCGTACTCTCAAAAGAACAAGTTGACGATATGCAACACAGTCTAGATAAGTTGTCATGTTTGGCCCAAATTTGGCAAATGAGTTTCAATGCGGATAAATGTAAAGTACTACATATCGGATACCGAAATGAGAAAGCAAACTATTCGATGAATGGCAATCAGCTTAAGATTGTAGACAGAGAAACCGATCTGGGAGTAACAATATCGAGTAACCTAAAACCGAGTCAGCAATGTTCAGAAGTTGTTAAGAAAGCAAATAAAATAATTGGCTTTATAGGCAGGTAATTTGAGCATAAATCCAAAGAAGTTATCCTAACACTTTACAATTCCTTAGTCCGCCCTCTTCTGGAATACTGCGTTCAATCCTGGTGCCCTTATTACCAAAAAGATATAGACAAGCTAGAACGAGTTCAACGTAGAGTTACCAAAATTATACCTAGCCTAAAGAACAAACCATACGAGGAGCGTCTTAGAGAATTAAATATATTTCCTTTAACCCAGCACAGATTAAGAGGCGACTTAATTCAAGTGTTCTAAATCATCAAAGGCATCGACAATATGAACTGTAGTAAGTACTTCACTATCGACCAATCTAATTACACGCGGAGAAACGGTTGCAAAATTATTGGTAAATCTTTTAACTCATACGAATCTAAGAATTTCTTCTTCAATCGAGTTGTCAACTTGTGAAATGGGCTTGCCCGAGACGTTACACAGTAGACTGCAACACCGTTGATTCGTTTAAACTTCGCCTAGACAAATATCTTGCAACAAACCCGCTATTGACAGCGTTTGTAAATGAATAACTTTATTATATTCCTCCAACAGATTCATCAAGGATTATTGCGTATATATATTACTAAGACGTTACTCTCTTTTTCCCAGATATACGAAAGATATCTTATAACTGTGTTATGTTACTAACCCATGTGTCCCCTACTAACTTCCTAATCCTGCCACGGACATTAGTTCCAGGGCAGTAGTTCCCTTTCCAATGTTCCCTTACCCACTCTAAACCACTGTTTGGACACCTGATCCTCAGTGTTTTGGAGGACAGGCTGCCTAGAGGGGTCACTAGACCTGTTGTTGCTTGATTTCCATTGAACTCCTTTGTACAGTACCAGTGCCATTCTTTGAAATTTATGCTGGCTACTATTAAACAATTTAATTCAGTTTAAAAAGAGCCTTCGGTAATTACCAGGCTTCGAACTATCTCACTTAACCCTTTTAACTAACACAGATCCTTCTGAGACTGCGCAAAATCGTCTAAATATAGCGAGAATAAAATTTAAAAGACGTCGCCGGTACAAAAAGGTTTAATGACTTAGGTTTTGACTTACCCTGTTCCATTTCCTAACCTAGCTTTTAATACTGGATGTCAAAAGTTATGACATCACTTCTTCTGGATGTCACAACAGTTTTGACATGGCTCTATTCCAATTTTGACACACCCGGTATCATGTTATCACGAAAGGTTAGATGGGTCGTTTTTCTGGTCCCCCTTATCCCTCATGTTTAGCTGCATTAATTTTCAGATTTTAGGGTGAGGCTGATGGACTGTTGAGGTTAAGGGAAGATGGGTCGTTTATCTGGTCCCCTTTCTCCCTCGTGTTTTGTTTTGAGATTATAAGACGTTCGGCCCATTAGTTTGGTGATTTTAACACCTTTCGCCTCATTTCGTTGTTAATTTTAAAACATTTCGTGCCATTTAGGTGTCGATTATTTCCTGGCGAGCGATAGATGGCCTGAAATTTTAAGAGGAATCGGCCTTCGGCCGGGATATTTTTCTCCCGAAAAACGTACAAATTTACCTTGAAGGGGGGTTTAGGGGGTGCTTGATGGAGGTCTAGCAAGAAAACTAAGCAATATAGAAATTAATTAATTGGAAAAAAAAAAAACCGGTCCGTCTCCCTTTAAGACGTTCGCTCCATTAGTGTTGTAGATACTTTTGACTTGCCCTTTACATTTTTAGCCTAACTTTAACATACCCTGTACCAAATGATGACCTTAAGGGGGTAGTACTCCCTCTTTCTGGACCCCCTTCTCCCTCATGTTTAGCATATTAGTTTTGAGATTTTTAGACGTTCGTTACCGTTAGTTTGGCAATTTTGAGACCTTTCGCCTCATTTTGTTAATATTAAGACCTTTCGAGGCATTTATGTGTCGATTTGTCCTGGCGAGCAATAGCGAGCCTCTAATTTTAGAATGAACCGGCCTTTGGCCGAGAAATTTTTCTACCGAAAAATGTACACATTTATCTTAAAAGGGGGTCTAGGGGTGTTTTTCTAAGCTTGATGGAGGTCCAGCTTGGAAACTAAAAAATAAACAATATATATATATATATATATATACATACAGGTATATATATATATATATATATATATACTGTATATATATATATATATATATATATATTGACCATAAACCAAGCACTACCCCCTTAACTCTGACACACCCTGTATAACTTTATGACTTAGCTTTGACACACCTTGTATAACTTGACCCACCATGTATAACTTTATGATTTAGCTTTGACCCCCCTGGTATAACTTTATGACTTATCTTTGACACACCCTGTAATAACTTGTAACTTAGCTTTTGACACACCCTGTAATAACTTGTAACATAGCTTTTGTCACACCCTGTAATAACTTGTAACTTAGCCTTTGTCACACCCTGTAATAACTTGTAACTTAGCTTTTGACACACCCTGTAATAACTTGTAACTTAGCTTTTGTCACACCCTGTAATAAATTGTAACTTAGCTTTTGTCACACCCTGTAATAACTTGTAACTTAGCTTTTGTCACACCCTGTAATAACTTGTAACTTAGCTTTTGTCACACCCTGTAATAACTTGTAACTTAGCTTTTGTCACACCCTGTAATAACTTGTAACTTAGCTTTTGTCACACCCTGTAATAACTTGTAACTTAGCTTTTGTCACACCCTGTAATAACTTGTAACTTAGCTTTTGTCGCACCCTGTATCATTTTATGACTTAACATTTGACACAACCTGTTAGTTTATGACCTAAGTTTTTGACACACCCTGTTCAATGATCTGACCTATAACTTTGACACACCCTGTACTAATATATTCATGTACAGCTACTGACAAATGTTCGTGGGCTCCTGTCATGCAAGTATATCCATTTAGGTTGATGTTCAGATCTAATCTGCTATATATGAATAAATACATAATACGCATGTGTAAATATAGCTGATTTGATAGGAACATCAATCTTAATATATATACTTGTATAACGAACATTGCAAGAGCTCCCAAGCATTTGTCAGTAGCTGTACATCCAGAAGTGAAAGTACCTGGCTATCCTGTCTCTTACTATCCCTGACCCCAGATAGTAGGAACCCTGTCCTTGGATGGAGAGACTAAATTATCCCCCCCCCCCCCCCCCCTTCACACACACACATATGCACAGACACACTCACACACACACACTTACACATGCAAATACACACACACTCTCACACATACACACAGATCCTACCTTTATCACTAGACAGAAAAATCCTGTTTCCAAAACATTGTAGTTCCACAAGCTAAAAATAATAAAGCCTCGCAACCGTCAGTAATTGGTAATCTATACATATTTTATAGACACCAAACAAAATTGCGTTTTATTCAACTATCTATATTATAGAACTATTAATTATTTATACTATCTTACAACTATCCGTATCTTGACAACACACAACATGCACACACACTACACACACTTTTGTTATAAATACAAAACAAATAGAAGGTCCCACCCCATTCCCATTCTTAACTAAGCCATTTTAGATTTTTTTTTTTTTTTTTTTTTTTTTTTTTAGGTGACAGTTACAGAGTGGTGTACAATCTATCTTATTCTAGTTCCCTTATTGTTTATCTTATTGTATCAGTACCTCCCTACATTCAACCTAGTTGTTCCCCAATTCGGCCCTCCACCATGGGCATTTCAAAGTCCATGTCTCTCACTCTTGTCCTCTGTAGCGGGGAGGACCTATATATATTGTACCCCTGAGACATAGGCGTGCCGACCTGAGAAGAGAGCAAGAGAGCCGGCATCTCATCCAAGTTATGACTTGGCTTCTATGCTGGCAATTTTTCTCCGATGTTTGTTCAGCTAATCTGGCGTAGAATACACTTGCAGAAGGTCCCATTCCTCCCGACGATGAGAAGACCAGAGGAGTAAAGTTTCCTTGTTCCCTGTTCAAAATTCTTTCTTCATAAGCGCGTTTCTTCTCACTTTCGTTTCTCAAGTATGCCGCCTTGAGTCCTCACTCACGATATGTTTTTGCTCTTTGGTTGAAGATTCTGATGTCGACAAAAGCCCGTTGTCCCCTCGTCCAAAAACCTCGAGCACTTATGTCCACTCTTGCTTCATTTGAAGTATTTGCAGTATTGTGGGCCAAGCGCTGTCCGTCCATAGGCAGAAGGTCCGGTTTGATTATGACATCATGGCACACCTCGTCCAGCATTTGTGCAGTGATGTCTCATACTTCATCATGCCGGATACACACACACACACACACACACACACACACACAGACGGGTTTATATCCAAAGCTCTAGAATTAAAGGATTTATTATTTGATAAAAATTATCATGTAGTATGTTTAACTGAAACCAAACTCGATCAACAAATCGGGAATGAAGTTCTAGTTGCCGAAGGATACGATGTTTGGAGAACTGACAGAGTAGGTAAAAGGGGAGGAGGAGTAATAATTATGACTAGAAACGATGTACAAGCGAAACAAATATTGACTAATGATTCCCAGAAGAGTGAGACAGTAGCAGTAGAGATACAAATAGGAAATGAACACATCGTAATAATTAATGTGTATATGCCTCCTTTAACGAATGCATGGAACAGTACTGAGTATGAAGATACAATTAATGCTACCATATGTGACCTGCGTAGATTGCTACAGGAAGCGGAGGACAAGCAAAATGGAGTAATTCTAACGAGGATTTTAATAGTGGTAATATTGACTGGGTGGAACTCGATGCAAGATCAAATGAACATAGTTGGAGTCATAGGTTGCTAGATTTAATGATGGATTTCTTAATGCATCAACATGTAAACGAACCTACGAGAATGAGAGGACAGGATGAATCATCAATCTTGGATTTAATCTTTACTAGGGCTAAAGAAGAGGTAATATCAATTGATTATTTACCACCCTTGGGGAAAAGTGATCACGTCTTATTAAGATTTGCCTTAATATTCACTACGATATTGATGAAGAAAAGGAAGTTCACAAGGAAGAGAGGTTCAATTTTGGAAAAGGAAACTACAGTATGATGAGGAAATTCTTTCAAGAAACTAATTGGGACCATGAGCTGCAAGACCAAGACATAGACCGACAATATGAACGATGTTGTGAGGTTGTTAACGACGGAGTGACAAAATGTATTCCAAAGTGGAAAACGGGAATTAAACAGAAAAAACAGTGGTTTAACAAGAGATGTAGAAAGGTAAAAGAAGAAAGAGACCTTCTATGGAAAAGATATCGAAAACAGAAAACAGAACAATCGTACCAGCGATACAAACAAACAAGAAATGTTTACACAAAAGTCAGGAGAGAGGAGGAAGAAAACTTTGAAAAGAAGAGAAATGCGACAGTGACCCACGTCTGTTTTATAACTATGTAAGAGGGAAAATGAAAGTCAAGGATAAGATACAATAATTAGTGGTTAATGATGTTACTTATGACAAAGAGGAGGAGATGAGTGAGGTACTAAACACAAAGTTTCAATCAGTATTTGTAAGCGAAACCGAATTTGTAAGGGAAGCTGCAGGAGCTGGAGAGCAATTAAGGATGGATAATATACTGGTCACCAAGGAGGACATTCAAGCAAAGATAAATAGTTTAGACAAAAGAAAAGCAATGGGCCCAGACAACATCTCTTGCTGGGTATTACATGAATGTGCTGCAGAACTGAGCTATCCACTATGGCTGATCTTCAGTAAATCACTGCGAGAAGGTAAGCTCCCAAGATTGTGGAAAGTGGCTAACATAATTCCTTTGTATAAAAAAGGTTCAAGAGAAGACCCTCTGAACTATTGACCTGTATCCCTCACAAGTGTCGTGTGTAAGCTTCTGGAGAAAATTATTAGAGAGAGATAGATACAGCATTTGGAGGAAAGGAAAATGTTAACAGACAAGCAGTTTGGTTTCAGATCAGGGCGATCATGTGTGTCTAATTTACTCAATTTTTATGATCGTGCTACAGAGATAGTTCAAGAGAGAGATGGAGGGGTAGATTGTGTTTATTTAGACTTTAAGAAAGCCTTTGACAGTGTACCACACCAGAAACTTGTATATAAATTAGAGAAACAGGGAGATATCTCAGGACAGCTTTTGAAATGGATGATGGATATTCTAATTGGAAGGAAAATGAGGACAGTCATTAGAGATAAGTATTCCAGTTGGGTGGATGTAACAAGTGGGGTGCCACAAGGTTCTGTATTAGCTCCTTTAATGTTCCTGATTTACGTTAATGATATGCCTACCAACATAAGCACTGGAAGCTACATAAGCATGTTTGCCGACGATGCCAAGAGTTCAAGATAAAGAGTCCTGCACAGCCCTTCAAAGTGATATATCTAAACTGTACGAATGGAGCCAAGCATGGCAATTACAATTTAATGCAGACAAATGTCACATAATGGAGATGGGTGATAGCGCTCGACGACCACACGGACAATGCAAACTTGGAGAGATTTATCTTGGAAAGTCACGAAAGGAAAAAGATTTGGGTGTGACAATACACTCAAAATTATCACCTGAAGATCATATAAATGAAAAGGTGAGAAACGCATATGCATTACTGGCAAACATAAGAGTTGCATTCAAATATGTAGATGGGAGCATGATGAAAAAGCTAATTGAGGCGTTCATTAGACCCATCCTGGAGTAAGCTGCTGTGGTGTGGAGCCCTCACTTAAAAAAAACATATTAACAAGTTGGAAAAAGTACAGAGAGTCGCGACACGATGGGTACGAGAACTAAGAGGTCTATCATACAAGGAACGACTGGAAAAAATGAGCTTAACCACACTAGAAGAGAGGAGAGCAAGGGGGGACATGATTTCTCTTTACAAGTGTGTCAATGGACTGGAATTTTTCGATCGGGATAACTTCATCACGCCAGCAGTGGGAAGGACAAGAGGGCACAGTCGGAAATTGGCAACGATGCGAGGCAAGAAGGATGTCAGAAAATTTAGCTTTCCAACAAGGTCAATTGAGAAGTGGAATGCCTTACCGGAAAAAGTAGTGTGTGCCAAAACTATCCATAGCTTTAAAGAGAAATATGATCAAATGAAACAAGCAGACGGGACACCACGAGCTTAGGCTCAATTCCTGTAAACTTACAAATAGGTAAATACAAATAGGTAAATACACACACACACACACACACACACATTCTCTCTCTCTCATATATTAAAACTGTTTGTTCACATTTATTGTTGTGTATTCACATACTGACTATAGTCATTTCGTAAAATAACTTTTATCTCACCTGTATACCAATATATCGATATATTAAATACAAAAATATCTGTCTCTCTGTTTACACACACACACACACCTCAAACACTTGAGATTTTGGACATAGCAATCTTGAGATCATGCGATCTTACAGATTTCGATGAGCGCACACGGTTACAACATACTAGGCCTACTAGCGTCGCCCACCCTGATATCAGTGTAAAGTCAGTGAAAATAGGCTAGCCTAAACAGATTGGATGCGGAAATACCCTGAGCCGACCAGGCCAAGTGGAATATCTCTATTGGTCTAACTGGTAAGGTGTCTGCCTCACAACCCAAGGGTTCCGTGTTCAAGCCCACACCAGGGCTTGAACTCTCGACCCTTGGGTTGTGAGGCAGACACCTTACCAGTTAGACCAATAGAGATATCCCACTTGGTCTAACTGGTAAGGTGTCTGCCTCACAACCCAAGGGTTCCGTGTTCAAGCCCACACCAGGTCTTGATATTTTCGGGAGGCTATTCCCGCATCTAACGAAGTTTAGGTGTGCTGGTAAAATTGTTCAGATGGTTGAGAGTAAGATCGGAGCTCCATCAATCCTCTTTCGGGTATGGTGTAAAAAACAATTCCTTCAGAGATTCCTAGAGGACAAAGAAGAGGATGGGAGAGTACAGCTAGGGAGTGTAGTTAGAACTCGCATGGGTTGGGTTGTGGAGGTGCCGACCGCTCAAGCGAGTTGCCAACTGGGCAGTTAGTAGGTGCATGTTGTGCACCGCTCAGTGAAGTTGACTCACCATTCCCGTTCACCTCTCTGACGGATTCTCGGTCGATTCGGCTCAGGCTTGTTCCTCTCTGTTCGTTCCTCTCGGTTCGGAGCCTTCGCTTCCCGGAAGGTGAAGTAGTGTAAAGTCAGTGAAAATAGGCTAGCCTAAACTGATCGGATGCGGAAATACCCTGAGCCGACCAGGCCAAGTGGGACATCTCTATTAGTCTAACTGGTAAGGTGTCTGCCTCACAACCCAAGGGTTCCGTGTTCAAGCCCACACCAGGGCTTGATATTTTTGGGAGGCTATTCCCGCATCTAACGAAGTTTAGGTGTGCTGGTAAAATTGTTCAGATGGTTGAGAGTAAGATCGGAGCTCCATAAATCCTCTTTCGGGTATGGTGTAAAAACCACTTCCTACATCAGCATCCCAAGAAGGCCTCAAAGCCAGCAATCCCTTCTAACCCTCAACACCACCAATGAAGAGAATACAGCAAAAAGAGATACTATTCAAGCCACCCAGACCAAATTATCTAACAATCCTGTATTTGGTCGCGGTAGGCTTGACGCTGCAAAAACACAAGCTAGGCTCAAAGCTATCAGAAGTGGCTGACGCTGCCAAAACACCAGCTAGGCTCGAAGCTAGCAGAAGTACTGTAAGCTCGACGCTACTAGATTTAGGCTGGACGCTACCAATACCCCAGCTAGGTTCGAAGCTAGCAGAAGTAAGCTCAATGTTACTTGAGTTAGGCTGGATGGTGCCTGTACCCCAGCTAGGTTCGAAGCTAGCAGAAGTAAGCTCAATGCTACTAGAGTTAGGCTGGATGGTGCCAATACCCCAGCTAGGCTCGAACCTAGTGGAAGTAGGCTCGGCGCTACTAAAACCTTTGAAGCAGTTCCAGAGACCAGCAGTCAACAACAGAAAGGAGGCGGTTTGATACCCTCCACCAGACCAGCCGATGGAGACCCTGACCTGTGACACTATACTAACAACCCGGGAGAAGAAATCATCAGAGACAAAAGCAATTAGTCCTTCCCACCCCACCCCCCAACCCCTGGCAAATCACTCATTAAATAGATAACGTAATTCTTGTCTCGCTCTTTGTGAGACCCCTCTTGCCATACGTCAATTTCCACTTGGGAAAACAATACACGCAGACTGTCCTTGTGCTCTTATATTATATTCAACCTGTTATATTTGTTTTTTCTTGGTGGAGATAATAGAGAGATTAAATATTTAATGTTCTTCCCAAACCACAACACCCATACGTAAATATACTATTCTTGCCTAGTGATATTTATAGCGAAGTCATCCATACTTGAGCGTTGTAGAAAACGAGCGCTACCATTTTCTCTTAACTGAATTATCGGGCACACTAAAGTAATTTGTTTAAATCATTTGGCCTCGAAGTAACTATTTTCTCTTGAGAGCCCATAAACCCCTTCCATGTGCATTTATCTGTATTAATAATAGAATGCATATTTCACTATTAGTATCTTAGAGGATTAAGAATTGTATATATCAGTAGTTCATAATTTTTTTTTTTTTAAAAAGACCTCCGTCTACGTATTGTGAAAAACCTGTTATCCTCCGGCAAATTGTGGGGTTGAGTGAGTGAAGGGGGGGACAGTGAATGAAGGAGGATGCATGTTTTTCATAATACGTGTTGCTAGCCTCAAACGCGCGAGCAACTGTGGCTTTCAACCATCCGACACATCCCCTTTTATTAATGTGCATCACACATGTTACATACAAATAAAGTTTATGTTTTGTTTTACCCTACTGTGGAAAGACTACGGATACACCACTCCTGCCGGGGCCTCACGCAGTGGCATGACCCAGTCCTGTCGAACTGAGCTCATGACGCTGGTGGCATTGCCCCGGAGGATAGCCATCCCTAGTCTTTGCTTGAGCCAGAGGGTTTCCCGGGGTTCTCCTGAAACTTCTCTGATTTTACGGCCTATTTCATTCACCATCTTAAGGGTGGTAGGGCCGAAGACTCCTGAAGTTTCGAATGCCAGGGGCTCGAACTGATGAATTCTGGCGATGGCTTGATATTTTTCTCTCTTTTTATTTTCTGCTATCCGGGCGGCTTCACCTGCTTCGTCGGCGTTTCTGGCGGCGTTGGTTGTGGAGAAAGTGTCAACACATGTGGCATCCCACACGAGGCACCGGCCATTCTTGTAAGGGTAAGTGGTCATCCCATCTGGCCGTTTGCCGTCTTCTCTGTGAAGTCCATGTGGTTCGAGGATTGATGCACAGTTAGCACTCTGCAGGGCCCGTTTTATGACATCATTTAGTGCAGAGTGTCTTGGCAGGCGGCCTGCGTTGTAATTACATGACAAGGCATGGTGACCTTGAGCATCCATCCTCCCATCACACTTGCAAGTGTGTGGGTGACAAACTGCCGCACCCACTCTGAGCGCGATGGCGACCCGGAGCGCTTCAGCATCCAAGTGAGTTCCAAGAGGTGGGATGGGGATGGCGTGTAACCACAAGCCACTCTCCGAACGGGCGGCTGCCTGGAGGCGTGCTTTTGCTTTTCATAATTGAATAATTTCGTAGAAGTGTTATAGTTCAACTGAAGAGGTTTTATGTTAATGCATTGAGTACTTGATCTTTTACTAAGGATATATATGTATATACAGTATATATATATATATATATATATATATATATATATATATATATTTATATATATATATATATATTTTATATATATATATATATATATATATATATATATATATATATATATATATATATATATATATTAAGGGTACAGTGGATAACATATCCGGCTGGATATCCGGGCCGGATAGTGCAATTGTCTGGTATCCGGCCGGATAATAGCGATAGAAGCAAATTGCTTCAATGAAACTAGTACTATGAATAAATCCGAGTAATTATGATTGATTTAGTAGACACACCCTTGAATTTATGACCATCATTGAGCACTACTGTTGTGACTCAACTGGCTGATGATACAATAGCCCAAGTGGTACTAACAGTTTCCTGTATTGGACCTGAAGTGAACATATTCAGATTGCAACTTAGCTGTACCGGATCCTTACTTAGGGAGTTAGATTATTTACTTATCTTTGTTTAATAATTACCTTATCCTTTAGTACTGATATACTCATAAATATTGCACGGTATTTCTAACATAAGAACATAAGAACATAAGAAAATGGGAGTCTGCAGAAAGCCGATTGGCCCACACAAGGCAGATCCCTGTCACACCCAACCTCAATTACAACGCCTAATTATATGCCCAGCTCATTAATACCATGAGGACCGACCTCACCAAAACGGTCAGAGGTCAGACAATGGGGGTCTGCAGAGCACCGATTGGCCCACACCCGGCAGATCCTCCTCACACCCAACCCATCTTGTCCATATGCATATCTAATTTGGTATCTTCTGCGAATTTACTTATCCTACTAGTTATACCTAAATCAAGGTCATTTATGTATATAAGAAGCAAAAGAGGACCCAATACAGATCCCTGGGGGACACTTGAGCGTACGGACCATATGGTGTTAGTCCTGTTGCAATAAAAAAATGTACTTTCATGCTGACTCCCTGCCCGGGCAAACTATTTCGTCTCTGTCTTTCCTCTAACATCTTCAATTATTGTTGGAAATTTGCCCTCATTCAAGCTGTCTGACAGAAGGGTGAGCGCTCTCAATCCTTCATGTGTTGTCAAATTGCTTTCATTTCTCTCATCTCTAAAAAAATGTATATCTACTCTTATTTCAAAATGTATATCTACTCTTATTTCAAAATGTATATCTACTCTTATTTCAAAATTTCTTTAGCATTTGTGAGCATTGGACGCGAGACCGGAACCGCACTTCGTGTGGTCTTGGTCTTTTAGTTAATTTTATGTATGTATTATTAGGTTTTTTACACCAACCAACTTCACATCTAAACTCAATTAATGAAATCAACAAATACATGTGGCACTCCGAGGACTCGAACCAAGGATACTCACATCGTAGTATGTACTGTATATATGTATTCCCATAATCTTCTTTCAGATCGCCAGTATGGTTTCCATAAATGGCGCTATACTGGTGATCTCCTTTCTTATCTTATTATATCTTGGTCATCCTCCTTTCGGGACTTCAGTGAGACCTTTTCTATTGCACTAGACATATTGAAAGCCTTCGAAAGAGTCTGGCACAAATCATATATTTCCAAACTACTCTCCTTCGGCTTCTATTCCTCTATCTGTGCTTTTATCTGTAATTTAGTTACTGGACGTTCCATATCTGCGGTCGCTCACTTCTTCAACCTATCAACTCTGGTGTTCCTCAGAGCTTTGTCCTATCTTTAGTTCTATTTCTAATATTCATTAATGATCTTCTCTACTGTACCTCCAGTTTTATCCATTCATATGCTGATTACTCTACCTTACACTATTCAACTAGTTTTCTATAACGCCCCACAATGCAATCCCTCCAAAACTAGATGAGGCCATAGCATACCTATCTTCTGATCTGTCAACTATTTCCGATTGAGGCCGAGAAAACGTTACTTTCATTGCTTCCATAACACAATTTCTCCATGTATCTACCAGTTACAATCTTCCACACGACTATCCCTTCCTCTTCAACAAAACACAAATCAACCCTTCGTCTTCCCTCAATATTCTTGGTGTCTCTTTTTCTTCTGATCTTTCTTGGAAAGTCCATATCACCACTCTTGCTAAAAACAGCTTCCCGGAAGTTGGGTGGGCTCTCTTTACTCCGACATAGATTCTTGCTCTATACAGAGGCATAGTGCGCCTATGTATCGAGTACTGTTCGCATGTGTTGGGAGGTACCACCCATGCAATGCTTCTCGAAAGGGTACAGTCAAAAACATTTTGTTCCATCAACTCACACGCCGCAATGTTGCATCTCTCTCACTCTTCTACCGCTATTACAATAATTAGTACTCTTCAGAGCTCTCTCAGTGTATACCTCCTCCCTTACAGGGTGGAGGGCACCTGCCTTTCAACACACTGCCACCCCTATTCTGTCCAACTCTCTAACCCAAGAGTGAACCGATTTTCCCAAGTAAACTCTGGAACTCGCTCCTTCAATCTATCTTTCCCTACTCCTATGACTTAGACTGCTTCAAGCTCTGTGAGTCCAGATATTTTGACTCTAACGTACCTTGATTTTGGCTTCCTATCACTCTTTCAACTTTGGGGGCGACCCTTGTTACAGGCAGCATTGCCTTTGGTCTCTTTCATGCACATATTTGCTCTATGGAGGTGAGAATACAGAAATGGATATGAAAATTCCTAAAGTATGTTGACATTCAAAATGGCATGATTGCAAAACTGGCGACTGGAGGAGATACATTTATAATCTTATGTATCAGACAAGTGTTCAATATTAAAAAACAACAGGTTTATAACTAGTTGATGCAAGCTATCTTGGTGCAATGAGTTCTGATAAGTTACAGAAGTTTAAAATGATGGTATCTTTGGTAAGTAGCCAGTTATTTTTTGTCTAAACCAATTGTTTTTTATTATCCGGTATCCGGCCAGATAATATTTTTGATATCCGGCATCCGGCCAGATAGTAAAATCTACTATCCGGTGCACCCCTAATATATATATATATATCTCTAGATTGAACCGATTTTCCTAGTTTTTCTTCTACTCAGCAAAACTCTGAAACACTCTCCCTTAAACTAATTTTCCCTTATCCCTTGAACTCTTTCAAGCTCCGTGTGTCCAGAAATTTTGACTCTGTCACTATTTCAATTTGAAGGGACACTTGATACTGGCAGCATTGTCTTTTGTCTCCTTCTTAAACATAGACAAATATAACACGCACATACTAATTAGTATATAACTTTCACAAGCGCCGCTGTTTTCAGTATTTGTGTTTCTTTTTCTCAACAATCATTGTTCCTGAAAATATATATGTATACAGTATATGTATATTCACAAATAATAGAGTTACAGCTTCATTTGATATAAACAAACAAGCCCATTCGGCAAAAACAAGATCCCCGCTGATAATCTTTAAGTTGGTATCTCAGCTTTTAAAACGATGAACCATACTTCTAAAACCAATGGTTATTCAAGATTATCAAGAAGTACAATTGGCCACATAAACTTGTGTACACTCCATGTTTTAGTACAATTGGCCACATAAACTTGTATACACTCCATGTTTTAGTACAGTTGGCCACATAAACTTGTTTACACTCCATGTTTTAGTACAGTTGGCCACATAAACTTGGATACACTCCATGTTTTAGTACAGTTGGCCACATAAACTTGAATACACTCCATGTTTTAGTACAGTTTGTATATGTTGGGTCTGGCTGCTTCCAGACGATCCCCAGGTGCTTATCAAAGAGGTGGGATAAGTCAAACACTGGTTAAAAGTAAATAGGTTCTTGTATTCAGGAGTGAAGTGGGTACAGTGTACAGGGAGACCTTTGGTAGGCTAGTCTCTCTCTCGATCTGATCATAACATACCCCTAGCGGGCAGATCATGAAATACCCATAGTTACCATGTGCGGTCAATACAGTACAATTATATAAGTGAGTGCACATGATTACTATGGTACATGTTTAATATAAGGAGGTATGCATATAGATAATATTAGTGTTACATACAGATACTTAAGAATGCTGTTGCCTCAATAAATCATATACATACACCTCCCTCCCCCCTCACGCTCGTAGTTCAATCTCGAGCGGACTCCTTTTCTCTGGGTCGTTTCGAATAACGTGGGGCAACTGGGGGGTCAGACGCTAAGGACAACTGTTTCTGGTCATTGCAAGGGGTCGCAGGGGACTGGGGGAGGGGGTCAACACTTAGGGGTACAGGGCGGAGGAAACGGCGGTTCCGCCACCACACACGACCACTAGGGAGACGCACCTCATAATCCCTGGACTTGCCAAGACTCATGACAACCCCCACCTTGTCCCAGCATTACGATGTCGGGTCTTGAATCCGAACTTGCTGACCGACACGCAACCTGGGGAGGGGCTGTGCGTGCGCATCGTACCGGGTCTTAACCTGCTCGGCATGGTCGGCTGCACGTCTGTCACAGTACAAAGGAGTACAAAGGAAATCAAGCAACAACAGATCTAGTGACCCTTCTAGGCTGCTTGTCCTCCAAAACACTGAGGATCAAGTGTCCAAACAGTGGTTTAGAGTGGGTAAGGGAACATTGGAAAGGGAACTACTGCCCTGCCACTAACGTGGCAGGACTAGGAAGTTAGTAGGGGACATATGGGTTAGTAACTGAGGGGGAGGATAAAATAAAGTTATTCATTTACAAACGCAGTCAGTTGCGGGTTTGATGCAAGATATTTGTCTAGGCGGAATTTAAATGAATCAACGGTGCTGCAGTCTATAACGTCTCGGGGAAGCCCATTCCACAAGTTCACAACTCGATTGAAGAAGAAATTCTTAGATTCGTGTGAGTTAAAAGATTTACCAATAATTTTGCAACCGTTTCCCCGCGTGTAATTAGATTGGTCGATAGTGAAGTACTTACTACAGTTCATATTGTCGATGCCTTTGATGATTTTGAACACTTGAATTAAGTCACCTCTTAATCTGCACGGGGTTAAAGGAAATAGATTTAATTCTCTAAGACGCTCTTCGTATGGTTTGTTCTTTAGGCTAGGTATCATTTTGGTAACTCTACGTTGAACTCGTTCTAGCTTGTTTATGTCTTTTTGGTAATAAGGGCACCAGCATTGAACGCAGTATTCCAGAAGAGGGCGGACTAAGGAATTGTAAAAGGTTAGGATTACGTCTTTGGATTTATGCTCAAATGATCTACCTATAAAGCCAATTATTTTGTTTGCCTTCTCTGAACATTGTTGACTCGGTTTTAGGTTACTCGATATTGTTACTCCCAGATCGGTTTCTCTGTTTACATTCTTAAGCTGAGTGCCATTCATCGAATAGTTTGCTTTCTCATTTAGGTATCCGATATGTAGTACTTTACATTTATCCGCATTGAAACTCATTTGCCAAATTTGGGCCCAATGTGACAATTTATCTAGATTGTGTTGCATGTCGTCAACTTGATCTTTTGGGAGTACGCTATTTGCAATTTTTGTATCGTCAGCAAATTTTGAGATTGTACAGGTGAGACCCTCATCTATGTCGTTGATGTAAATTAGAAAGAGAATTGGTCCTAGTACCGATCCCTGGGATACCCCGCTACTTACATTGGTCCATTTAGATGCCTTACCGTTTATGACTACTCTTTGCTTTCTGTCGCTGAGCCAATTTTCTATCCATTTCAACACACCGTCTTGTATTCCATGCGCTTTTAGTTTTAGCAGTAAACGTTTGTGGGGAACTTTGTCAAAGGCCTTTTGAAAATCAAGGTATATAATATCTACAGCTTTACTCTCATCGTAGAGGTTGAGGATATCGTGGAAGAAGTCTAAGAGGTTTGTTAAACAGGAACGTTTTTACGAAAGCCGTGTTGAGTATC
This sequence comes from Paralithodes platypus, assembly GCA_032716605.1. Taxonomy (NCBI): domain Eukaryota; kingdom Metazoa; phylum Arthropoda; class Malacostraca; order Decapoda; family Lithodidae; genus Paralithodes; species Paralithodes platypus. Next base: position 26,144,020 of record CM064545.1, read on the forward strand.
TTTAAGTATGTTATTTTCCTCTAAGTGATTTACGAGTCTGTCTCTTATGACCGTTTCTAGCATTTTACATACAACTGAGGTTAAGCTAATTGGACGATAGTTACTGGGTAGGGATTTGCTGCCTTTTTTTAATATCGGTGTTACGTTGGCTATCTTCCACTGATCAGGCATAGTTCCAGACTGCAAGGATTTATTGAATAGTAATGTCAGTGGTTTGGAGAGCTCATCCTTAGCTTCCTTTAGAACTCTAGGCGAGATTGTATCAGGTCCAGGCGTTTTATTTACCTTGAGTTTATCTAAACAATTCAATACTTCTCTCTTTGTAACGGTGATATTGCTTAGAACATCTGAATTATCAATCTGAATCGGCGATGGTGTAGGGATATCACTGAGGTCTTCTGTTGTAAAAACTGATGCAAAGAAGGTATTGAGGGCATTACTCATTTGTACTTCGTCTTTGGTGTATTCTCCATTTTCATCGACTAACGGTCCAACAGTTGAAGTAACTACTTTTTTCTTTCTGATATAACTATAGAATTCTTTCGGGTTTGTTTTACTTTGATTCGCAATATGTAACTCTAGGGTCTTTTTACTTTGCTTAATTAACTTTTTGGCTTTGCGTCGTAGCTCTACAAATTTCACCCGTTCTTCGTCATTTTGTGAGGATTTTAATCTATCATTAGCAAATTTTTTAGCAAGCAGGCAGTTTGAAATATCTTTATTCCACCATTTGGGCTTATTATTATGGCCTGGACGCCGTATTTTCGATGGTATGCAGTCTTGCACTGCTTTTAGGTAAGTGGTCCTCGGCCTTGCCCTGCCACTCCTGAGCGAAGGATCTGGGGTCGGCAGGTAGACATGTCCGAAGGGGATGACCATATAGGAATTGGGCAGGGGAGCGGCCAGTGAAGTTAGGAGTGTTCCGGAGTTCCATGAGACCCCGGTCAAAGTCCTCTATGTCAATGTTGCCAGAGGGTGCAGTCTGAAGAATGAGGTGCCTGATTGACCTCACTGCAGCCTCGGCATGGCCGTTCGCCTGTGGGTGATGCGGTGACGTAACCACATGGCGGACTCCCCATCGCTCTATAAAGTCCCGGAAATCCTGGTTGGTGAATTGTGGGCCTCCATCGGTCCTCAGACAGAGGGGAATACCAACTTCCCGGAAGTAGCGACAGAAAAGCCTGAATGTTGCAGAGGCAGTAGCGTCGCCTTTGCAGGGGACGACAACGGGCCACCCCGAGAGACGGTCGACCACGACCAGGAAGCACTTCCTGGCAACCATGATAAAGTCGGCCGAGACAGACTCAAAGGGCCCCGTCGGGTTCTCGTCATTCAGGAGGGGTTCCTTCTGGAGGCCAGGCTGGAGGATCTGGCACGACTCGCAAGCATGAACAGTACTGGCGATGTCGGAATCTATCCCCGGCCAGAAGACAGCCTGCCTCGCTCTGCTCTTGGTGGCCTCCACACCTCTGTGACTGTCGTGGAGTTGCTGCAGGGTGCGGCGGCGGAGAGCCGGAGGAACCACAATCCGAGCTCCGTAGAGGACGAGATCTCCATCAGCACAGAGATCATCCCGTAGCATCCAGTATGGAAGCAAGGAATCATGTAGGTTATAATAGTTGACAGGGAAGCCTGAGGTGACGCAGTCGAGTAGACAGACGTATGTAGGGTCCGCTCTTGCTGAGGCGCGAAGATCCTGTAGAGTCCTCTCGGCGTCTTGTACTGGAGATTCTCCTGGGTTGATGACATCCAAAATGGGCTTAGGAAAGTCCTGAGAGATGATGGCCAACTCCCTGCAATGGCGATAAGAAAGCAGAGGAGTCTGGACACTGTCGTGCACTTGAATCAGGGCAGGACACGATCTCTTGCTTAGGGTGAGGGTTGCCTGAAATGCACCCAGAGCAGGCGCCATCGTGGACCCATCCGCCGTGAGCGTCATGGTAGGCGAAGGGTCTTGCAGGCTGCTCCTAGAGACACCCAGAGATCCTAGATGTCGCAGGCCAATCACTGTAATGTCAGAGCCTGTGTCGGGTAGCATCCGTAGGCGGGATTTGTCATCGCCGTGTGACAGGGTGACAACGATGGGCTGTGGTGTCTTGTCGGCAGAGGAAGAAGTTGATCCCACACAACGACAGTTGTTGTGATTCGCCTCGTGAGACTCGCTGGAGTCGGAGGAGGTACCACTGCTGCTTGGAGATCCCCCTCGGCGCTTGTCCTTCTTCTTCGACGCCCGACAACACTTCTCAATGTGTCCAATGCGGTGACAGAGGTGGCACTGGACCTTACTGGCGGGGCATTTGATCGTCCGCGACCAGTGGCCTTGTTGTCCGCAGGCGTCGCAGGTGCTCTGAGCAAATGGGCACGTGTCCAACCCATGCTGGCGAGCACAACACTGGCAGAAATCCGTTGACTTCGATGAATTCTTGATGGGCGGAGTCTTGCCGTTTCCCTGAGCTTTCTTGTCCTTTTTATACGAAGAAATTGCGCTCACTTGGTCAGGAGGAGCACTAATGGCCGTGGTCGCAGATATAGCGGCCTCATAGGAGCGGCACCTAGTCACAACATCCTTTAGTGGTGCTTTGGAGTCCAGGGAGATGAGCTTCTGTACCAGCTCCTTGTCTCTGATCCCCATGAGGATTACCATCTTGAGCTGTGTTTCCTCGCAGACGGATGAATTTCCCGGGCACACATCAACTTCCTCGGAAATGCGCTTCAGGCGGACATAAAATTCGGCAAATGACTCCCCTTCAAGCTGCTTACAACTCAACAATTCTCTTCGACGAAGTGCCTCGTTGCGAAGTCCCTTGATGTGAGCTTGCGGGGCATCCAACACCTCATCCACCGTCTTGTCAGTCGAAGGGGCGATCTGAAAGGTGTGTTCAAGTATGCGCTGCATCTCGAGGGTCAGGCACATGCGAAGCTGCATCATCTGCTTTGCCGGAGGTAGTTTGGGGAGGTCCACCATTACTGCATAGTCATCCCAGCGACGTCTCCACTCTCGAAACATCTGGAAGGTGGAGTCGGCTTTAAGTGGTGGTGGGGACTGTGCTGTAGCCTTTGGTGGTGGTGGAGGTGCTGAGGGATCTGAAGGTCTGACTCGTTGCTGTTGGGAGGGTGGGCCCTGGGCCATGGAGGGATCTGTAGATATCCTGGAAGTGGCCAACAGTTGGATCAAAGCCTGAAATCTTGCATTCTCTTCCTCTCTTCTTAAAGCCTCCTCTTGTCTTCTCACTGCCTCTAATTGCCTTCTAGATTCCTCCAGAAACTGAATAAACTGTAGGAAATCGGCCCCAGACGGAACTGAGGGTGAAGCATGTGGGTGGGAGGGTGGAGGAGGTGGAGTGCATAAGGGGGTAGAAGTAGAGAAACCAGAAAAATCTTGGGAGATTTGTGGAGGTGGAAGTGGTCCAGAAATCCCAGGGGAGGTTTGTGTAGGAGAGCTGGGAGGTGATGTGGGGTTGTGTTGCAATCGTACATCTTCCTGGTCTGACATCCTCTTGTTAGGGCAACAGACAGACAGGTTGATAACAAAGAGTCGAAAAATTCCCCACTTGAATATTCGTCCTAGTAGATAACAGTGTTTTTGCTGCGAAAGATTGCCAGCAACAAGTAGTGTGTGTGTGACGGCGTGCTCAGTGCGTGTATGCGTATGTGTGTTCACCAACCGCTCGTGGCGCTCGTGGCTCGGGGGAGGTGGCCGCGTTCACTCACTCAACTCAGTGTTGCTCAGACCGTGGTGGGAGGAGGGTGTAGCGCTCCACTCGCTGGCTGGCCCTGCTGCTCTGGAACTCGTACCCAGGGCAAGCACACATGAAATATACACAAAATAAAGCACTAGCAATACACAACACTTCACTGTTAGCACTGTATATCCAGGGGCACTGCTCACTGTAATCCTGGGTCTGGAGGTAGTGTCTTACTCCCGAGTGGTGGAGCTGGCTTGGTAATGGCGGCTTCACAAGGGTCCCACAGGATTGTCCAACTTCGTAACTCCGGTTTTTACTCACTGCGCCATGTATATGTTGGGTCTGGCTGCTTCCAGACGATCCCCAGGTACTTATCAAAGAGGTGGGATAAGTCAAACACTGGGTAAAAGTTAATAGGTTCTTGTATTCAGGAGTGAAGTGGGTACAGTGTACAGGGAGACCTTTGGTAGGCTAGTCTCTCTCTCGATCTGATCATAACATACCCCTAGCGGGCAGATCATGAAATACCCATAGTTACCATGTGCGGTCAATACAGTACAATTATATAAGTGAGTGCACATGATTACTATGGTACATGTTTAATATAAGGAGGTATGCATATAGATAATATTAGTGTTACATACAGATACTTAAGAATGCTGTTGCCTCAATAAATCATATACATACACAGTTGGCCACATAAACTTGTATACACTCCATGTTTTAGTACAGTTGGCCACATAAACTTGTGTACACTCCATGTTTTAGTACAGTTGGCCACATAAACTTGCATACACTCCATGTTTTAGTACAGTTGGCCACATAAACTTGCATACACTCCATGTTTTAGTACAGTTGGCCACATAAACTTGTATACACTCCATGTTTTAGTACAGTTGGCCACATAAACTTGCATACACTCCATGTTTTAGTACAGTTGGCCACATAAACTTGTATACACTCCATGTTTTAGTACAGTTGGCCACATAAACTTGAATACACTCCATGTTTTAGTACAGTTGGCCACATAAACTTGTATACACTCCATGTTTTAGTACAGTTGGCCACATAAACTTGCATACACTCCATGTTTTAGTACAGTTGGCCACATAAACTTGCATACACTCCATGTTTTAGTACAGTTGGCCACATAAACTTGTATACGCTCCATGTTTTAGTACAGTTGACCACATAAACATGTATACACTCCATGTTTTAGTACAGTTGGCCACGTAAACTTTTATACACTCCATGTTTTAGTACAGTTGACCACATAAACTTGTATACACTCCATGTTTTAGTACAGTTGGCCACATAAACTTTTATACACTGCATGTTTTAGTACAGTTGGCCACATAAACTTGTATACACTCCATGTTTTAGTACAGTTGGCCACATAAACTTGGATACACTCCATGTTTTAGTACAATTGGCCACATAAACTTGTATACACTCCATGTGTTAGTACAGTTGGCCACATAAACTTGAATACACTCCATGTTTTAGTACAGTTGGCCACATAAACTTGCATACACTCCATGTTTCTATGTATGGAAAGAAAATTAGTATGGTAAAATTAAATTGGCGTAGGAATTTGGCGATCCCATCGCCCATCACTTTTGTGGCACATATAGCCCCAGGATGTTGGGACCAGGAATCCCACCTCCAGAATTTACTTCCACTAAGGGATCAGCAAGCATATTCTTGCTGATCCTCCCTACCCCTTTAAGGGAGTGCGGGTTTGGCTACTGACTGACTGACTGACTGAATAGTTAACCACTTCTGTACCGGAGGTGTTTTTGTAATTTTAGTTTAGCTATATTTAGACGATTATGTGAAGCTTAACCCGAGAACGGCGAAAAGACTCTTAATAGGTTTTGGTGGTGAAAGGCGACGAACCTCTTAAGATCCAAAGCCTATTTTTGTTTTAAAAGGCCCCAGTAGCCCTTAAAACAAAGGAATATGTGATTAAGTGAGATAATTCCCCTCTATATCTCCTATCACTCCTCCACATGTGTCAAAACTCCCTCCTTTACCACCCCTTCAATTATCATCTATTTTTCCTCTTATTCCCTTGTTTATCGGTGTATTTACCGCGCCAATATCTCCAACCCGGTTCCAAGGTGTGTTCCTGCGTGTATCTAGTGCGTGGGGAGAGAGAGAGAGTGAGAGAGACAGGCTTCAGTCTGCCTCAAGGCTTCGATAGAGGAGGGTTTAGGGCTCGCGCGTCTCTCACCTCATGACTAGACGGTCGGCAATAATTCCCGATTTTCACCCCCCAAATACTATCCCCACTTGTTTTATTGCTGTTACTTGTTAATATCTTCATATTAAATGTTAAATAGGCGCATATGAATAAGAAATAACGATATTTATCGTAAAATTACTATTTTAGGCGTGAATGAAGCCTAATATTGTCGCCTAGCAGTAGGGTGTTCACTACATATAGCTCACGCTTTAAAGGTTAAGAAGGAACTGGGGTAGTAAAAAGGGTTAAGTGAGATAGTTCGAAGTCTGTTAATTCCTGAAGGTCCCTTTTATACTGAACCAAATTGTCTAATAGTAGCCAAAGTAAACTTAAGAAGACGTCACCGGTACAGAAGGGGTTAAATAACATGATCAATTAACGGTTTTAGAGCAAATTATTCTTGTAATGTGGCAAACTGAACATGGAAAACTAGGTTCTTTAGAATTCTACGCCGTCATTGTCATAACTAAATATTCTACATATTCTAAAATCTATCAACAATACTATGATGAAATAGTTTTCATTCTCCATTCGCAAAAACTGTGGAACCTTTCATAATACCGGAAAGTTTATATAATTTACTAAGATGCCATAGCACAGAAGCTGCCACATAGCAGCTAGAGTGGCAGCGATCACAGAGGCCAAGCAAGAAGGACACAAGCACCAGACTAGGCCTACCACCACTGGCATGCAGCATGCCTCAACCAGCCGCATTAGACAGCAGTGCGGCTACCTCCAACGACACCATGCCGGGCCTGAACTCTTGGGGCCATTCCAGCCCAGACATAAGGGGATGTATTTGTATTTTTCTGAACCCCCTTCTTCATGTTTAGCCCCATTAGTTTTCAAAATTTGATACTTTCGTCTATTTCTTTGTCAATATTAAGGCCTTTTGCGCCATTTAGGCGTCAATTTTTCCCTGGCAAGGGATTGCGAGGCCCCACCCTGCCAAGTCGTGCGCGCCTCAACCCTGCCCCCTCCCACTACCCTTCACTCCCATTTTCCCAACCACACAATTCTACCCATGTGGTTCCAGGGACACGACACCAAACTAGGCCAAGATAAGGAAGTCTCTACAATGATTTAGACGCCTTGATTATGACACAGCTGACGTAGGGAGCCCTGAGGAAGAAGCTGTGGACGACCCCCTCCATGCCACACTCGACCCTATCCCCCCTGCCACTTCCAAATCCACACCAACTCACCCACGTTTGTCCCCTGGCCTTTCTCCAAGCACCTCCCCACTCGTAGACGAACTAAGCCCGATGGAGGTGAAGAGCCAGAAGAGAAGGAGGGGGCCCCTGCAACTTGCCGAAGGGAGCCCTAATATTTTGTTTGACCAACAAATAGTCAAAGCCAAAGACGGGACTGAGTGGCATAGGATTCCCAACCCTGCTTTACCCGATACTCACAAGAGCACACAGGAGCACACCCTGTATGCCGAGACAGCCAATACTCCTGCTAAAGTGTTCTCCATGTTCCTGACCGATCCCGTGTTAGCCATGATTTGTGTCCACACTAATACCAAGATTGATACCCTACAAGGATATTACAAAACACAGGACGTCAACACGATATCCCACGTGGAGATCAAAGAACTGAAAGCACTCCTGGGCACCTGATCCTGTCAGGGAAAAGGAAGGATAACCACCTGGTGACCTTGGAGATGTGGTCGCCTATCAAAGGGGCGCCTCAATACCGCAGCACCTTGATTGAGCTCCGTTTCTCTTTACTGATGAGGGCGATTAGGTTTGATGAATCGGCAACAAGAGAGCAGAGGATGGCACTAGATCGCCTAATTGCCCCGTCAGGAGAGTGTGGGAGTGTGTCTTGGAGAACAGCAAGGTAGCGTACATACCAGGACCCCACCTCACCATTGGCAAACAATTATTGGTATTCCACGGTAACTGCAAATTCAAGATGTACATGTCCAGCAAACCTGCAAAGTAAGTTCAACAATTGTTTGTACAAATACCAAAATATTATACTGTATTATAATATAGCATAAACTTCCTTTAGAAGTATTACCTAGTAACTTACCTGTCATTTTCCAAGTTGAAATGTTATGACAACTTATAAGTAATCTACCTTTGGGAGCCTATACCATACTTACCTGTTCTTTACGAAGCTGAATTTTTATGACAACTTATATGTAACTTACCTGTGGGAGCCTATACCATACTTACCTGTTCTTTACTAAGTTATAATCTTACAATTTGCTTACCTGTCCTTTACTAAGCGGAAGTTTTATAAAATACATTTAATATTTTACTTATCTGTGTTTCTCTCTTCAGGTACGGCCTCAAGATCGTCATGGTGTGCGATGCCGATTTTTTTTTTTTTTTTTTTTTTTTTTTTAAAGAGACAATGAATGGAGGAAGGAAAAACACAGATAAAACAAAAAGGTCCATGTGCCTAAAGGCATCCTCCATTCATAAAATGTTTGTAACAACTGGATTTAAACATTTGTAGATTGTAAGTTTGTGGAAAGCAATTCGAGGGAAGTGAATTCCAAAGAGTAGTAGCTCTGGGGATAAATGAATTCTGATAAGCAGAAGTTCTGCATTGTGGAGGAGAAAGTGTAAATTCATGGGCGCTCTCAGCTGCCCTAGTTCTACGGGGAAAGATGTGGAGAGGCGGCACAATTGAATAAGTTCCTCGGAACAATTGCTGTGAAAATATCTGTAGAATAATGCAAGGTATGCAACGTTTCTTCGTATCGATAATGTAGGAAGGTCCTGTGTGATTGCAGGGTTATTGATTAATCTAATAGCTTTATTTTGAATTTTGTCCAACTGCCTCAATGCAACCACTCCACTTCCACTCCACAGAGGTGAACAGTAATCCATCTGAGAACGCACATGACTTTTATATATTACGGCCAACTGCTCGTCAGTGAAGAATTCTCGAACTCTGTACAGGAGTCCCAGTTTTTTAGAGGCATTCTTAGCAATGCTTCTAACATAATGTGTCCAGCTCAAGTTAGTAGTTAATGTTACACCGAGAATGTCAATACTAGGGGAAGTGGGAATATTTACATCATTAAAAAATATATGAGAGTCAGTGAGATTCTGTCGGTTAGAAAATTGAATGTACTTGGTTTCCTGTGCATTAAAGGAAACTAGATTCTTTTGTCCCCATCCATTAATTCTAGAAAGGTCCTGGTTCAGAGAAATTACAGTGTTTATTTTTGAATTTATAAGATCGGGTTGGGTGAAAGAATTGGTAAATGTGAAGGAACTGTGGAGTGTTGAGTCATTTGCGTAGGAATGTATTGGATTATGAGTGGTAGATATGAGATCATTGATATGAATGAGGAACAGAGTTGGGGCCAAAACTGATCCCTGGGGAACACCAGCATTTATGAGTGAAATTGAGAATAAAGGCCATCTACCATTACACATATTTTTCTGTTATGAAGATAAGAAGAAATTAGTGGAACTAATGATGCAAGGCCGTAGTGTGACATCTTCGACAATAAGGATTGATGCCAGACTCTATCAAATGCCTTTGATATATCCAGTGCTATTGTATCTGTTTCACCATGTTGGTCTGTAGCTTGGTTGATTTGATGCGTAAGAAGGCAAAGAATGTCTGCAGTTGATCGACATCGTCTAAAACCATATTGCCTATCACTGATTAATTTATTATTCTCAAGATGCTTAATTATGTGATTATTTAATATAATTTCAAAGACTTTACCAAGAGTGGAAGTTATAGCTATTGGTCTGTAGTTTGATGGATCTGAAGAGGCACCTTTTTAGGAACTGGATGGATGTTTGTTTCTTTCCAGGGTACTGGGAAGCATGAGGTATGAGTACACAGACGGAACATTTTTGCCAATACAGGAGCGAGCACCAAGGAGCAATTCTTAAGTACTATTGGAGGAATTTCATCTGGACCAGGAGCCTTATCTACTGAGAGATTCTGCAAAATAGTTTTGACATGTCTGGTGTGGATCTTAACCCGGGAGCTGCGGGTAGACTCTTAAGAGTTCCCCCGGCGCACTGCGGGTAGACTCTTAAGAGCAGAGACTTTGAACACGTACCAAAACCGCGCGTTTATAGCCAGGCGGCTGAAAATTGGTGTGGGTATTGTACTACATGTCAACTCTCGATACCACCCCGCCAAACGCTCGCCCCGCACTCGTGCAAGCACCCCCGCGCCAGTAACCACGCACTAGTCATGGAGCCTACACGTCCCTCACGCTCGCTCCCTGATGACACAACCAGCCCTCCTTCTGGTGGTGTTAGCCGCCGTGGAAGGCAGAGGGTGGCTGCCAAAGACCCTAGCTACCAGTACGACACGCCCTACAGCTCAGAGGACGAATCACCAGCACCAAAAGCACGTAAAACACGTGCAAGCAGGGCAATGGCACAGAGGTCATTGGTCTTTCGGGACACTGCCACCACGACCCAGGCCACTGCAACAACCACTACCACCACCACTGCCACCACTGCCACCCCTGCCACCCCTGCCACCGGTACCAGCGACGCAGGAGGCCGCCCTAGGGCTGCATTACCTGCGGGGGCAGGAAAAATTAAAGGCACGGGCGTAGGGAAGAGAACCCGTACGCCAGCCACAGTGCCCCTACCACCACCACCACCACCAGCCGCCCCTGGCCCAGCTGCCCCTGCTGCCCCTGCCGCCCCTGCCGCCCCTGCCGCCCCTGCTGCCCCTGCCGCCCCTGCCGCCCCTGCCCAAGGAACAGGGAAGGGGAAGGGGAAAGGGAGAGGGAAAGCGACTGGGAAAGCGACTGCTGGCCCTGGTGTCCCTGCCGGCCCTGCTGCCCCTGCCGCCCCTGCTGCCCCTGCCGCCCCTGCCGCCCCTGCCCAAGGAACAGGGAAGGGGAAGGGGAAAGGGAGAGGGAAAGCGACTGGGAAAGCGACTGCTGGCCCTGGTGTCCCTGCCGGCCCTGCTGCCCCTGCCGCCCCTGCCGCCCCTGCTGCCCCTGCCGCCCCTGCCGCCCCTGCCCAAGGAACAGAGAGAAGGGCGACAGGCACCACCATCATCTTGCCATCAAGGCCACGCACCACTGCTGCCCCTGCCGCCGCCGCCCCTGCCGCCGCCGCCGCCCCTGCCGCCGCCCCTGCCACCACCTCTGCTGTCCCTGTCCATAAGACTCCCGCACGTGCCAAAGTGACCCGGAAAAATCTTTCACCATCTAAGTATGCCGCCCTGCTGTTTGATGGTGATTCGCAGGACATTGGCAGCCCGGGTTTCGACGACGAAGCCCTAGCACGGGACCAAGGGTGGGGGGATTTGGGAGTGGACAGTGGGAGTGAGTCCGACGTCGGTGACGAAAACGAGGAAGGGCATCGTCTGTCGAGTGAAGAGGAGGGTAATGATGATGAAGTGCTGTATCGCGACCATGGAAGCGATATTTCAGACGCAGAAGAAGACGCAGACGACATTCCGATCCCTGGCATGCCTTCGTTCGATTGGTCTGACGGGGTCAATTTTGTACCTGACGTGCCCCAGTTCAATCCTGGGACGTCAGGAACAACTGACAACTGGCCCTGTGATGATCAAGCGAACGAAAGCGACTTCTTCCTCGCTTTTTTCGACATGGAGGTAATGACGTACATCGTTGCCCAAACAAACGCCTACTACAGGTGGGTGTTTGGCAGATTGGACGTCCTTTCTCCAAAAGCGAGAATACGAGGCTGGGTGGATACGACTGTGGCAGAATTTCTGACGTTCTTTGCCTTGTTGTTCCTCATGCCTCTGATCAAGAAGCATGTGTTGCAACACTACTGGAAGCACGACCCTTTCATCGCCACCCCAACTTTCAATAAGTTCATGACTCGTGACAGATTTTTGTTGCTGCTAAGATTTATGCACTTTGCAGACAACGAAAATCCTAACAGGATTGACAGGATATGGAAAGTTCGGGATGTGTTCACCATGTTGTTGGAGAGGTATAGGAAATACTTTTACCCCTTCCTCAATTTGGTGATTGATGAGTCGCTCGTGCTCTTCAAAGGACGTCTTGTTTTCAAGCAGTATATCCCCTTGAAGAGGCATAGGTTCGGAATCAAGCTCTTCGTGTTGTGCGACTGTGAAACTGGAATAGTGCTTGACATGATCGTGTATACAGGCACTGACATTGACATACCGAAAGCCGCTGCCAATGACCCCATGGGCATGTCAGGTGCCATCGTCAGGAAAATGTTGGCACCTTACCTGGGCAAAGGCCACATCATCTACACTGACAACTGGTATACTTCTCCTGCTCTCTGCCAGTTTCTTTATGACAACCAAACGGGGTCATGTGGGACTGTCAGAAAGACAAGAAAGTTTATGCCAAAGTTCACAGGTGATGTCATTCCTCTCACAGATGCCTCCTCCAGTGACACACCTTCAGAAGACGACCTGGCCAAGGAACACCGCGAGAGGCATGTGCGAAGAAGGCGACGAAAGGGGCAGAAATACAAGCAGCTCGAGAAGTGTGGGAAACTGATAGCCCTGAAGTGGAAGGATAAGCGAGACGTCCACCTGCTTTCCACCGTCCACACAGGTGCCCAGGTGGATTCTGGCAAAATCCACTACCGAACCAGGAAGACAATCTACAAGCCCGACATGGTAGTGGACTACACCAAAAACATGCGCCTGGTGGACAAGTCTGACTGTCAGCTGTCAGGTGTTGAGTGTCTGAGGAAGACTGTGAAGTGGTATCACAAGCTCTTCCTCCACCTAGTTGACATAACGATGCTGAACGCCTACAACTTGTGGTTGGTGAAGAAGGATATGGCCCCAAACCAGAAGCTGAAATTCCGGGAGTTCGTGTACAACGTCTCCTACCAACTCCTGGAGAAGTATGCCACCACCACTCACAGACGTACGGCATGGCGTGGGGATCACGTTCCTGACCGCATCCAGCTGGGTGTCGAAAGACACTACACAACCAACACCGAGCTGATTGGCACTCGTCACAGGCAGGTGCAGTGCACCGTCTGCAGCTCCAGTGTGAGGAAACCCCATGTGACCAAAAGAGTCACCTCAATGTGCGCCGAGTGCAAAGTTGCACTCTGCCTGGGTGACTGCTTCAGGGACTACCACACCTTCAAGAACTACTGAGTGTCGGCCCCTGCCCTGCCCTGCCCTGCCCTGGACTCGCCCCGTGCCCTGCCCTGGACTCGCCTCCTGCCCTGCCCTGCCCTGGACTCGCGCCCTACCTTACCTGACCTGACCTAATTGATCACGCTACCTCATAATGTAACATATATATTATATAATGTATAAGTTCCAAAGATGTCCCTGTGATATAGCTTTTACATTATATAATTGTATGTTTCATTATTTAGTTTATAAGTTTCAAAGATTTACATGTAATATGCCTTATTTTTTTAGTATATCAATATATATGTTTGTTATTAGCCTAAGTAATGTGTATATAATTATTTTCTTACCTCAAATGAATTGTACAAAAATAAATATGTTTCAATAAATCATGTCAAACCTACTATGATAATAAAATAAAACAATAAAAAAGAAAAAGAAAACAAGGTCATGTCATTGTATTCTTACAATATGATATATTCTATGAATATTTCATATTGTTTGAATACAATGGCATGATCTTGTAAAAAAAAAAATTTATAAAATTTTTTTCTAGACAATATAAAACCTTCCCCATAACCCCCTCCTGGATTCGATCCCACTACCCTACGACACTTTGAGTTTTCCAGTCCGCGACCTTACCAACCATGCCACAGGAGCTCATACCAAATATCACTCAAAACTTCGTGTGTACAATCGAAATGACAATATACAAAAAAAAATGAATTATCCCACCAATTTACGTTTGTAAATTGATGGGATTATCAATTATATCATGCCAAGGTTTATAATAGTTTGTCTCTGTCAAGAATTAGTAATTATATAACTTTATTCTGTCAAAAATTGCCCAAACACTCAGCAAAATTGCCCCTCTCAGTGTGACTCCACTCATTTTCACACGGTCAGGCGGTCACGAGGTGACCCTTGCCGCTCCTTGATTCTCCAGCTACAGCAGCTCTGTCTGGGAACAAAATTGGTATAAATACAATAATGGATAAAATACTCTTCACAAATACATTTGTATTGTATAATATTGTAAATAAAAATGAATAATAACTGTGTGGGTGTCGAAAATTGCTCAACCAGCTTTCTTATGTCTCGCCTACGCGCGTATATTGGATTATACATAGTCATGACTGTCATACAAATAATTGCAGTAGGTCTCGAATATACATTTAGATTGCATATTACTTCGAAATAAATAAGTAAACGTTTCTCTGGTGGCAATCTACCCTTTCGCAGGTGTAAGGAGACACCAGTCTATATTTAGCCCTCTATCACAACAGGCAATCTGCCTGTGTTGACTCAGCACCGTCGCTGGTGGTCTATAAATATAGTACTTTATTTACAGTCAATGGCCTACATGTTTCTGTGGTACTTCACATGTGTCTAAAATGCAATGTCTGCTTGCATAAAAATGCAATTCTGAAGTCCATTTATATGTACGACATACGCATGTCTCAGTTTCTCTCTCTCTCTCTCTCTCTCTCTCTCTCCATTCCTGACTCATGTTATTGTAGACCTGTTGATGGCAACGAACACCAGCCATCTGGTAGACATAAGGGTCAAAATACCAAACATCAATACGCCTGGGGCGCCTCCACAATTATCACTAAGCTGGTTATCTATCTAGAGATCTGCCTGACTTCCATCTCTCCACGACTCACTCACTCACTGCACCCCTGCATGCCTCCCTCCCACCCACCCACCCACCCCCAACCCCCCCTTTCAGGCTTCCGTCTGCTAGAAACACATTCACAATTTGCGTAAATATCGCATCAATTGGGCTATATGCGGTATATTCCTTGTTATATGGGACGCCTACATATGTACACGTCTTTATTATAGCATGAGAGTGCTCTAAATACAAGATTGACGTGATATTTATGGCGTAACACACCCTCTCCCCCTTTCATTCCCACCACAACTCACTCACACCTTGGTTCACGCATAGAAACTCATTGATAATGTGCGTAAATATCGCATGAATTGGTTTATATGCGGTATATATTTTGATATATGGCACGTATACATACGTACAAGTCTGTATTATAGCGTGACAGTGCTCTACGTACAAGATATACGTGATATGTATGGCGTAAACCACACTCTCAGCTCATAAATTGCCGCCAAACCTCCAACACATCTTCATTCCCGCCTAAATATTCTCTTATAATTCCCTTATATATTGCAATTTTTGGTCACTATGAGGCATATTCATTGTTATATGGGTGCCCTACACATGTATACATACTCTAAATAGCCTAAAAGGGCTCGAAAAAGGAGATATACGTGATAATACGCGGTAACCCCCCCCCCCCTCCCTCTCCTTCTATCCCCTGCGCGCGTAAATATTCGGCAGGGAAATCTCGCCGCTCGATGACAATCTAGCCGCGCGGTGCCATTCGCTCCACATTTTTCAACTACGGACCGTTCCCCTACCCCCCCAGACATTTTTTGGGGGGTCAAATATATATGGGCCGATGCACGCAAACATTCCCTACACGATGATGTACTTTTTATCGAAATTGGCAATAGGTCCCAAAATCATCATAGGTGCGCACAGTCTTACCCTGTAGAAAACCCCCTGTGCGCCGCGGAGAGGTTAAGTGAGGAATTTCAGGCGAATTAAAATTAAGTACAGGGACATCTTGATTTATTTCATCTAAGGTTGAGTTGGTGGAGAAAATATCCGCAAGAAGGTTAGCTTACCTCGTGGGTCACTTACAAGATTGCCAGTCGGATATTTTAATGGTGGAATGGATGAAGCAGTAGTGAAGTTGGATTTGAATGAGTTAAGAGTTGACCAACATATTTTGTTATCATTTGGATTATTTAGAAGTTTATTTGCCTCCTTGTGGAGAAAGTTTGATTTAGTTAGGTTTAATACAGTTTTGGCATGATTTCTGATGTTTCTAAAGTAATTAAAGGCTTCATGTGTTTTTGATCTTGTGTATGCATGTAGGCTATTGCTTTTTGTTCAGTTACTCTAGCACAATTATGGTCAAACCATTTAGGTGAATTAGATCTTTTACTGTACTTTTGATGAGGAATAAAAGTTTCCATTCCAATTTTTACAAAATCTTGTATGTGGCTCAAGGTGGAGTGTGTATCATTAGAAAAGAAAGAGGTCCAGGGAATATCAATAAAGAAACCTTGAAGACCCTCCCAGTCTGCCCTATCGTAATGCCATTTAGTCACCAAAACAGGTTCAGAGTGGGAATGTGTGGTAGGTGATAGACAGGTGGCCTGTATCAGACAGTGATCAGAAGATCCAAGCGGGGACCTCACTGTAACATCATAATTTTCTGAATTGGTTGTTAAAAATAAGTCCAGTAGGTGGAAATTATGATTTGGATTATCTGGTACACGGGTGGGTTGGTTGACTAGTTGAGTGAGATTAAATGAGTCTGCAAATATCTCACATTCAAGACCAGCATCATCAGTCCTGGCTGAATGAGTGAGCCATTCAACATTATGGACATTAAAATCACCCAACACTGTGATTTCAGAAGAAGCATTTAAGTTGAGGACACTGAGTTGTGAGGACAGAGAATCAAAAAGACTTGCACTATATGAACAATGCTATGCCCTACCTGGGAAAGGGTACGGTGGCTGTCCAGAAGCCCCGTACCCTGGGTGAGTGGTACAACACCAAGCTTACCTGGGGGTATGAGCGTCGTGGTTGTACAGTCACGTGCGACAATTGGTTTACCACCATGCACTTGGCCTTGTCCCTCAAGGAACGGGGGTTTGAGCTCGTGGGTACCATGAAGCCCAAGCCATACCTACCCAGGGTAGCCTACTCCAACGTTTCTTATGGAGGTGGGAACGACCACAGCTGTCTTCAACTATGACAAACAGATAACGCTCCTCTGCCACCGTGCCAATCAGAAGAAAAGGGTTATGATGCTCTCCACCATCCATCACAACCCTACAGTTATGGACAAGAAAAAAAACGGCCTACAAATGTTTTATAATGCCATAAGAGGTGGCTTCGATACCTTCGACCAGCTATGTGGCACGTACTCCTGTAGCAGGAAGACCCGGAGATGGCCCCTCTGCTACTTCTATGGGATACTCAACCTGGCCATGGAGAACTCCCACATTATCTACACCCACAATCCCCATGCTGCCTCCATGTCCAGGCGGGAGTTCGGCCTGAAGGTGGCAGAGGAGCTATGTCACCCCTAGGCCTATGACAGACTACAGAAACACAAAGGCCTCTCCAGGAACTGAGGGTCATCATCAGGGACACCTTCAACATTCCCTCCGACCCCACCCCACAGGACGAGGAAATTGAGGGCAACAAGGCAGACACCAAGAAGAGGTGCCACCTATGCCCCAAGCACCTAAACATAAGGACCCAGGATAGTGTGCATGACCTGCCGCAAACACGACTGCCAGCGTCACCAGAACATCGTCTGCGACGACTGCCAAACATAAAGTTGAGACTCATAAGCATTTTTATAATGTTTATCAGGTTTCTAAGCATTAACTTAATCATAAAAAGTAACATTCAAAGCATTTTGGAAGACTTGAACATTTTTCTCTTGATAAAGTACAGTAAAAAGACGGTCTTCTGTCAAGTTAAACCCTATAAAATATTTGATTATTGGCATCCATTGCATTCAGATAACATTATTTACAAACTGAACTTACTTTTACATCATATAGGAACCTGCATGTCGATTTCTGTGTTGATCCATTAATTTTTAAAACTCCAAGATTTTGTATAAGTGGGATGTGATATTTGGGCTTGCGCTGCCAAACACGAATATGAAGGGTACACGCAACATGAGAGTGTGGGCTGCCCTACGTACAGGTTAGAACCCTCTGGTGTTGTTTATCCTGTTTATTAGGTCCTTATTATGCATAACCTTAGTGATTATTAGCCACATTCCTTGAAACCTGATAGCTCCACGAAATTTGTCCTTGAAAAAGTACAGTCAAATGTCGGCCCTCTCGGAAGTTAACCCTAAACAATTATGTGTATGGTAGGAGTAATCTTATATCATATAGGAACCTGCATGCCATTTGTTGTGGCGATCCTAGTATATTTATGTACCCCCATGAATTTATCAAAATGTGGTTCAATATCAGGGGGTCAAATTATTAACCCTTGTTTTACTCTCCACAGCTGTCTCGCCCTATGGTGCCAGCAGCCTCAAGAAGCCTACACCAAAGATGTTCATACTTCTCCTACACTCACCCAGGGAATCAAGTGCCTCACCTATCCTTAAGTATATTTTATATTTTGTATGTAAAATTCATTTTCTAACCCCACATATTTGTTTACAATATTTAGATAAAATACTACTTATAGCCCTAGTTTCATTAACATTCTACTTAATATTAAGGAATGATTGAACTATTTTTTAGAAGGTTTGATATTGAAAATCCATCAAAGGGTTTACGGGTTATAGATTTTTAATTTTGTGTGACCATATTTGGTCACATCATGCCATCGGTGACATTAACAAAAGCGAAGCCTTGCCAGGGTTAAGCATGATAGAGGTCTAGGGAGCAAATTAAAACAAATACATATAGCTGTAATAATAAACAAATAAATTAACAAATAAAATAACGTCCCCTTAACCCAACCAAGACACTGCCACCAGAGAAGAGATCACCGCAAGCGATCAACCAGCTCCAACACTACTCTAGCTAATGATCGAGGCTTAGCCACAAGTCTGGCTAAAGGCAAACTTGGGAGACCTGGTTTTCATTTAGCGGGGCTAAAGAATGAAGTTTGATTGTTTGGACTGGGGAGCTTGAACATGTTCGAGACGGTTCACCCCAGACTTACTTTTCTTCTCGTATCCACCGTGCAGATGGATAGCTGAGCAGGCCCACTGCCAGCCAACACAAATGTGTGGGACAAGAGTTCCACTACCAGGAGGAGGCTGTAGACACCAGCCGAACAGGGCGGTACCCCCAGGGAGTACTTGGCGGTTGATAAGGACAGCCGGAACTCCTGCTTCACCACCTGGCCTCCCTAGCTGATCCTTTCTGTGTCTCATATACAGTATATTGAGGGCAACCCCAGCTTGCCCTCCAAAACACCTTCTCCTCCTATCAATACATTATACTACAAACACCTTACACACTACACTACCTTTGCAAAAAAGAAAAACAAATATAATGACGTCCTTACACCCAGCCTCGGAGTCCCCAGGTGTGGGGGGAATTAATGCCCCCTTCAATCTGTCCCCTCGATCGAACTCCTCAAAATGCCCTGGACCGCTGCCTTCTACTCTATCTATCCATTTCTGTAACATTTGTGGCTTTTCCTCTAATTACCACTCCGTGGAACACCATCTCTCTTCTACCCAATCTGACTTGCTTTTCCTCACCGAAAATCAGTTGTCTAAGGAAACAGACCCTTCTCTATATCCTCTTACTATCTCTATCCTCAATTCAAAGCCAAAGGTGGATGTTGCGTGTACATACGCAACAATCTTACTTGCTCTTGTGTTCCCAATTTTGACTCTTCTGAATTCTCAACTATCTGCATTAAGCGATCTTGTCACTCTCTCACTAAATATATCTATGTTGTTTATCTCTCTCCTAATTCTACTGACTATCCAAAATTCTTTGACTATCTTACTTCTAAAGTGGAAAACATTCTATCCATCTCTCCCTTCTCTGAAATCTCCATCTTAGGAGATCACAATGTTCACCACCACCAATGGCTCTCCTCTAATTTCACTGACCAACCTGGTGAACAAGCCTACATCTTTTCTACCCTAAATGACCTAAAGCAACCTACCCACATCCTGGACCGCCCTGAAGATCGGCCCAACATCCTTGACTTATTTCTAACCTCTAACCCTTCTGCTTATTCTGTAGACCTTCTCTCTGCTTTGGGCTCCTCTGATCATAACCTTATCTCTGTCACCTGTCTTGTCTCAACAGGACGACCTTTTGATCCCGCCAGCCAGCGGCGCTTGTGGCACTTTGGCGCTGCCAACTGGGAGGCTCTACTGCAGTACTTCTTTGATTTCCCTTGGAATTATTTTTGCTTCCATGACCCGGGAACCTTAGAGAGTGCCGAGCGCATTACTGAGGGAATCTTTTTGGGCATGGAAGCATACATCCCATTCTCTTTCTTTCAGACTAACTCACAAAAATCTTGGTTTACGCACGCTTGTTCTACAGCTGTTCGCAATAAGGAGGAAGCATTCAAACGGTACCGTCGCCTTCAAACTCAAGAATCCCGTACTTTATAATTATGTCTCTGCCCAGAATCAAGCCAAATATGTTCTTCGACTCACCAAAAACTTTTTCATCAAATAATAAATGCTCTGATCTTTCCAATTCTAGCTCTTTACAATCTTTTTGGTATCTAACCAAAAACCTTTCCAATAGCTTCACTTCCTCGTCTTTTCCTCCCCTCTTACTCTCTGACGGTACCATAATCACCTCTTCCTCTGACAAAGCTGAATTCTTCCCTCAAACTTTCGCTAAAAACTCCACCTTGGATGATTCCGGTGCTATTCCCTCCCCTCAACCCCCCTCTCACTTACTTATGCCTAATATCATAATCTCTTCTAAAGATGTACCCTCGGCCCTCTGTGGACTTAATACTAAGAAAGCGTACGATCTGGATGGTGTTCCTCCTGTTGTGCTCAAAAACTGTGTTTCCAGGCTGACTCCCTGTCTAGGCAAACTCTTCTGTCTCTGTCTCTCCTCTAACGTTTTCCCTTCATGCTGGAAGTTTGCTTTAACTCAACCTGTCCTATCGTCCAATTGTTCTAGTTTCTTGCATCTCTAAAGTATTTGAAACTATTCTTATTTCCAAATTTCTTAAGCATTTCTCTTCTCATAATCTATTCTCAGATCATCAGTATGGCTTCCTTAACCCGGGAACTGCGGGAAGACTCTTAAGAGTTCCCCCGGCGGACTGCGGGAAGACTCTTAAGAGTCAGAGAAAAAAAAAATCAACTTTAAACATCGATTTTTTTTTTTTTTTGCCCCTGGGCCATGCAAAATATCACTCCTCTACCTCCCCTCCTTCCCCACTTTCCTCCCCTCCTTCAGTTATCACCTATTTTCCCTGTTATTCCCTTATTCTGAGGTATATTTTCGTGCTAACATTAGCGAGTTGCAAGCAGGGCATTGTCATCACTGTTAGCAAGCGAGTGCAAGAGAGAGAGAGAGAGAGTATCGATCGACAGTGTCTCTCCAGCCTTGGGGGAAATTGGCGGGAAAGGAGGTTGCCTCACCCATACATTATGTAACTCCCGCCCTGTATCGCCGATTTTGACCATCCAAACGCTGTTTTATTGTTGTAACAGGTTAATACCTTTATAATCAACCTATAATAGGCGCATATGGATAAGTATTAATGCTATTTATGGTAAAATGAATATTTTAGTGATGGAAACAGCTCAAATACATACGCACAGGCAGAGGTGTCTAATTACCCCCATGTTCACTTCAGAGGTTAAGGGTCACTTTACTGGTGATCTTCTTTCATATATACTATCTCTTGGTCATCCTCCTTTTGGGACTTCAATAGACCTTTTCTATTGCGCTAGACATATCGAAGACCTTCGATAGAGTCTGGCACAAATCTCTAATTTCTAAACTACCCTCAGGTTTCTATCGCTCCATCTGTGTCTTGATCTCTAATTTCCTTTCTGGACATTCCATAGCTGCGGGTGTGGCTGGCCATCGTTCATATTATATCTCACGATTGTATTATTCTACTATGCAATCATTTATTACATATCTCATATAATTTTAGGGTGCTTTAGTTACAGTGTCCATATATTTATGTGGTGGACTAGCTGTACATGGTGATCTTTCACCCCTTCAAATTCATTGAATCAGGTTCCTTTCCCACACAAATCTAGCTTACTCTGGCACCTTCTTGTCGCCCAGGCACTGACCCTATGACCAATGACGATCACGTGTTGTAGAGGTGTTTCGAGGTGACCAGGGGAGGTGTGAGGTGGAGAGAGTTTGACAGTTAGATAGACTTTAGCCACGGACAAGACAACATAGCCCAGAGATTCCCCTCAATATACAGTAAGGAATCCTCTTTTACTTATACATTTAGTACTTCTGTCCACTATATTCAGTTGTTACTTGAATAAATATCAAAGTTGGTTGGATACCACATTCTTTCCTTTTCCCTTTACCTATATATAATATGTATAAGGTATAAGTGGGATGGTGGCGGCGATACAAATATCTATCATAATTAATCTATCATCATCGAGCAGAGGAACGAGAGCTGAGATCTACCTACAATCAACCTATAACTACAACCTATTACATATAGCTCATAAAGACATCGACACCTTAAGTCATCCTTACTATAGTCATTGTTAACCCTTATAATAAATATAGGATCGTACAGTTAGTACGTCTTCCTAATCTTAACCCATACTTACAGTGACTGTCAAAAGTAATTTGTAACATTCACTTCCTCATCTGATCAACTCCTGTGTTCCTCAGGATTCTGTCCTCCATTGGTGGAGCGAACATAATAATTGATTTAGGTTCAGGGGTAGTTTATAGAGAGGCCTTCCTTAGGGTTAAGGCCCCATTAATTACTCCTTCCATCCATCTATCCAAAGCCTATGATAGCGCAGTTGGAATTGTGTACATGCTTAGATTGATATGAAGGATTCGAAACTGCATAATAAATCGTAGGCTTGTCCACCATTCTTTAACTGTCTTCGTAGCGCAGTGGATAAATGCACTGAATTTCGGTGTGAGCATCCTAGGTTCGAAACCCTGGACTGCCACATGTATTTGTTGATTTCATTAATTGAGTTTAGAAGTAAAGTCGGTTGGTGGAGGTAACATAATAATTCATTCAGGTTCAGGGATAGTTTATAGAGAGGCCTTCCTTAGGGTTAAGGCCCCATTAATTACTCCTTCTATCCATCTATCCATAGCCTATGATAGCGCAGTTGGAATTGTGTACATGCTTAGATTGATATGCAGGATTCGAAACTGCATAATAAATCGAAAATCGTAGGCTTGTCCACCATTATTTAACTGTCTTTGTAGCGCAATGGATAAATGCACTGAATTTCAGTGTGAGCATCCTAGGTTCGAATCCCTTGACTGCCACATGTATTTGTTGATTTCATTATTTGAGTTTAGAAGTAAAGTCGGTTGGTGGAGGGAACATAATATTTCATAAATTATCTTCTCAGTTGTACTTCCAGTCATATGCAGATGACTCCACCTTACTTGTTTTCCAGAATGCCCCAGCAAACAATCCCTAAAAAATATATGTAATGAAGCCATACAACACTTATCTTCTGATATAACTACCATTTCCAATTGGGGTAGAGCAAACCTTGTTGCCTTTAGTGCTTCCAAAGCCCAATTTTTCCATCTATCTTACACGTCGTGAACTCCCAGTGGACTACCCCTTATACTTCAACAATACAAAAATCAACCCTTCATCTTCTCTCAGCATTCTCGGTGTCTCTTTTTCTTCTGATCTCTCTTGGATGGACCATATTACCACTCTTGCTAAAACGTCTTTCCAGAAGCTGGATGTGCTCAACCGTCTTAAGGGGATCTTTACCCCTGCACAGCTTCATGCTCTGTACAGGGACACAGTGCGTCATTATATTGAGTATTGTTCACATGTGTGCGGAGGATCCTCTCACACAGCACTTCTAGACAAAGTAGAAAAGAAAGTCTTTCGTATCATTAACTCCCGTCTACGCACCGATTCTCTGCAATCTCTCTATCTTCACCGCAATGTTGCATCTCTCTCGCTATTCTATTGCTCCTACAACAATCAGTGTTTCTCAGAGCTCTTTCAGTGTATACCACTTCCTCTACTTAGGGTATGTAGTACCCGTTTTGCAACACAATCCAACCCCTACTCTGTGCAACTCTCCAACTCAAGAGTAAAACGATACTCCCAATCTTTCTTCTATTCAACAGCTGAGCTCTGGAACTCTCTCCTTGAATCCATCGTTCCCTCATCCTATGACTTATATTGCTTCAAACTTCATATGTCCAGACATTTTGGCTCGAACATTCCTTGATTTTGGCCATGTCACTCTTTCAACTCTGGGGAGGCACTCGTCACAGGCAGCTTTGCCTTTTGTCTCCCTTTCCACATAGACACAAAACTAACAATAGAGAAGGAACTATCTGAAGTCGAAGAAACCATGTGAGATCAAAACCAAGTGGGTTATGAGAATTATTGCAATACTCATTAGCTATCCATCAACTTTATAAACATTTATAACTGATAGATAAGACAACTATAAAAGGAAAGCCATGCATCACTGGGAAGTGAACAGAGAAAGTATCCTTCCCGCATCATTTATTGATCTAGCCGCCCGCCGCCCAAGGCATGGGGGGACATAATTATACGGTCGGTCGTGCTAATAAGTCATGTCCCAGCTGTCTTACTCTGTGCTGTATTAATGACTGTCAGATGTTGAATAGGGACGGCAAGTGTAGGAACATGTGTTTATATTTCACTTGATATGAGGAAATTAAGCTTAGATATTGCTGATACCAATTATTTATCAAAACAAACTTGATGCCGAGACATGACTTATTAACGCAACTGTACACTCGGATGCCACAGTCTCTATCCCACTCACAAAATTTCCTGGGCCCCTGATGTTTATATGTATGCAATTATAACTATCTGGGTTGATTTTTGGATATAACTTGCTTTTCAATAAAGTATATACCGGTACATAGTTTTGTAGTTGATTTATAGTAAATTATATTCATAAATTCGTTTCCAGAGGTATACTTCCATAAATAGAAATAAGTGAAATTCACGAATATGTATGAGTGGGCTAGAGACTATGGCATCCGAGTGTACATACCTCCACCATGGTCCAAGGTCATAATTTTTAGGGTAAAAGGGAGAGTGAGCTTATATAAACGTCCTGCTCTGAGTTCTTCCTTGTAGTCCTTCTACACCAACACCGTCAACATGATCTTGGTAAGTTTTTAACATGATACTGTTTGTTATAGGACAACGTTTTTATCATATTTTACAATACGCGAAAGAAGTGCATAGACATAATATTCAAATGCTTCCAATACGAGAGAAACGAGAATTCCCAGAGGACTATCCCATTTACTTCAACAATACAAACATCAACCTGTCATCCTCTCTCAGTATTCTCGGTGTCTCTTTTTCTTCTGATCTCTCTTGGAAGGATGATATTACAACTCTTGCTAAAACGGCCTTCCAGAAGCTGGGTGTGCTTAACTGCCTCAATGGGTTCTTTACCCTGCACAGCTTCTTGCTCTGTACAGGGGCACAGTGCATCCTTGTATTGAGTATTGTTTACGTGGGTGGGGAGGTTCCTCTCACATACCACTTCTAGACAAAGTAGAAAAGAAAGCTTTCTGTATCATTAACTCCCGTCCACTCACCGACTCTCTGAATTCTCTCTGTGAAACTCTCTAACTCAAGAGTGAAACGATACTCCCAATCTTTCTTCTATTCAACAGCTGAGCTCTGGAAATCTCTCCCTAAATCCATCTTTCCCTCATGCTATGATTTAAATTGCTTCAAACTCCGTGTGTCTCGACATTTTGGCTCGAACATTCCTTGATTTTGGCCCTGTCACTCTTTCAACTCTGGGGGAGGTACTCATCACAGACAGTTTCGTTTTTTGTCTCATTCTTCCACATATAAAAAAAAAAATAAAAAAAAATAATTGAAAATACCCTATTAATTGTTATATTCCCACTAGATTAATGAAGCTATATTTGTTATTGCTAATATATCATTATTAGTCAATATTGGCCAGTTAATAGGAAAGGAAAAGTTTCATGTATATAACACTCTCTCGGTCTCTCTTTCTGATTGACTGCGGTTCGAATCTTGGCTGAGGCATAAATATATATATATATATATATATATATATATATATATATATATATACTGTATATATATATATATATATATATATATGGTGAAGTGACGGGGTTGATGAAGAAGGACTTCAGTGACAACTGCAGGATTGCTATTCTGCAAGTAAGCAGGAAAAAGAAACGAGGACAGCAGGAACGAAGAAAACCACATCTACCCGAGCACCCCCTCACTTCAGGAGTTTCCCAGACTCTATGGGACAGGACACCACCAGGTCATCTAAGGCAGTTACCCCTAGAAAAGGGAAATCCAAACAACCTATCACAGCCCTGGTTTCAAACCATGCCCGCCAATCACCAGACAGCATTTCCCCAGTCCCCGGATCTACAATATAATGAAGCAATACTTATGCAAGTAGAACACCAATGGCCAGAAGTCTACAGGAACAAATGGACCTAGTCAGGAGTGCAAGTTATGACGAACCTGGAGATATCACAAACCTCGCGGAAGAAGAACTAATAGGCGAGCTAAAATAAAGTTTGTCTAAGAACTTGGATTATGGAATAATCCATATAAGTAAGATTACTTAATTATTAAGCTAAGTAACTAATACCTGAGTGATAAATAAACTAGCTATTATCCATGTATAACTATAAATATTCATTATGTATGTCTAATGTAAGTATTAACCATCACAACTCTATCACAACATATTCACCATATCCTTATTGCATTGAACTCCTGTAAGTGAGAGGAAGATTTAAGTCCAACATAGCCTCAAAGAAATTATAGGAATGTATGCAAAACATCCACTGAGGTAATGCCCCTAATTCTGAAAAGTCTGGGACATCCATCAGCAGTGGACAATTGCCTAGCCCTTCCCCCTGCCCTGAGAGTGTGCTGAACCTGCTGAAGTCTGGACCCTGAAGTCCTGATTGTGAGAAGCAGTTCCTCCTGAAGTGCTGCCCTGCGGACCTACGTTCCACGTCGGCCAGACTTGCTCTCTACCCTCCCATATTACCCTAAGTGTCTCTGAGTATCTTACGTTATGATTATTGTTGTGAAGGTATAGGTAAAATATGTGAATATTACAGTGCTATTATCTTTTGATCTGTGTCCAAGATCCTTATTCATTGCGTATGTGTTAATCCTTCTGAAATCTTATATTAATTCCTATATAGATCTGTGCCTAAGATCTAGTGTTGATTTTGTTTGATAACTCTCCTAGAATGTTTTACGCATACGTTACATACTCGTGTTAATTAATTCACCTAGCCAAGTACTCACAGATTTTCCTTGTATATGTTTATTCTGTTATGTATGTTACAAGTTGAGGTCGAAGTGTATTTCGTGTAATTATTCCCTTCCTATAATAATAACCTGTCACCTAGAACCTACGCTCAATTTCACATTTTATTTATCTCAGTTCCCCCTCGTTGAGAAGACTTAATATTAATTATTATATATATTTGCTTCCCGAGATTCTAAACTTACGCTTTTTTATTTAAGTGTTATTGTAGTTATTATATGAACTGTATTTATGTTCATTTGATTACTGATGTAGATAATTCTGATTCTTCTCGTCTAGAAATTCTAGTCTTGCATAGATTCTGTTATCTAATTATTTATCATTCGAATACACCGCATATTAGGTGAATTCTTCATAAGACTCTGTTAACCCGTTCAGATATCTTGTTTATACCATTGTGAGTATTTATTAAGTACAACTTCGTTGTGTACGTTCTTTCAATATAATTAACATTGTGTTTAATTATTCTATCTATTGCCTGATACCGTGATCCCCGAAGGGGTGGCCACGAACGAACCGCCCCCATTACTTCTTTATTTATTCTTACACTAATTCTATCTAAGCGTTTATAAGACGTCAGTTAACTACGTTAGTTTTGTTAATCAGACTTTGTCTTCAATTACGAATATATTCATCTATAGTTCATTCATGATCGTATAGTAAATATTAAATCTGAATTCCTCGACCCGAGTTATTATTGTTACATAAAATCGATTGAAGAAGATATATTCAGATCATAATTTACGTTAATTAAGTTAAGTAGAGATTGAATAGTAAAAAGAATTCAACATCTCATTGCCATTAGATTCATTACATTCCCTCAGATACTAAGTTAGTAGTCGCACAAACAGTATTTATAATTTCCAACAATGTAGTAAATAGTATGACCTGAGCTCAGCTACCTGGTCAAAAGTCAACCTACCCGCGATAACCTACCTGGCTCACGCGAGCGCCCTCACCCCGTGAGCGTTACTCGAACCAGCCAACCGTGTAATTGTTTTTTATTCTCAACTCATCCATTCTCTCATATTCAGAGAGTCTCTTAATAATGTATTCGTTATCGAATAAGCCACGTTAGACACTCGACTCACATCAATATTATTATTAAGGGTTGATGCTATAGGTCACGTGTTTATTATATTTAATTGCATATTTCCTATCTCAATTTTTACCACAATATGTTTATACTTTATCTTATTTGTTAATTACTGATCAAACGCATTCCATCTGTTGCCTACTGTTTCTGATAATAGTTAAGGTAACTCTCAGCTCTCAATTACGTCAATACATTCGTGATCTTATTATTGAGCTGATTATGCAACGCGCTAAAAGATCTGGAGCATATCCTAAGCGTAAGTCAAACCTATAAGATACCAATTCTATGCCATTGAATACACTTATGTGTATAATTTACATGTGTGTTGTTATTGAATTCTGTAGTACCTAATTGAATACTTATTTTGGGATTAAGAACGTGTTCGGTGTGTTCCTGTTGAGGATATTTGCGGTCTATAACTCCATACTTGGATTTTTGTAAAGACTAAAGCACGAGTTATAAATATTATAGCCCGACATAACATATATATATATACTGTATATATATATATATATATATATATATATATATGTACAGTGTATATATATATATATATATGTTTCTAGTCTCTCAGTGGGGATCGAACCATCGACCATCAGAACGATAGCCGACGCTTAATCAATTACACTACGGCAGTCTAAAAGACACTCAGCCTTCTATCCTATTTATGTTAGGGAGAAGGGAAACCCACTAGGCGAATATATTTCAATTCAAACCTAGTTGTAGGATCCATATTTCCAGAATACCATACACGGATTTTTGAGTGTCCCGACGCAACTCGGGTTGAAATTGATTTCATTTAATTCTAACCCACAAAGCATGAGAGTTACAAATATTTTAGACTGCCGTGATGTAATTGATTAAGCGTCGGCTATCGTTCTGATGGTCGATGGTTCGATCCCCACTGAGAGACTAGAAACATTTAGTGGCTCACGTGTATTTGTGATATATTCTCAATATTTGTAACTCTCATGCTTTGTGGGTTAGAATTAAATTAAATCAATTTCAACCCGAGTTGCGTCGGGACACTCAAAAATCTGTGTATGGTATTCTGGAAATATGGATCCTACAACTAGGTTTGAATTGAAATATATTCGCCTAGTGGGTTTCCCTTCTCCCTAACATAAATAGGATAGAAGGCTGAGTGTCTTTTAGACTGCCGTGGTGTAATTGATTAAGCGTCGGCTATCGTTCTGATGGTCGATGGTTCGATCCCCACTGAGAGACTAGAAACATTTAGTGGCTCACGTGTATTTGTGATATATTCTCAATATAAGAACATAAGAACATAAGAAAATGGGAGTCTGCAGAAAGCCGATTGGCCTAAGCAAGGCAGATCCCTGTCCCACACAACCCCAAATCAATTACAAAGCCCAATTATAGGCTCAACACTCTAATACCCTGAGGATCATCTTACCAAAACGGTTAGAGATTAACGCAGGATTATGGGGGTCTGCAGAGCGCTGATTGGCCCAACCCGGCTGATCCCCCTTCACACCCAACCCTTCTCGTCCATATGCTTATCCAATTTTATCTTAAAGCTCCCTACAGTTTTAGATCCCACTATAGCACTTGGTAGTCCATTCCACCCATCTACAACTCTGTTACCAAACCAATATTTGCCTATATCTTTTCTGAAACGAAATTTATCTAATTTGAAACCATTGGTACGAGTTCTTTCGCTATCACTGAGCTTTAGTACATTTGTCATGTCCCCTTTGTTAATCCCACTAACCCACTTGAACACCTCTATCATATCCCCTCTAACTCTGCGTCTCTCTAACGAATGTAAACCTAATTTCTTCAACCTTTCTTCATACGGAAGATTTTCTAATATTATGGATCATTTTTGTCATTCTAACGCTGTACTCTCTCCAATGAATCTATGTCCATTCTGTAATAAGGACACCAAAATTGGACAGCATAATCCATATGGGGTCTCACTAATGACAAGTAAAGTTTTAAGATAACATCAGCAGTTCTGTTACTCACACTCCTAGAGATGAACCCGAGAATCCTGTTTGCCTTATTACGAACGCCTATACACTGTTTTCTAGGCTTCAAATCATTGCTAACAAACACACCTAGATCTTTCTCGCAGTCTGAATTTTCTAATTCTAAATTAGCTAGTTTATATTTAACATTTGTTTGCATCTTCCCTATCTTTAATACCTTGCATTTGTCAATGTTAAACTTCATCTGCCAATTTACTGACCATTCATGTAAGGTATCTAGATCCCTTTGGAGGCACTCTATATCGCTATCTGAATCAATTGATCTCCCCATTTTAGTATCGTCTGCGAATTTACTGATCCTACTAGTTATACCTAAATCTAGGTCATTTATGTATATAAGAAACAACAGGGGACCTAATACCGATCCCTGGGGGACACCACTTTTGACTGCTCCCCACTCTGACTTGGTACCATTTATGCTGACTCTCTGTTTCCTACCAATTAGCCATGACCTAATCCATCCCAACAACGCCCCACCTATTCCATGTGCCTCAACCTTTCTCATCAATCTCTCATGAGGGACTCTGTCGAAAGCTTTACTGAAATCTAAATATATAATATCGTATGCCTTGTCATTATCTACTGCTTCATATACCTCTGAGAAAAAACTAAGCAAATTAGTAAGGCAAGAACGTCCCTGTGAATCCATGCTGAGAAGAATTGATTAAGTTAAATGTTTCTAAGTGGTTTCTCATTTTCCTAGCAATAATTGACTCTAGTAGCTTTCCTATGATTGAAGTGAGACTAATGGGACGGTAATTGGATGCTATTGATTTATCACCTTTTTTGAAAATCGGAACTACATTTGCAAGCTTCCAAGCTTCTGGAACTATACCAGTTTCTAATGAATTGTTAAAAAGAAATGTTAATGGGTAACTTAACTCATCTCTGCATTCTTTTAATACTCTGGCATATACCTCATCGGGACCAGGCGATTTCTGAGGTTTCAGTCTGTCAATTTCCTTAAGCACATCATTTCTACTTATAGTAACCGTACTTAACCTATTTTCTATACTATCTCTATATACCTTACGGACTTCTGGAATCTGTGCCAAATTTTCATTAGTGAAAACGGATAGAAACTGACTATTTAATGTACTGCACATTTCTAAATCATTTTCTGTCATTTCTCCTATCGAAGTTTTAAGGGGGCCTATTTTATCTCTAACTTTAGATTTATATAGCTGGTAAAAAGCCTTAGGGTTATTTTTTGAGTCATTGGCTATCCTGATTTCATAATTTCTTTTGTCTGTCCTTATACATTTTTTAACCTCTCTTGATAGATTCTGATAGTAAGCAAGTAGGTGAATTTCGCCTTTCTTAATTTTTCGATATATTCCTCTCTTTTTTCCTAGAAGGTCTAATAGTCTATTATTCATCCATTGGGGTTGGTTCTGTGTTGATCTAAATTTTCTTTTGGGGATATATTTATTTTGCGCATTGTGGAGTGAAGAAATAAAATGATTATATGTAGCTGTCAAATTATCCTGAGTTAAGACAGGTATCTGAGAGAGAGTATGTTCATTAGCGCACCTGGGTCCACTTAATAGTTTAACCATAGGATCGACTCTTAAGGCTCTTCTTAATCCACCATAATTGGCTTTTTCTGAAATCTGGGATAAGTGTCGCATTCTCTTTAGCCTTTCCTGTCCATTGTATGTTAAAGTAAATTGATTTATGATCACTATTTCCTAGTTGGTCTCCTATCTCTACATTATTTATCATTTGTTCATTATTACTGAGAACTAAATCGAGGATATTATTACCTCTAGTAGGCGAGTCTATGAATTGAAATAAAAAACTATCCTGTACCGCCTCAATAAACTCGTTTGAATCTGAGTCGCCGATTTGATGCTGCCAATCAATATTCGGAAAATTAAAATCCCCTATAATACACACATTGCTAAACCTTGATGCTATTTTCACTTCCTGCCATAAAGCTGTACCTTCGTTTCTACTCATATTTGGTGGTCTATAATAACTCCAATAATTATGGTCTCACTACCTTCGCTAACCTCAACCCAAACACTTTCGTTATCAGTATTTAGTCTAATACCTGATTTAATACAGCTTTTTAAAGAACTCCTGACAAACACTGCTATTCCGCCGCCCCTCCTACTTGTTCGGTCGCGTTTAAACAAACTATATCCTGGTATATGGAATTCTGCTAAAAAATGTCTTGATTCTGTATTAATCCATGTTTCAGTCAGTGCTATAATGTCTATATTTTCGTTGCTAACAAGTGCTCTAAGTTCATCCATTTTGTTACATAAACTCCTACAGTTTGTATAATATAATCGCAATGAATTTATGTTACTGGTATCTGATTTACCTTTATTTCTAACTGAATTCCCATCTTCTGTTACACCTTTAATATTTCTACTAGCAGTACAATTAAAATCCTGTGACTGATATTTTCTATTCCTATCTGATGTACCAGTACGGCAATTTACCCTATCTAGACAATTATTCTTACTCATATTCTCAGGCTTTATTTTCAGCGAAACCCCGCGACAATCCTATCTATTGACCTAGCTAAATTTGCCACCCCTAGCCGAGAAAGATGAACCCCGTCCTGTGCGTACAACTGATTTTTACCATAGAAACGGGTCCAGTTATCAAGGAATGGTATTGCATTTGCATTACAGTATTTTTCCAGCCGACAATTGATACCAATTGCCCTAGATGACCATTCCTTGCTGACCCCTCTCCGTGGCAAGATACTGTGTACTACAGGTATGCCTCCCTTCCTCCTAACTTTATCTAACACCTCCCTGTACTGCCGAAGCAGTACTTCCGTCCTACCTTTACCAACATCATTGCTCCCTGTACTGAGACAGATAATGGGGCTATCTCCAATATCTTTCATGATGTAATCAATGTCCTCTAACACCTTCCCAACCCCGGCACCAGGCAGACAGACAAGCTTCCTAATATCAGTACAGGTGGACCTAGCTAAGTGTCTGACCATGGAGTCCCCAACAATTGAGAAGGACTTGCCTCTCCTTGTCGATGACTTGGTAGCAGCTGCGGCAGCGGCAGGAACTCCTGGGGCAGCAGTTGAAGGTACTCCTGGGGGGGCAGCAGTCACACCATTCCCTGTTGGAGGCAACTTACTTACCTTTCTCCTGGTTTTCCTCGCCGAAGGAAGCACTCGCAGCCTCACCATCACATTCGTCATCCAAGGTGATAAACTTGTTGCTGAGGGCAACTGGCCGCCGTAAAAATTTGCAGGTTGTTGCACTTGTTGGAACAACTGTCCAGGGAGCATCACGATCCCTAACAGCAGTTGCACTATCCTCACTTTTCTTGTCAGCCAAAGTCAGCTTTAAGGCCAAATTCTCGTCTTTGAGAGACTGCACCTCTCTCTCCACATTCTCCATCCTTTCTTGCAAAGCAAGACAAAGCTGGAGAATATGAGAGGAGGTAGCAATCTCGTCAACACCAGCCATTTTAAGAAAGCGTTAATACTATCACCACACTATGGGCAAAGATATTCACTGGGAGTCACTAGGGACAGGTCCTCACTCAGCAAAGGTCAGGCAGGTACAGTATATATATATATATACAGTATATATATATATATATATATATATATATATATATATATATATATATATATATATATATATATATATATATACATGTATGGTGTATATATATGTATACAGTATATATATATATATAGGTGTCTATGACTACTGACAGCAAACCATTCTCTGTATCCTCCTACTATCTCTATCCTCAGTTTCAAGCCAAAGGTGGATGTTGCGTATATGTGCACAGCAATCTCGCTTTCTCTCGTGTTACCAACTTTGACTCTTCTGAATTCTCAACTCTCTGGCAAAAGCTTTCTTGTCACTCAAACAAAATATTTCTGCTCTGTTAATCTCTTCCATAATTCTACTGACTATCCAAAATTATTTGACTATCTTACTTCTAAAGTGGAACACATTCTATCCATCTCTCCTTTCGCAGAAATCTCCATCCTAGGAGATTTCAACGTTCACCACCGCCAATGGCCGGCCTCCTCTCTTTCCACTGACCAACCTGGTGAACAAGCCTTCATCTTTTCTATCCTAAATGACCTAGAGCAGTAGTCCAGCAACCCCCCCCGTATCCCGGATCGCTTCGGAGATCGGCCCAACATTCTTGACTTATTTCTAACCTCTAACCCTTCTACTTATACTGTAAATCATTTCTCTCCTTTGGGCTCCTCCGACCATAAACTTATCTCTGTCACGTCCTATCTCTCCCGTATGGCCACCCTTTCCTCCCAGCCGGCGGCGCTTGTGGCACTTTGGTGCTGCCGACTGTGAGGCTCTCCGGCAGTACTTCTTTGATTTCCCATGGAATGATTTTTGCTTCCGTGGCCGGGGACCCTAGGAGAGTGCTGCACGCATTACCGAGGTAATCCTCTCAGCATGGAAGCATACATTCCATTTTCTTTCTCTCAGTCTAATGCTAAGAAATCTTGGTTTACTCACGCTTGATTTACTGCTGTCCGCAACAAGGAGGAAGCATTCAAACGGTACCGTCGCCCTCAAACTTAAGAATCTCATACTTTCTATGTTTCTGCCCAGAATCAAGCCAAATCTGTTTTCGACTCGCCATACACTCTTTCATCAATAATAAATGCACTGAACTATCCAACTCTAGCTCTTCCCAAGCTTTCTGGCATCTAGCTAAAAACCTCTACAAAAAAATGTCTTCCTCGTCTTTCCCTCCCCTTTTCCACTCTGACGGCACTACCGTCACTACTTCCTGTGACAAAGCTGAACTCTTCGCCCAAACTTTCGCTAGAAACTCCACCTATGATGATTCCGGTGCTATTCCTCCTTCTCCACCCCCCTCTCACTTACTCATGCCTAATATCCTAATCTCTTCTAAAGATGTACTTTCTACCCTCTCTGGGCTTAAACAATGAAGGAGTACGATCTGGTTGGTGTCCCTCCTGTTGTACTCAAAAACTATGCTTCCATGCTGACTCCCTGCCAAGGCAAACTCTTCCATCTCTGTCTCTCCTCTAACGCCTTCCCTTCTTGCTGGAAGTTTGCTTGCATTCAACCTGTCCCAAAGAAGGGTGACCGCTCTCAACCCTCCAATTATCGTCCAATTGCTCTCAATTCTTGTATCTCTAAAGTTTTTGAAACTATTCTTACTTCAAAATTTCTTAAGCATCCATCTTCTCATAATCTACTCTCAGATCGCCAGTATGGATTCTTTAACCCCTTCTGTACCGAAAACGTCTTTTTTATTTAATAGCAGCTACATTTAGACTATTTCATGAAGCTTAGGATGGATATATGGTAGCTAAAAGGATGAATTGAGATAATTAATTGGTCGACGTCTTTCCTAAACTGAACAAAATCGTCTAATATTTTCCAGTCCATAATGAAAAGTACATCACCGGTACAGAAGGGGTTAAGGGTCGCTCTACTGGGGATCTCCTTTCATATCTTACTAACTCTTGGTCATCCTCCTTCCGGGACTTCGGTGAGACCTTTTCTATTGCACTAGACATATCGAAGGCCTTTGATAGAGTCTGGCACAAATCTCTATTTTCTAAACTACCCTCCTTCGGTTTCTATCCCTCTATCTGCGCCTTTATATCAAATTTCCTTTCCGGCCGTTCCATAGCTGCGGTTGTGAACGGCCATCGTTCACTTCCTCAACCTATCAACTCCGGTGTTCCTCAGGGTTCTGTCCTAGCTCCATTTCTCTTTCTAATATTAATTAATAATCTTCTCAACTGTACCTCCAATCCTATCCATTCATATGCTAATGAGTAATGACTCTACATTACACCATTCAATTAGTTTTCCAGAACTCCCCAACAAACAAGCACTAAAAAAATCACGCGAAGATGCCATAAAACACTTAAATTCTGACCTATCAACCATTTTAATTGGGGCAGAGAAAATCTTGTTTCTCTCAATGCTTCCAAAACACAATTTCTCCATTTATCTACCCATAAAGAACTCCCACAGGACTACCCCTTATACTTCAACAATACACAAATCATTCCTTCATCTTCTTTCAGTATTCTAGGGATGTCTTTCCCTCCTGATCTCACTTGGAAAGACCATGTTTCCACCCTTGCTAAAACAGCTTTCCAGAAGCTTGGTGTGCCCAACCGCCTCCGGGGGTTCTTTACCCCTACACAGCTTCTTTCTCTGTACAGGGTCAAAGCGCGTCCATGTATTGAGTACAGTATTGTTCGCATGTGTGGGGAGGATCCTCTCACACAGCACTTCGAGAAGTGTCTTTCGTCTCACTAATTCACGTCCACTCACTGACTCTTTGCAATCTCTCTCTCTTCGCCGCAGTGTTGCATTTCTCTCGCTATTCTACCGCTATTACAATAATCAATGTTCCTCAGAGCTCTCTCAGTGTATACCACCTCCTCTACGTAGAGTACGTAGCACCCGTCTTGCAATACAATCCCATCCCTACTCTGTATAACTCTCCAATCCAAGAGTGAAACGATATTCTCAAACCTTTTTCTATTCAACTGCTGAGCTCTAGAACTCTCTCCCTGAATCCATATTCCCCTCTTCCTATGACTTAAATTGCTTCAAACTCCGTGTGTCCAGGCATTTTGGCTCGAACATTCCTTGATTTTGGCCCTGTCACTCTTTCAACTGGGGAATGCACTCGTTACAGGCAGTTCTACCTTGTGTCTTCCTCATCAACATAAAAATATATATATACATGTATATATATATATATAAATATTAATATATATATATATATACAGTATATATAGTATATATATATATATATATATATACATATATATATATATATATATATATATATATATATATATATATATATTTATATATATATATATATATATATATCTACAGTATATATATATATATATATATATCTATATATATATATATATATATATATATATATATATATATATATATAATTATACATAATATATATATATATATATATATATATATATATATATATTATATATACTCTATATGTATATATATTATATGTAAATATATATATATATATACATATATATATATGCTGTATATATATACAGTATGTTAGTAAAGCCAGGTAATAATTTTTTTTTAATGCATACAAGGTTAAAGGAAGTAGCAGTATCGGCATTCAATAATTTATTGTTCAGCGTTTCAATATTTCTGATTAATTTCCGTTGGGCTTCAGTCAGCAGGTGGAGGAGGTTAGAAAAATGCATGGTGATTCGACGTTTCGCTAGGCATCTAGCATCTTCAAGAGAATGATAAATATGTACAAAATTACGGGTATATATACAGAAGTGGGGATCGGGGGGCGAGGAGAGGGCGGGGCTACTGTCTCCCATTGGTTGAGGGTAGCCTGCGTGCGAGTCGCTCACTACTTCTCGTCGGTGGTTGGCTGAGGGTGGGCGAAGTCATCGGTGATTGGCTGTTAGACGTCCCGAGAGTGGAGGCTTGCGTACCAGGATGCGTAGAGGCAGGAAATGTTGAAGGGAGGTGGGAGGCGGGCGAGGTCATCGCTGATTGGCTGCTAGACGTCCTGAGGGTAGTAGCTTGCGTAGCTGGATGCGTGGCAGCAGGGGGTGATGAAGAGGGGCGAGGGGCAGGGGCCATGGTGGGGTAGTGTCGTTTGGCTGACGGTAATATTTGTAAGTCAAGTGTTTGGTTGTTTATGCTTGGATTTAAGGCTTGAATATAGAGGGCTTCAAGAATAGGGAGTCTTCTGGGATAATTTTCTTTGTCAATTATGGAGGTGTGTTTATTTAAATCGTCGCGGGTATGGAGGGGTGGGGGGGGGGAGTTAGGGGAGAGCTAATGGTCTTTAATGGCTCCTGCCTGAAGGTGAAGAGTTAGCCGACGGGATAGACGAGTCTGAGTCATACCAATATAGGAATGAGGCCCACAGTCCTCATATTTACAAGTGTGCTGGTATATCACATGGTCACTGTTCACCGGGCTCTTATTCTTGGTGGAAGCAGGTCTGTTACGGAGAACAAGGTTGGAGGTCTTGGCAGATTTATAGTAGATGATTAATTTAATTTTAGTGTCAGGGTTGGTGGGGACGACATGTTTGTTGATTATTTCTTTCATGACGGACTCTTCGATTTTGTGGTCAGAGGACAAGTAGTTACGGTAGAAGATCTTGATTTCGTCTGCGGGGTATGTGTTAGGAGGATTTTGAGAGTACCATTTCTCAAGGTGGTGGTTAATGGTGCTGGCGACATCCGAATTAGAGTATCCGTTATTTACCAGAACTTGGGTGAGTCTTTCAAGTTCGTGGTGGGTGTCTCCCCAGGTGGTGCAGTGTGTGAGGGCTCTCCTAACGTAAGCCGAGATGGTGGATAGGAGGTAATGGCGGGGGCATTCACTATCACCATTGAGGCATTGTCCGGTGTTTGTGGGTTTGGTGTAGACTGTGGTTTTGAACCCAAGATCGTTCAGTGAAACGAGTATGTCGAGGAAAGGAAGTTGTCCGTTGTTGGATTTCTCATATGTGAAATTGATTCCGGAGAGGTCATGAAGCGTCGCTAGAGTTCCTGGAGTTCATCGAGGTCCCTTAACTTGCACGAAAATGTCGTCAACGTATCTACAGTATATGACGGCCGGTGGGCAGCTAGGAGCTCTTCCTCGATAGTTCCCATGAAGAAGTTCGCGAAAAGAATCCCAGGGGGCTGCCCATCGCCACACCGTCTATTTGCTGAACATGTTGCCCCCGGGGCAGAGGAAGGGGGGCCTCCTTGGTTCACAACTCCAACAGCGTCTTGCAGGGCCTTCTCCGGGATGTCCAGGTTGGGTGTGTCATGGCAGTGGTATACTCAACGAGTATATATACTGTATATACTGAATATATATATATATATATATATATATATATATTAGTAAAGCCAGGTAATAAATTTTCTTTAATACATACGAGTTGAAAGAAATGGCAATTTCTGCGTTGGAAATTTTATTATTCAAAGTTTCCAGGTCTCTGATGAGTTTTCGCTGGGTGGCAGGAAGTAGATGAAGGAGATGAGCAAAATTCATGGTGGTACAGGGTTACATAAATGTAAATGATGATACAGGATATACGACGCGTTTCACTGGACAACCAGCATTATCAAGTAAGGATGGAATGATATAAAAGGTACACAGGAAGGGTATATATAGAGGGTGGAGGATCAGAGGAGGCGAAAAACAAGGGGCAAAAATCTACTATTGGTGGAGGGGGATTATGGAAAAGAGAAAGGGGGACCGCTTCACGCATGCGCACTGGATGCGGGATGGTGGTCAGTTGGTGGGGTCGAAGCTGATTGGCTGCGTGTCGAGGGGCGTGGCCTAAGTTGTGTGGCGCCTGCGGAAGACGAAGCTGAAGGAGGTAGTGCGGGGGGCTGCATCAAGGGCACCGGGGGGCGAGGGGGGGTGTTAGGTCCTGTAGGAAAGTGCCTTTTGGCAGAAGGAAGGATCTGAAGGTCCAGAGTTTGGTTGTTGATGTTGGGAGGTAAGGCTTGGATATATAAAGCTTCGAGTATAGGTAATCTCCTTGGGTCACTTTCTTTATCGAGTATGGTGGTGTGTTTCTCTAACTCGTTGCGTGTGAGGTGAGGGTGGTTAGGGGTGAGATAGTGGTCTTTGATGGCTCCAGCCTAAAGGTGAAGAGTTAGCCGACGTGAAAGATGAGTCTGCGTCATACCAATATAGGAATGAGGTCCACAGTCCTCATAATTACAGGTATGTTGGTAAATGACGTGATCGTCGGTCATCGGGCTCTTTATCTTGGTGGAGGCAGGTTTGTTGCGGAGAACGAGGTTGGAGGTCTTGGGGGATTTGTAGTAAATTATTAATTTGATTTTGTTTTTCCGGGTTGGTTTGGGTGGACATGCTTGGAGATTATTTCTTTTAAGACGGCGTCGTCATTTTTGTGTTCAGAGGACATGTAATTGCGGTAGAAGATCTTAATTTCATTGGGGGGGGTCAATGTTGGGAGGGCTTTGGGTGTACCATTTTTTCAAGATGGTGGTTAATGGTGCTGGAGATGTCGGAGTTGGAGTAATCCGTTATTTACTAAAACTTGGGATAGTCTTTCTAGTTCCTGGTGGGTGTCGGCCCAGGTAGAGCAGTGCGTGAGGGCTCTCCTAACATAGGCGTAGATGGAGGATAGAAGCTAACGGCTGGGGGCATTCACTATCCGCCGTTGAGGCATTGTCCTGTGTTAGTTGGTTTAATGTAGA
>CM064545.1:26184595-26334595 GCA_032716605.1 Paralithodes platypus
ATCCGTATCGGGAGTCAACGGGAATCGTCTATCTGGGGTAATCGGCGGGTAGCGTCGTAATAATGGGTTACGAGTCATTGAACCTCCTATATCGACCGCAAAAATGGGTTTGAACCCATATTTCTTTTTGACCTTAGGGACAACCAGGGCGCCGTGTAAGACCAGGGACTAATGTATGTATCGTGGTGGCAAAAATACCGGAGCCTCTAACATCTCTTAGCAGACTCTAGGCGTTCGCTCTTCCTGGACGTTGTATTGGGATTCTTTTTTTCTACGGGTAATGGTTGTCCCGTAATGGGGGGGTGCTTGTATGGTGGTTAATGATGTGTTGTTCTACATCGCGATCTGTCCGATTTCGGTGGGTGTGTTGGGACAAACACGTCACTCCTAACTCTAGCAAATAGGTCGTACATGACGTTTTTTGTGTTTTGGTGAAGTCGGCGATAATGTTGTCCCGGGAGCCAAGAGAGGGCGCAGCAATTGGGAGGCTGGTAGGCTGGTTGGTCCATTAAAATTTATTGAGGACGGGTCATCAAAAGTTTCGAGGTCTTCCTATAATAGAGACCTTTTATGGTTAATTTGTCAGGGATTCCTCTGGACGGTATTTGCCAACGAGAATGTGGTTGATGCGGATGGCGGAAATCGATGGCGGGTCGTAAGAGGCAACGATTGGGGTTGGTGGACGTGTAGTAGTGGTGGAAAATATCATGTGAGTTTGCGGGTATGGGTTCGAAGGTTCACCCATTTTTGATGGCGGGGCGGGAATTTGGCATTTATCTTGAACTACCTAGCCCTGGGCTAATGAATGGTGCAGCACAGCGGGATTGACTGGCAGCAGCAGGCTGCCTTGGTAACGCATAAGGGGGGAAAGACGTCCACTTGTTGGGTGGGGGGGTCACTGCGTACGAGAGGGGGGAATTAACGGACGCGTGTGGGCGTATTTTTTTTGATCAGTGAGTGCGCGGGCGGTCTGCAATCGCTCTGTATTTGTGAAGGGAGTTTAGAAAACGGAATTTGTTAGGAGCGGACTGTAGAGGCGGTTTTGTGGGGCAGCCTAGAGTGAGAGTATAAAAGATGGGTTATTGGTGCGAGGACTGATGTTAAGCGATGGGTGTGTGGTTAGATATGACTAGAAATTTGGGGAGTTTTGTCGGCTGGCTTAGTGACGGTGTTGTGTTGGAGAGTTTATCATGGATTTGGCGTGGTTTTTGTTTTTGTCATGAAGTGAGGGACGATGGTTAAGTGCTGGGGAATTGTGAAGTTTTCTAGGGCATGGTAAAGGGGGTTGAATGAATTGTGTGGGTCAGGCTATGGAATGGAGGGATACTGACGGAAAAACTGGACACAAGGGAGATTGGGCCGCTGCGGTGTGGAATAGCTGGACATTCTTTTTCTCTGGGGCAAGGGGCATGGTGGGAGACATTAGTTGTAGTCCCTCGGTCGGCGCTACGCGATGAGTGCGGAGGATTAAACGGCGTGGTCCGCGGCGGCCGGCCCGTTCAGTGGTGGTGAGCAGGTGAGCGAGTTAGAAAACGGGATTTGTTGGTGGGACTGCGGAGGGTTGGTGGGGGAAGAGTTAGGTGTAGAACATGGGTTATTGGTGGAGGACTGGTGTATTGATTTGGGGTTGTTAACAGGACGAATGTTGGGAATTTTCGGGTGACCAGTAACGTCTCTGGTTAAAGGTTATCTGGGACTGGTGAGTTTGTTTGTCATGAGAGGGCCAGTCAAGTGTGGGGTTGTGAAGTTTTCTAGGGGTGTGAATTGTGTGTGGGGGGGGGGGGGGGGGGCTACTGACGGAAAACTGTCACAAGGGAAATTTTTTTGGTTGTGGGATAGCTGAACATTTCTAGTGGCATGGGGGAAACTTGTTGGGTACATAGGTCGGCATATTCCCTGGAAACATGTGTACATAAACATTTGATAGAATTATGGTTACATATATCAGAGTCTGTCCTGAAAACATGGGAGGATTTATCCTGGACAGAGTTACGAGAATTGAGGGGATTACCGAGAGGGAGTTGCTTGGACTTGTCTTCTTTCGTTTGTTGAGGCATTTTTTTACTGAATTGGGTGATATTTTGAGAGAACTCGGGGCAAGGGGAGGGTTCAGGAGTCACCTTAGTGCTAGCTGCAACTTGGTAACCCTGACTCAGGGTTTGTTGAGGGGGAAGGTGTTTTTTCTTTTTGTGAATGGGTTTCTGCTGGATTGGTTTGTCAGAGGCTTTGGGTTGGAATTTGTTTTTGAATGAGATCAGCCTTTGGCCGCAGTCAACCTGGGCCTGGAGTTTTTGAAGGA
This sequence comes from Paralithodes platypus, assembly GCA_032716605.1. Classification (NCBI taxonomy): domain Eukaryota; kingdom Metazoa; phylum Arthropoda; class Malacostraca; order Decapoda; family Lithodidae; genus Paralithodes; species Paralithodes platypus. The sequence goes on from CM064545.1 coordinate 26,186,895, forward strand.
GGTCAAGTCCAAGGAAACCATCATAATGTTTACAGTGGGAGGAAAATACTGGGAACGTGTGATAACAACGAGCATGTGGGGCAGGAGTAGTTACTAATAGGGGCAAAGTGTCTCCTAGGAGATTTAAGTAAGTATCAGCAGCTGAGATTAGTTCTGCTTTGGTGGTGAACAAGGGGCCAAATAGTCGGTGGTGTTGATCATAATAAGACTTGAACAAACATGACTTGGCAGCTCCCGTGTCGATTAACAAACGGACAGGAATGTCCTTGATTTTGGCCATGTAATAAATGGGGGCAGTGCGGTCAGTTATGGCGTCCCCCGCCGAGGCCATCTTGGGCGGGGGGTACTTTAAAAATCCTGGGGGTCGGTATCTACCTCCTCCAGGGTTTCCTCGGTATCCTCTGAGGTCATGATAGGGGTTATTTCTCCAGTGTGCCTTTCCTCCATTTCTTCCTCTTGTCCCAACTCCTCTTCATTTACAGAAATGTGAGGAGTAAAGGGGCGAGGTTTGCCAGAGTCACGAATTTGATGGAGGGCACACTGAGCATTACAGACAGGGAATTCATAGGGGTTGATAATTACTAAGGTAGGGTTTTTACTTTGGTAGGTGTTGTAGGTTTTGTTCCGGTTGAAGATTCTGCGTGGCTGGGTAGGTTGGAACCGGTGTCTACTGGGTTGGGGCTTGCCGGAAGGGTAGGTGGGTCTGTTGTGGAAGGATGAGGAAGGGTAGGCATTCTAGGAGTTTTGGTGGTCGGGGTGCTGCGGGTGCGTGGGAAACCTCTTGATCACAGCGATTTTGGGTGGGTGCTTCTGTGCGCACTGCCAAAATACGTCGGATTGTGATGAGATCTTTTTGGTATCCGACGAAATCGTGCACACGGAAATGGTCTTTTACTGCTGAGGGCAATATTGATACAAGGTTGACCAGAATCTGCTGTTCTTGTTAGATTCTGGTCAATGTGGGGAAAGAAACTTTCATGTGTTGGGCGATCTTATTCACTGTGGCATCTAGATCGCCTTCGAATTTAGTGTCTTGGATACGGGTGTGGGCCATGAAAACGCCCAACGAAGGCTTAATGGCTTCTATCACTATTGGGCGAAATTCGTCCCATGTGAGAGCAGGGTGCACTTGGTAGGCAACCAGGGAAACGGCTTTTCCCAGGTGCGTTAATGTCACGGCTATTTTTTCTGCATCCGTGGAATAAACTAGGTCAAGTACGGGTTTCATTATGTCCATGAACGTTTCGATCTCGTAAGTTTCTCCATCATAATGTGGGATTGGAATGTGAGAACGGTGCGCCATGATGTTATCGTGTTCTGGCTGTTCCAAACTTGCAATGTAATGCAACCTTTTATCCGAATCAAGAACCACCGCTGCCGCCAATGTTATGCCCTGTTTTTCTACAGGATTAACTTGGGTAATGTGGGTTCTAACTGACTGGGTATATAAGGCTGCATGCACAATACAAGGTATGAGGAATAGAGAACACAAAATAAACACACAGTAACAAGACACACGATCACGTTTATTTAAGTAGGTTAATAGGGAGCATAGGAAAGTAGGAATACTCGTACAAGACAAATGATAGAAATGAACCGCTAGCATTAGTGGATCTGGATTGGCCTAGTCTCCCACTTCCAACGTTCAGGTATACTCTTCTGATCACTGGTTGGTTCGCAAGTTTATATACTGGAAGACTCAATGTTATTTATGGATTCAATTTCACTAATTAGATTTATTACTGGCAGGTCTGGTGCACAAGTAGTAGTTCACAGACTAGAATTAGACACGCGTATGTTTTAGAGCACGGGAATTCTAGTAACCTCAGGGGGTACTGATCTAAGTTTTATATTCTTATGGTAGAATACGTAGAACACAATCAGTGGGCGAACGTTTAGATTATCACTAGGGTTTTAATATCTGGATAAAGGTAATTACGAGAGTTAATGTCGCCTGTTAATTAATGAACACTGATACGCTTAGTACTTCCCAAATGGAATGGTTATATATGAATTACACTGGGCAAAGATATAGCCACTTCATAGAAAGATAAATAAGTGAATTTCTAATTAGTACTATAACACGTTAGTACTAATAAAGTGAATCTTGGATAGTATTTTGTTGGTCTGGTCCTGGTTATCTTGCGTCCGTGATGTTTGGGGCTAACGACTGGTTCCGCAGCCGTCCAGGTGGTCCATACGTAGGAAGTTCTCAGGACGGATCTCTTGGCGATCGGTGCTGGCTACACGCTTATATACCCACTAGTGTGTGTGAAGGTTATAAGGTGCACGTAGATTCTTGTACGTGGACAGATGCTTCTATCTCCAATCTGCCACAGAGTCTGCCGGCTCTGGAATCTCACAACTCAGGAACAACACAAGGGCAGAGCTAGAGGTCAACTTCAGGGGGTCAGCCACTGGTTGGTGTCTATCTTTCAACTGATTTTACTGGGGGCTGGAGCTGGGTTTATAGGCTCGGTTTTGGACCCTGTAGGCCATAGGGATCTTGAGTCTTATGGACTTATTTGAGCTCTCAATAGATACGGGGACTAGGTAAGGTGGTGATTACTGTTGTGGCACATGGCTATGGGGAGCCTTCATAATGTGATATAACTGAGCCTTAGCAAAAGGTACTATTTTGGCTATACTGGAAGTATTGAGGGGAGGGAGACTGGATCTACTTTGCGGGGAGGACTGGGACAGCTGTGATAGGGGCGTCTCTCTTATATTGCTCAGTCTTCATTCTATGGTATAGCTGAGGTGCTAATTTGATTATGTGAGTATGCAACAAAGGTGAATGGGTTATTGTGGGTTAATAGAGGTTAGTAAGGGGGTTAGTCATGCATGGTTAGTTCATTGATAAGAAGAATTCCTGTGCTACTTGTCAATGACCCGGAAGTCAAAACAGGGGTCAGGTATACCTCCGCAGGGGTGGGGGTCTCCCTCCTCGGGTGGGTAAAAATGGGTAGCTGGGCGCCCTCTCTCTGGGATGGTCGTCCGGCGGCTATGGCTAGGGGCTTGCCATATCACAAGTGTTTGTAATAACCCTCTGTTTATGAGACAGATGTGGGTGTTCTTAATACCAAAACCGAAGGTGCCTTGGCTAGCTGGTTTTAATCGGTTGGTTGTTAATTGTATGGTTTGCTGGATGTGGTGGAGACTGGGTTGCTAACTCTGCCACATTGATCTGGAAGTATGGCAATAGAAGTTAGTCACTGGCGAGGCGGCTAGCCTCGCACTGACGATCATTGGGTGCAGGGTTGTGAATGGGTTGTAAGGGAATAGATGGCATGCAAGGGGTTAGTAAAGTTCTAATGTTGTTCCAGCCTACTAAGGGAAGGTAGGCTGGATAGGAGTATATATATAAAAGGTTGGAGAGCGTTAGCAACGGAAAAATCAAGGATTTTCAAGAGGTATGAGGGAGAGGCTAGGTCGGAAAAGAGTCGAGGAGCGCGGGGTGTTAATGAGAGGGAGAGAGTTCAGGGGGGCTACGTGGAAATTTGACCCTAAGGTCTCCGGGCGTGGGGTTGGCATTAGGCTACAGTTGATATTGGAGTTTGGGGGGAAAGGACAGTGAAAGTACGTTAGCCAAATGCTACCGGGGGATGAGCAAATACGGGGTGGTATAGGAGTCTGGAAAAGATAGGATTATGTGGACTGTGGGCTGTGGGGAAGGGGAGGTTAACTGTAGGTGTGTGCTTGACTGTGGATAAAAGTAGAGAAAAACATGGTGTATTATTACTCGTCAATACGAGGGGTTATGGACACTATTATTTGACACAATTTCTTGCTGATCTAGCTGTCCCTGGGAACTGCGTTTTCTATGAAATATAGACCAAAGAAAAGCGGCAGTTCGTAGGGGTACTTCGTTATTGTTTCGTGATACTATGATAGACAATGGAAAAAAAAGGTTATCTATACAATCTCTGGTTGGGGTAAGCATTAAGTTATAGCATGGTGGCTAACATCTTCAGTCATGGCTGTCTAGGTCTTATGGGAGCAACGGTTCTATATACACTGGTGTACCCGTGGGTATCTTAGTTTCTTATCAATTAAGACATGTTTTTTTTTTAACATACTACTTCTCGGATGGAAGAACATACATAGATTTATGGGGGCGGTTGGTCTTCAGAAACTTAGTCTGGCAAGAAAGGTATTTTAAGGGGTGAACATATTATTTCTCGGATGGTAGAACATACATAGATTTATGGGGGCGGTTGGTCTTCAGAAACTTAGTCTGGCAAGACAAGGTATTTTAAGGGGTGAACATATTACTTCTCGGATGGAAGAACATACATAGATTTATGGCTGTCTGAACTGGTTGGCATTGGCTCAACCTAGGGACAGGGCATGGGTGTTTTAACCTGGGAGGAACATACTATAGGTTTGACTCCTGTAAGGAGATAAAGAAAACCTAATATTTAGTAGTGGCCCCGTAATCATTGACGAACATGCCTATTACATAAGGCATCCTCTTCAAACACTAATCCGCCGTAGTTTTGAATCTACCGCGCAGAGCATTTAAAAACTGAGGAGCCTTCATCATGAGCGCACGCGACCTCACTCATGGCTTCAGTCATTATGAATTGGGTTCTCACTACGAAAAAACTTCGTAAAAAATAAAAACAAAAAGAAAATAAGAATAACTATCCAATAAGCTTTCCATCATATCGTGGATGTACTTGTGTGGATTTCTGACCAGACGCTGATTCAGGCGTCATTCTTCCTTCACTGACATATCAAGTAAACCAAAATCCTTAATACATCAACGAATGGGAAGGGGACGGTCGGGAGGGCCCCAGTCGTCAATGATTACGGGGCCACTACTAAATATTAGGTTTTCTTTATCTCCTTACAGGAGTCAAACCTATAATTTATTAGTGGCCCCTCCATCATTGACGAACATGCTTGATTTCTAAGACTGGAGGGGGACATTCGTAATCATATCATAACTCTAGAAAAGCAGATAATAAAAACAACCACATAGTATTCTTACTTTGAAAATATATTTAACAACGGCGTAGCCGAAAAAATACAAGAAAAAGGGGGTTCAGGCAGGTGCGTGCTTCAAAGAAGCCTGCCTGACAAAAAATGGGTAACCCTGAAGATTCTGAACACAGATCTGTAGTTACAAAGGCACCCCACTCAACGAGTGGTGACAAAAAATAACAAGTTATAAGTTTATATGTGCACATAATAAACCCCAACATAAACTTGGAGATAAATTGCAAAGGAACTCCATTATTCTAAAATTAAATTGCTTTCGCAGCTAAACTACTCTAACAACACCGTTGTTTTGTACTTAACATTGTACTAGCACAATTTCTCACTGAGAAATTTTCATATCACATTTTAACCTTAAATTGTATCACAGCTCTCATACTCCGGCGGGGTCTAGGGTGTCCTATGTCAACTGACTGCACCCCCCCCCCCCCCTTTCCCGTGAAAGTAAACAAAAGTGACTGCAGGGCCACCTAGACCCTCTGCCTTAAAGCTATACATGGTAAGGAAGGTTTGTCTAGAGCAACTGACAAGTATCTAGACAGAAACGTATGATTAGACGCCCACAACTGCGTGGACGCTATGTCTTCAACTGAAAAAAATTTCAGGAAACGTAAAGAGGCTGCCCATTTGCGTAAATCGTGGGCCCGACCCACAACGCCGGGATTACTTTCTTTAATGACTTCTACCAGAAGAGAGGCTAATCGCCGTTTAAGTAAGCGTTTACCCGTACTTGCTACCCATAAAGCACCTTGGGGGTTTTGAGGAGCTACTCTCAAATATTTGGTTAGAGCTTGCACTGGACATAAATTATGATGCACCTTTACCCTTTTTAACGCCGGCACCGTGAATTCAGAAAACACGTGTGCACTATGCTCATTCTTGGCTACAAAACCTGGGGAGGGTGCAATGGAAATACATTCATTAAGTCTACCAAACCTAAGACAATTAGGTGTGTTGCTCATCGCCGCCAGCTCAGACACTCTGTTTCCGGTGGCCAAAGCCAAAAGGAAAACCGCCTTTTTTAAGAGTAATGCAAAGTCTGCAGTATTTTGGTACAGACGAGAGTGAAGCAAAGACAAAGCTTTGTCCAGAGACCAAGTAGGCATGAGCTGACGGGGAGGTGGGCGGAGTTTAAAACATGCTCTCATAAAACCTGTTTCCTCCGCTACCGGTATGGAAAGACCCGTAAGGTCTAAAAAGGGCACTCTAATCGCAGTTAAGTGATTTTTTAATGTTACCACAGATAAACGTTTCTGCTCAAACAGATAATTCAAATAATTAAAAACTAATGCCACTGAGGGTACAGTTTGTTCTGTCCTAACGATCCAAGAAGTAAAGGCTTGCCAATGTGATTGATACTGTCGTTTTGTAGACTGAGTATATTGATTAAGTAATTTATTTGTCACATCTCTACCGTATGGTGCTAGCCACTTGGCCTCCTGAATGTCCATAATGCAAAAGTCAGCGAGGTCGCTAGGTTGCCAATCGTGTCTAAGTGGAAATACCGACCGGGAGCGATACCGGGTCCGGGCACCACATTTTCAATTGCTGGTACCACAACTGCACCGGCCACAGTGGCGCGATTAGCGAGACTAAGCCTCGATAATCTCGTAGTTTGTTCACTACGTGGCACATTAGTGATGCATCTGGCGGCGGAAACAGATAGATGGAGCTCCATCTGTTCCAGCCTGTCACTAGGGCGTCTGGCCCCCCTGCCGGCGTTTTCGCCCGGCGGGTGAGGTATAGAGGGAGTTTGTGAGTCTCCTCGGACGCAAAAAGATCCACTTGTGGATGGGAGAGCTCTGCAATCATTAGGTTGAAAATGGGTTGCTTGAGCTCCCATTCTACTGTCGTGCTCTGTCTCCGGGACAGAGCGTCTGCCCAGACGTTCGCTACGCCTGGGAGATAAGATGCGTGAAGATAAATATCTAGACTGTTGGCTAGAGCAAAAATCTCTTCCGACACGTTTAGCAACTTCCTTGACCTCGTTGACCCTTGTTTCTGAATACAGTGGACTGCATTCAGATTGTCCATTCTGAAGGCCACCGACTTGCCCCGTAACGCCGGGCCGTGAGCCTGAAGGAAATACAAGGGGACTAGTAATTCTTTGACATTGATGTGCGAGATTTCTATGTGGGACCAAAGCCCCTGACCCTGGTGCCCCTGATTTGACTGAAATCCCCAACCTATTGTGCCTGATGCATCCGTGTCTACCCATACCGTTGGTGGAGGAGAGGTCCATGACATTATTGAGTGCAATGTTTCCCTCTTCGCCCAGACCGCTAGTAAGGTGTGGATTAATTTCGGGATGGGCCATAATTTTCCCGCCGGTAAGAGCGGGAAATATTTGTTGCCTTCCAATATTAATCGTTTTACTTTCAACCGGCCCAACTTGACAGTTAGTTGAATCCAGTTGAGAGAGCCGACCAGAGACTCCCAGACCCTTCGCGTCGTAGTCAGACTGTGAAGAAACCTGAACAGTTTCCTGCGAAACCTGTTGCGATTGTCCACACTCTGACTCAGAGTGAGAGCGGCGGTGTCCCAGACCAGCCCTATCCACTGAATTACTCGTGAGGGAACAAGGTTTGACTTTACCAGATTTACCTTGAAGCCTAGAGTTTTGACATGATTTAAAATGATATTGACATGTTTTATGCATAATTGTTGTGTCTCTGCCACCACCAGCCAGTCGTCCAGATACCACAACACTCTGATCCCTTGTTTTAACAATGGCATCAGGGCTTGCCGGACTAGTTTTGTGAATAATCGAGGTGCCAGGTTCAAGCCGAACGGCATCCTCTGAAAAACAAAATTTTGGTGCCTGATCCGTAAGGCCAAAAACCTTTGAAATCTTTTGTTGACCGATACATGCCAATAGGCGTCTGTCAGGTCTAGTGAACACATCCAACCTCCCGGCGGAAGTGTTAGCCTGATTTGGTGTACTGTTAACATTCTGAAAGATTCGTTGTGAATGTGAAGATTCAGATAAGACAGGTCTACGACCGGCCTCATCTGAACACTGTCCCTTTTGGGAACCAAAAATAGTTTGGACGTGAATACAGGGTAATTTGGGGGGACCGAGATGATGACATTCTTGGCAATCATTTCCTGGGCTAGTGACTCCACCTCTAAAGAAACAAAATTCGCCGTTGTCGGCTGACGTAATCGAGGTCGCCGGAGCCACTGCCAAGTGATGCCTTTGCGTTCCACCATCCGTGCCCAAGTGTTTAACGGCCATGCTTGGTGACACGTTCGGAACGACCCAGTTAGCAGACAAGGGTTCGCCGGCTGTACTACCCTCGGTTCCTCCGGCCTTAAGGTAGGCGCCGGGAGTGAGAGAGACTTTAGTTTTTTGATGGTGGGGTTGGTGCTGGCCGCTTCGCCGGCTGGCTGGTGTTGGCCGAAGACTGGCCCTGACCTGGTTTATTTTGGCCGCGTCCTCTCTGACCTGAAAACCTACTCTGTCTATGCCTGTACTGACCCTGGGGGGAGTGGGAGGACTTAGGCGGAAGAAAAGGTTTAGATCCCCCTGGCTGAGCTTTAGTAGTAGGCCTGGGTTTGGGGAAGTTAAATGCAGGTTTCTTAGAAGGGTGGGACTGTGCTTAACGGCCTGTGCCATATTGAACACCGTTCGCCATACTTCAGGGGTCATTAAAGATGGAGTAAGTACTGGTGACATCACCACCTGGTTAGCAATGCGATCAGGTAGCTTGCGAACTAACGACATCCTAAGATCTTGTCGTGCTCGCACCGCCTCAAGTAGGCGGTGCGTATGTCACCTAAGGATTGGATTGACGACTGAAGAATCAGTCGCCGGGATAACTCAACCGATCTTCGAGCATCCGCGTCTGCGATTGCCTGAGTGGACCGTAGTAAAGACTTAGCCACCTGCTGAGATACTATGTACTGTGAAAACAGGCGAAAAGCTTTTCCCCGTAGCCTAAATTCTCTGTCTAGGTGAGTAGGGGTAGGGGTAGTGAACGGGTCCTTCAGTTCACAAAGATTAATCTTAGGGGCAGCTAGGAATGCAAACAAAGCTGCCGGGACTCCGCCGGCAGAACCCACCGGCATGGAGAACCATGAATGTGTATCTTGAGGGATCTGGTGGGAAGATTTAGAAGTGAAAGTGGTTGCAAAGTTTTGAGCCTCTACCTCCCAATCCACCCAAGGTCCTGGACCCAACTGTCCCACCTTCAAAACTGGATTAGCTGCGTCGTCTGTGACGGTCTGTAAATCTAGTTCAGGAGTAAGAGCTGACAGAGTCTTAATATCATTATACCCATCCAGCTTAGACCAGTCTGAAAATAGTTTTAAAGCTGAGGCAGGGGGTAAAGCAGGCTTAGAAGCATACACAAAATAATCCTGGTGATAATAGCCTTGATGTTTACGTCCAGAACATTACCCAAGGCATCCATGGCCCTTAATTTCTTTGACTTGTTGCCCTGGATAAACCACTCACGCGGTACCGGGAGTTCCCCTGACAAGGTAGGTTGGGCAAGCTCTGGTTTAGAGGGGTTCAAAAGAACCCATGACTCGTCTGGCCCATAAAGCAGGGGCATAGCTACCTTTCTAAGAGGCGCTTTGTCTAGAGGGGGTGGATTGACATCCGTTATGACCCTGACATTTGAAGTTGTCAATGCCGCCGTAGCAGGCTTAGTGCTCCTTGCAGGTGACAGAGTAGGAGGGTTAGGAATCTTAGATAAATCAATTGACGTCATCAGAGGCCGTACCGTAGAACTTGTCGAGGGAGCCCCCAAGTCCATTGTGGGGTTTTCCTGTTGTTGACCAAAAAATTTAGATAAAGCATGAGTAAGCAACCCATCAATTTCTTGTGCTGTAACAAACTGGTTTGATGAAGAACTTACAGGTGAATCATTATTATCCCATGCGGCGTCCAAGCCTGAGCCTGACCCTTGTCCTTCCATATCCGAAATTATTGAAACTTCGTCTTTTTCCTCCCGATCCTCCTGAGAAGACCCCGCCGAGGCAGGGGTACCTTGTTTCCAAGATAAGTCTGGGATAGAGGATGGGATCGCCGCGTCCCTGTGGACGTCGGCTACTGTGTGACTCGTATGAGTCGGACGTGGGTGGTCAGACCCTGGTTGAGCAAACCGCCAAACACCGAGGCCCTGGCCTACGCTCTCTTGAGAGTCTGAAACATTCTCAATTATTGAACCTCCTGAACTTTCCATTTCCAGGGTTAAAATATTAATTGGCAAATCCTCTTTAGGGACAGGCGCTGCACTGGACTCTGAGGCCGTAACACAAACTCTGTCAGGTGTAGAGGTACGATGAGATGCACTAGACTTTGGGGAATGTCGAGAGGACTTCCGATGTGAATCCTTTTTGGAGGATTTATGGCTGCGGTGTGACCGCGAACTAGTCTTAGATCTGGAGGAATCTCCGCCGTGACCACTGGTGGAACCTTCCGTCTTACTCTTCTTACTCGCCGGTGAAGAGGCACGACTAGATGACTGGTGTCTGAGAGGTGACCTTGACCTAGATCTCGCCCGCGACGAGAAGGCAGATGCCGGGGGTGTAGGCTCTCTCGGGCGTTTAGGTGTAGTCGCAGACGATACAGAACCCTGACTAGTCTCCGTCGGCTTAATACTCGTGACTCTAGAGGAACGTTTAGGGGGAGGGTGTTCTGACAGCAATCTATCCTAAAGTGGGACGTTGTCACATTGAAGTGACTTATGCGCGACAATGGTAGTGTAGGCCGACATCTGTTGTCGAACCTCTCTCAACGCTACCGCCGCGGTCTTATCATTCTCACAAAGGACTTTAACAGCTAATTGGGAGCAAAAGGAACAATTATGCATAACCCAGAGACCCCTTGAACGGTCTAGACATTTAACACACCTTATGCAAAGGGTGTGTGCAAAAATAGGGATACCAGCACAAGTAGGGGTAATGCACAGGGCAAAAACTGGGGCCACGGTAGCCATGACAGAGACTGGTGGGTGAAAACTACCGCCGGGTCTGTATTGGTCCGCCGGAGCTCAGCTCTGGAAAAAAAAAAAAATAAAAAAATTCCAGGAATTAATGCTCATATGGTTAATCCAACATGTTCGCACACAAGTGTTAATAACCCGCCGGGTAACGAGATGCAAAGACACAACTAACACATCTCGCTACGCGGCGGGGTGTAAAAAGTCTAAACAAATCTTTTGCTAAAGAAAGTGAAGAATACCCTCTGATATAATGGTCCAGCATGGCACTTATAGTCTCTTGGAGGAGGTGACTGTCTCAAGATTCAATTTTGTAACAAAGCAACCCCCCATAAAGACGCCGGCCCTTGAATTATTTTAGTAGAATAGCCCAGGGCAGGATGATACGAGATCTGATGTTTAACGAATTGTCACAAAAGATCGCCGTAAGTTAGAAGGCGGCGATACCTAATTGTATCACTAAATTAAGAGGTTAAATTGAATTTTGTAAATTCCTTAGTTCCTCCACCTAGGAGCAGCCGCCGGGTGTGAGAATCGATATTTAACCTAATTGAACCTTCAATCGCCGTAAGAGTAAAGGCAGCGATACACAGAGTATCACTAAAATGGATTGGTTAACTAACTGAAAGACATAAGTCGTTCATCCCACCCTACCCAGGTGCACCCGCCGGGTGAGAAGTTTAAAAGTTAACCCCATAAGTTCCTGTCCCCACTTCTTTGTAAAAGATCGCCGGGGAGGAAAGCCTAAACAACAGCTAGGTTTTTCATGTGGTTGTCGTAAAACCAGGTAGAAAAACTCCCAAAATGTATGTCCACAAGAACGCCGTTTTATATGGATGGGTACAGCCATCCCGCCGGGAATCAAAGGAGGCCTGAAACCAGGCACCCACAGAGACGCAGTCCTGGAGAGCCACAGACACCCCCCCACGCCGGGGATACAAGCCAGTGTTAACAACCACGTGTGGCCCAACACTGGTCTCGGCCAGGATTTTTTCATGGTGAAACCGAGAAAAAACCCGCCGGAAGGAAACCCACCCTGAACAGACACCATCTGAACAACACAAGACACGAGGAGAGCCACGCATGACTAACCCAAGGTCACACCATAATCCGTGGAATTAGCCAATACACAACTAAACCAGGAAACAATTATAGTCCGAGGAATTAGCCAATACACAACTAAAACCCGGATACACATGACACAGTAGGGCATATTTATAAATAATAAATAATAACACTAGTACATGTGGCAAAGCTACGAGCGGCTGGCTAGGCCTAGGCAGACGGCATAATAACAGTTGAAATATACACACACACTGGAAATATCACAACAGGAACCACCGCCAACACACCACCGTAGCAATAACTTCCAACCCAGGGAAGACTGACTCGGGACCCAGAAAAAACTTCACTAAGTGAAGAAAAATACGCTGGGAACGTCAGAAAACAAAGCTTACCTCATCAGAAAGATAAAAGGCAGCAATAATTAACGCGTAGTGAAAGCCGCCTGCATCACAAACTAACTCAACTGTGAAAAAGTTCACATGTCCACAACGTGACCACGAGGGTACATCCGAAATAGATGCCCCATACACTCGACCCAAAATACACTGCACTGCGGGCAACCAGCCCAGGACACTCCTGCTACGCCTATCCTAACCTTACTCGATACATCCTGGAGTAAACAAATGAGAAAAAACTCACTAGGGACGCAACGAATGCGGAACCAGCGGAGCGTGGGGAGGCACGTCCGGGCGGGCTGAGCGCAGAGCAGAGAAGGAAGAATGACGCCTGAATCAGCGTCTGGTCAGAAATCCACACAAGTACATCCACGATATGATGGAAAGCTTATTGGATAGTTATTCTTATTTTCTTTTTGTTTTTATTTTTTACGAAGTTTTTTCGTAGTGAGAACCCAATTCATAATGACTGAAGCCATGAGTGAGGTCGCGTGCGCTCATGATGAAGGCTCCTCAGTTTTTAAATGCTCTGCGCGGTAGATTCAATACTACGGCGGATTAGTGTTTGAAGAGGATGCCTTATGTAATAGGCATGTTCGTCAATGATGGAGGGGCCACTAATAAATATAGATTTATGGGGCGATTGGTCTTCAGAAACTTAGTCTGGCAAGACAAGGTATTTTAGGGTATGTTGATATTGACATCTTAATTTAGGGACAGGGCATGGGTGTATTAACTTTAAGGTGTATTTATGTTCGTCATCATGTAGGTAGCGGTGTAGGACACGAGGGGTAGTGTATGTGAGGTGTGGGAAAGGTCAGTGTTTAGAAGGGGTAGGCAGGTGTGGTTTGGAGCTGCTTAGCACTGCGGGCTTGGGCCTGTCTGAACTGGTTGGCTCGGTCAGCTGGTCCTTTCGTTCTGTGGACCTTTCTTTCGGGTGTTTCTGTGTGGTGTTCGCTCGTGGCTTCTGTGGTGGGCTTCTCGTTCTGGGGCATTTTAGAAATTGTCCCTAAGTCCTAACATTAATATCTATTCCGTTTCCACCAATTTAAGTGTCAAATCAATGCCCCCAAATGCACAACTGATAAGTGTACCAAACTTACAAATTAGCACCAGTGCTCCTTGCTCCCTGATTGAAAACAAAGCCGAAATACCTACCGTGCCCTTGTTGCCCTGGAATCACCTATCCAGGACAACGCAGACTAAAGAAACAATATCCACACTGACCAAATCAGAGTTAAGCATTCAGCCTACTAACTTGATCTTAATGTTTTAATCTGTTCTCAATACTCCTAGGTTAGAAAGGAGGACTACTGATTCTATGCTTAGTGAGAAAACTTGCATCCGTACCTTACCAACTACATAGTTGCATCGGGAATCGGACAGTCAGTGGCGACACTTCCTTATGTAGGCCCGAGATTGAGTCACAAGCAAAGTGCCCCAGCTCAAGGTTGAAGAAACCTCACCACAAAATTAATCAAGTAAGGAAGACACCGACATTTCAACAGTCCCTAGCAGAAAAATTTGTTATAACAAACTGTCACCAGAACATCCCATCTCGCTCACACACACAAGCCAGGCCGCCAGCCAGCCACCACCTCAACGTCACCATCCTACCAACACAACACTACCCTCAATGGTAACGGTAAGGGGCTTCCATACAACACGCCTACGACTTATTATCCATTCTCGAATACTGGATATTAATCTAATCATGTTCATACTCCCAACCGCGCTATGGTAGGCCTAATGTTTAAGTGAGAGGAAAGAATATTCATAGGGCACAGATAATATAGACCGGCCTCGCGACGAAATATCAACAATAGGAGTACACTTTTACAATGTAACAGTTGTAATCAAATTGTACATAACCGATGTACTTCCGTGAACAGTAGAAACGAAGTTGAATGTGTTAAATGTAGGACTGCAGCTGTACAAAATTACACACACATTTGTGATATTTGTGAAACACTCATAACACGACGACAGAGGATCCAAAACTGTATAAAGTGTAAAACTGTAGCTCACATGAAGTGCATTTCTAAGAAAACGGACAGTAAAGAACATGAGTTTTTATACAATAAGTGTGCCTTGCATTTATTACTGTATGTTAATGTAAATGTACCATATGACAACTCAGAATCCAGCCAGGACACTTTCAAAGATGAACAGTGGTGGGCGCGCTCCGGTGGGACCGGTAATGCGGCAGCGCTCCGCGCTCATCAGACATAAGGTAATGCGGCAGCGCTCACGCGCTCTTTTTGTCAGCAGACCCGATGCGCTTCCCGCTCTGCGCTCCTGCGCTCCGCGCTCCCAAAAATAGGTATAAAAAAAAAAGTAAAAAAACAGCTTCTAGAAGTTATTTAATGATTTACCTTTGTCCTTCACTTTGTCCTTTTTCTTTCACTTCACTAAATTCCAAGAATTCAAAACATTCAAAAAACCTCAAGTCATGGTGTCTTTCTGAAGTTTAACTGTTTAAGTTTCTCACTTTCTCAGTTTCTGTTATTCTTTATGTCATATCAATGAATCAAATATCAATGATATGATATGATTGATATCATTGTGAGTTTGTGACATTGTGACTGTCCATTGATATCTATGATATGACATAAAGAATTACAGAAACTGTCCAAACTAAGAAACTAGGTCCGAAACTGCCAGGTCCGACGGTATATAATTTATAATAATTATATATATACGGCCGGGACTAGGGTCTTGTCAGATGTCAGTTGTCACGCCCAGTGCCAGGTCCGTATATAATTATATACTGACTCGCCGAAAAAAAAATCGTAGCAGCGAAACGACTGCACCTATGGCTTTCATATTTTTATTTTTTTACCCCATGTACCTTACCCTTCTGCATACCCACCACGGCACCACCACTACCCCAAACCCCTCCTCCCACCCACTCGCTGACTATCGGTCGACTCACAAGGAAAAAAAAAGAAAATCTGTGGCGGCGAAACGATTACACCAATCGGTTCCATATTTGTGTGACAAGTGCCTTACCCTTATGCCTTCCCTCCACCACACCCCCAACTGCCTCCCACAACCCACTTCCAGCGTATCCGTACGAAGAAAAGGAAAACAAATACAATCTGTGGTGGCGAAACTACTTCACCAATCGGCTTCATATTTGTAACACGAGTCAATTACGCTCGAGCTATACCACTGCCAGACTTACCCTTAGGCCCCTTCGTAAGCCGTAACTTGCCCGTAAGGTTTACTTTGCGTTAGCAAAAGCCAAAACAAAAAAATAACAAGTTAACAACTGTAACACTGTCAGTCTGTCACTATCATAGTATCACTGTATCACAGTTCACTAACACCGTGAGTAACACCGTACGAACGGTACGATGACTGTACACGATAATGACATTCTTGTACCTGTTGTTGACAGGAAAAATTGCCTCCGGAGCGCCAGAAAGGAGCGCGAATTTCTAGTTGCGCTCCCCGCCTGCACTCCGATTTCAGAATTTTGCCGCTCCTCGCTCCTCTATATTGGTAAAGGCCGCGTCATACAGAGGTCGACCGCGACCAGACAGTAACCCGAAGGCAATGACTTGCACTTTTCACCTGAATTCACCCGAAGGCCCCGAATGAGACTCGTACCACGACTATGACTAGAAAGCAATTCGAATGCAACCCGAGGGACTAGAATGCGTCTCGAATACGAGTCGATGTTATCCCGTATATTACTCGAAACTACCCAGAAGTAGAACGGAATTGAATCGACCATAAGTCGAAAGCTAATCGATGGTGACCCGAGTAGCAGATACCAACCCGAGTTAAAACCGAATCACACCCGAAGTAACCCGACTTAAAACCGAATGAAAACCGAATTATACCCGAAGTCAGGAACCCAACCGGAATGAAATGTAAGTCGAACGTGACTAGAATAAGTAGATTATGACACGATTTTGAAGTTATGCATCACCCCACTATATAAAGAGAGGGTGTGGTCACACAAGCTTCATTTGTACAGTGCACCCAACCCAACAACATGTCACAGGAAAGCAACCACCCGGACCCATCACGACCAGAAGAGATGGATGACGAGGCATTGGAGTTGGCAATCTTGAGGCAGGAGATAGTTAATGCCAACCTCAGATATCAGATTACTGCCCGCGCCATCATGGACAACGAACGTAAACCCCAACGTGCTCAACCTCGACGGCCACGACGACCAAGGAAACCCCGAAGCTGCAGCGTCAAGCCATGGGTGGCACAGTGAGAGACACACGGACACTACCACCAGTTGCTGAAGAAACTCCAGGAAACTGACGTGGTTACCTATAAATACTTTCTGCGTATGGACGAGGAGCTGTTTAATATGATTGTCGAACGTGTCACACCCAGGATCAAGAAGGAAGAGACCAACTGGAAGAAGCCCCTGGAGCCCGGACTGTGAGTTGCCATGACACTACGCTTTTTGGCCACTGGCGAGGCCTATAAGAGCATGGCACTGAACTTCCGTGTAGGTGCCAACACGATATCACTTGCAGTGCGGGAGACGTGTGAGGCAATCATACAGGAATACATGGAGGAGCAAATAGTGTGCCCATCAACACCTGAAGGTTGGAAGGAGGTCGCCAAGGGCTTCAAGGATAGGTGGAACTTCGGACACACCGTTGGGGCAATTGATGGGAAGCACATTGCCATACAGCCTCCAAGCAACTGCGGATCCTTGTACTACAATTACAAGCACTACCACTCCATTGTGCTCCTGGCAATAGTCGATCACCTGGGAAAATTTATGTACGTTGACGTTGGAGCGAACGGGTCAGCATCTGATGGTGGTATATTCCAGGTGACTGACATCCGGAAGGCCCTGGAGGACGGAGCAGCAGGATTGCCACCACCCGAGCCATTCCCAGCGGAGGACCAGCCAGTGCCCTACTTTCTGGTTGGTGATGACGCATTCCCAATGAGGGAGTGGTTGCAGAAGCCACACCCACACCGAGGGCTCGATGATGACAAGAGAAACTACAACTACAGACTGTCTAGGGCCAGGAGACAGGTAGAGAATGCCTTCGGTATGCTAGCCAACCGCTTCAGGTGCCTACTGACTACCATCAACGTACACCCCAGTACCGTGGAGAAGGTAGTCCTGGCTTCATGCATACTCCACAATATGCTAATCGACCGACGTGAGCCCCAACCAGAAGCCGGACTTCGTCGCCCTGAAATACCCCAAAGTGACTGGGCGAGGGACCCCTTGGATGGCTTGGAGCTACTTCAGCGCCAGAGAGGACCAGCCGCTGCCAAAGTGACGAGGGACTACCTGACCCAGTACTACAACCGCCCTGAACAGCGCCTTGCCTGGCAGGACTAGTAAAAAGGTACGTTTCCACTATATGCAGGTCCATAATATCCCACACCCGTTGTATAAGTGTTGCACAATGTTGCAGTGTGACTGCCGTAGGTGTCCCAATACTGTCATTGCAATGACATAAATCAAACTCCCTTCGATGCCGTATTATAAAAGTGTCAAAGTCTTTGATAAATATATTGTATACAAACCCGAAAGTGAATCACAGCACTAAATATTCTGACCTGTTATAAAGTTGTTATAATATATATATATATATCCTTGAAACATAAGTTCATTAAGATATAGCCCCTACTTTATTATTAATATATGTGGTCAAAATCTCACTTAATTAAGATAAATCCCCTAATTTATTATTATTATATTTGCTCAAAGCCTCTAATTGAAATAACAAAATAAATTGTTACCTTACTTTGGACTGCATGTCCACGTCACTTTATATGTTAAACTTTAATATTGTTTTCTGATTAATATTCACGAACATGTTGCTCAAGGATGTTGATTTGGTTAAAGTAATAACATGTTAACTTTAAATTATAGTATATTTTGTTCAATGTCCATATTATTTATATCATATTGGGATGTGTTAAATTTCTCTGGTTTTTTCTTATTTGTTGATGTTGATCTTGGCTGTTGATTTGTTTAAAGTAATAACATGTTAACATGGTCCAAAAATTTCAACGTCAATTTAATATATATCATAATTATTGGGATGTGACACATTTCTCTGTTTGTTTGGTTGTTTTCAATTTAATTTAATTTTATATCCTATTCCCATGTGATCTGCTCGATCATATACTTTAACTTTATATTCCCTTTAATTATTATTAAGCAAGCAAATTAACCTTAGGAACAAGTAAAACATAGAAAATAAATTTTAGGAGTAAGCACAAGACAAGTCAAACATAGAAACCCTATATGGTGGTAGGACGTGCTAGTGGAAGGGGCATTAAGAGTTTCATAATATTGACGTTGGGGATGATGTTGGGAAGGGCTTGGGGACAGGGGGTGGGAGAGGGGTGCGAAGTGTGGGAGGGGTCCTAGGCCCTGGTGGTGGGAAATCATGGCATTTGAAAATCTTAGGACGTCCAGCTGGAAGGCCTGAATCAAGGGTGATGGAAGGTCACGCATGTTGGTCTGGAGTGTCTTGAAGTATGGCTTCAGACTCGCCTCTGTGGGGGTGTCCACCTGGTGGCTCCTCTGCCACACATGGTAGAGGTTGTCCAGCTCCTTCTCACCATCACGAAGCTGTGTGAGAAAAATTAAATGTATTAGAATGAATCAGACAATACTTCATAAACATTAATGCAGTGTACCTTCATTACAATAATGCGTGACAAAATAACCTCTGCACTATTAATATTGCCTAATAAACGTTACTGCATTGATAACATCGAAATTTATAATAGATTTATTGTATGAAACATTTTCTTTTTATATATACTAAAACATTTACATAATTGCGAATGTACAATTAAATGTGTTCAATACTATAATGGGTGACAGTCAGTGAGTGGCTCAGTGAAGGCACGGAGGGTGGGGTGTTTTGTGTTGCATGTGGGTGTATGTGTTTACGAGTGGAGAGATTCAATTATGACGGTATGTTAACATTGGATACATAATAATTATATTTACCCTGTCATACAGGTCGGGTTGGGCGGCTGGCGCCTGGCTGGGGGTGGCATCGGACCCAGATGACCCGGGAGTTGCCACCACGGCTGAGCTTCCGGTCGTGGTGTCCTGGGTAGCTGTGATTTGGGTTGGAGTGGGAGTTGACTCTGGCCCGTTCTCCTCTTCAGGCTCGATGTATATATATATATATATATATATATATATATATATATATATACAGTATATATATATAAAAAAAAAAAAAAAAAAAAAAAAATATATATATATATATATATATAATATAATATCAATGGTTATTTAATTTGGTCACTTTTACATAGCAATAAATATTCACAATAATCTGGGTGCAGCTTATTATTTATACATAGAAAACATTACAAAAAGTATTATACATGTTACACAATATTAATATTCGATTTTATTCGATTTACAACATCCAACAATAATGGTTAAACATTTATGTAACTTATGTTTATTAAATCTTATGTTGAACAGCATCAAGATATTTATTTATACCTTTAACATTTATTTTTGATTAAAAATAAAATTGCAATAGACTTGATAAACGTACCTTGCTCTTTCTGGTGGGCAACTTCACAAGATGGGGTTTGAGGAACGCGAAGTGGGTCTTGATCCAGGCGTCTCTCTCAGTCAGCTGGACCGCACCTGAACCAGACACGGGAATCTTGTCAAGCTTCCCGTACCTGGTCCTCATCCCTTCCATCCACTTGTTGAGTGTTTCCGCTGAAAAATTTAAATAATATATATTAGGAGTGATTACGTACAAAATATAAATAGTATGGGGACATCGATTATCACAACCAAATTTATTATCAGTCAACATGAATAAGTATGGTTCACCTGGGCAGGTAACCACACTCTGCACACATTGATATGAGGGAAGTACAATGCAAGACTGCACAAGAAACATTATCTATTATTAACTCCAAATATTACCTAGTTATTTCAATTCCGAAAACAAGATTCGCCAGCAATGTTAACGCCAAACTTTATGATATATATGTATCCACTTTGCACGGCACAGGTAAATTATTCCAGAAACATAGATGTGTTTGGTATTTGTAAGTAATATCACTCAACATAATGGTTATTATATCATAAGAACGCACACAACCAACCTTCAATGTTGAGCTCCTTTGCCTTCGTGGCGAGTGTCTTCTCCCGCATGTTCTTATCCTTGTGGGCCCTCATTTTTCTGTTGTACAGGAACTCTTGTTCTCCATACCACTCGGCCACTTCCACCTCCTTCTGATCAGGGAGCCTGGCGTAGGTCCTCCTCCTCCTTTTCGGCACAGGTTGTACTGGGTTGATGGGCGGCGTGGTCTGGGTAGGTCATCTTGGGTGGCGTCATCATCCTCGCTTTCCGGTTCCGAAGGACTGTCACCTTCGGTTGACACGATAGGGTGGGTCTTTTTGTGAGGGACATGGGCTTTCTTTGGTACAATGATAGACTGTGACTCTGCTTCCTCGGTTGGGTTTTCATCGTCGAAAACAGGGTTGGAGTCGATGTGCTGCCTCTCCTCTACTTCCTCCTCGCTTTCCTCTTGGGATTGCTGGGTGGCAAACATGTCCACAGACTCCATGGGGAATTTGCGGGGCCTCTTCACTGCCTTGCCTCCTTTAACATAGTTTCCGGGCATGTTGGCGACAAGAGTTGGAGAGAGAGACGTGGTGGGCGAGAGAGACGTGGTGGGCGAGAGAGACGTGGTGGGCGGTGGATACTGGTGTGGAATGGAGCGAATGACTCCCACCCGCTAATTTATAGGGCCCGTGCGGGGGTGGCAGTGTACGATAATTCGGGCCGCTCCAACCGCACATGGGCCTGCTTCACGTGGCTCCGCCCATCGACTCGCGTTCGGGTTTGATTCGACTTGGCTTCGACAACCCTTCGACTTACATTCTAGTCATTCGGATCACGATCGAATATTCATCGAGTCTAATTAGGAATGTCGGACATGCATCGAGTCATTTTCTAGTAGTAATCGAGTATCCATCCACTCACCATCCTAAAATTCGGGTCAGCATCGAGAACAGTAGAAGTCCGAACAAGTTTATGTAGGAATTTTCCAGTGAGCATCGAGTCTAATTCGGGTTACGGTCTAAATCATCGAGTCTAAGTCCACTTAGGTTCGATCAATTCTGGTATGAATCGAGTTAAATTTTTTGACTCGAAAGTGACTCGCATAGGCGCCCATGCCCACCACTGAAGATGAATATAGAGTTTTCACCAACAAAGGGCTCCATTTTATCCACATCAACGCCAAATCAATGTATCATGAAGTGTCAGAAATAAAATTATTAGGTGATAAGACCAAAGCTTCAATAATTGCAATTACAGAAACCTGGCTGGACTCTAGTATAAACGATGGTGAAATAAACATTCAAGGTTTTAATATGGTTCGTAATGATCGTAACAGACAAGGGGGAGGAGTATGTCTGTATGTAAAAAACAACCTCACACACACAATTAGGAACGACCTCAATGTAGAAAACCACGAAGCTCTTTGGATTGACTTACACCTGCCTAGGACAAAACCCATCACAATTGGAGTGTGTTATAGGCCACCAGACGACACACAATTCTTAAACAAATTTGAAGGAACTTTGTCATTACTAGACCCCCGGAATGAATCTATTATACTAGGGGATTTTAACTTGTGTTACAAACAACGAAATAATAGGCTTGTACGAGAATACAGGCACATACTGACAATGCACAATCACAAACAACTCATCACAACCCCCACACGTATCTCTGATAACTCTGCTACAATATTAGACCATGTAAATTGTAACAGAGAGGACAAAATATCACAATCAGGGGTTATACAAATGGGGATAAGCGATCACTTCGTCACATATTGTACACGTAAAACTCCAAAAAATTACCCTAGAGAATCACAAGGTCATTAGAACAAGGTTAGTCAGAAACTACAACAAAGAATTTTTTTTGGACATTTTATGGAATACAGATTGGTCTCCAGTGTTTGGAAATACAAACGTTAATGATGCATGGGTTGGCTTCAGAACCATCATCACAAACATCCTAGACGAAATAGCTCCTCTGAAAGACATACGAAATAAAGCAAGGTCAGATCCATGGATCAACAATGACATACTACACCATCTGGAACATAGAGACAATCTGTTAAAAAGGCTAGTGAAACATAGACATGAGTTCAACAGGGCTAGGAATAAACTAAGTAGGAAAATTAAATCAGCGAAATCTAATTATTTCCACAATAAGGCAGAGGAATATCAGAGTCTATCTATCTATCTATCTATTGCCTGATGCCGTGATCCCCGAAGGGGTGGCCACGAACGAACCGCCCCTATGCACCTCTGTCCCCAGTCAGTCGACGCCCCTCCCCCAAACCAGCACCGCCTTCGTTCATATACTTCCTCACTCCATCCTTCCACCTCTCCCTCTCCGTCCCGCCACCTCGCTCTCGTACACCCTATTAGTCATTCTCTCGCTTTTCATACGTTCCATATGGCCGAACCGTCTCAAGTTGTTCCTTTTCACACTTTCCAGCACATCTACCTCCACACCACACCTCCTTCTTACTTCCTCATTAGTCTGTCTATCCCTCCATGTAACTC
Organism: Paralithodes platypus; assembly: GCA_032716605.1. Classification (NCBI taxonomy): domain Eukaryota; kingdom Metazoa; phylum Arthropoda; class Malacostraca; order Decapoda; family Lithodidae; genus Paralithodes; species Paralithodes platypus. The sequence continues at coordinate 26,209,901 of CM064545.1, forward strand.
TGCACGCACTTCTTAAGTAATTCATTTCCACTGCTCTCACTCTTGGTCTGAGCCTCTCAACCAACGTCCATGCTTCGCTTCCGTAAGTCAGTGTCGGGATTACTACACTGTCATGCAAGGACTTCTTCACTTCCATACTGACCACCCTAATTCTTGTTACTGCTTTCAGCGTTCCTACAACCCTCTTCCCCTGTTGTACCCTCTCCCGCACTTCTTCATCCATAGTCCCATATTTACTCAACACACTGCCCAGATACTTAAAAGAGTTGACGATCACCATAGCCTGACCGTTCAGCTTCACCTCACACTCTGTGACTTCACCCTTTCGAAGACCATAACCTTGCTCTTCCCCGCATTTACCTTCAAATTCCGTTTTTCGCACACTGTTCCAAACTCATTTACCAGACCCTGCAACTCCCATTCATTATCACTCATCAGAACTGTATCATCCGCAAACAGCAGTATAGGTAGCTTCCACTCAATTCCCTCCTTTTTCAGCGATACACCAACATCCACTGCTCTTGATAGTATTTCTTTCATGACTCCATCCATATATACAGTAAACAACCATGGGAACATCACACACCCCTGTTTCAAACCAACATTCAGGTCAAAGAACTCGCTCTGCTCACTCTCCACACATACTGCTGCCTTTGCACCCTCATACATGCTCTTCACGGCTTTCAGCAACTTGCCATCTACTCCGTATATTCTAAGTACTTTCCACAAACCTTCTCTATCCACTCTGTCATAGGCCTTCTCCAAGTCCATAAAGGCAACATACACCTTTTGTTTCTTCTCCAGATATTTCTCCACAACACAATTCAGGGTAAATATCTGGTCTACATATCCTCTTCCCTTCCTAAAACCTCCCTGCTCGTCGCCTATCCATTTCTCCGTTCTCACTCTCACTCTCTCAATCACTACCCTACTGTATACCTTCCCTACTACACTTAGAAGACATATTCCTCGGTGGTTACCACACTCCTCTTTCCCCTTTGCCCTTATATAGGGGGACTATTATGCCAGTCTTCCAGTCATCGGGTGCACTCCCCTTCTTCCATGCTAGTTTGCACATTTTCCATACCCATTCAATCACTATCTCACCACCATACCTCAACATTTCCCCACACACTCCATCTGTTCCTGGTGCTTTCCCCAACTTCACTCTTTTCATGGCTTCCCACACATCTGACCTCCTGAACCCCACCTCCTCCTCCACTACTTCTCTTCTTCTCCCTCCCATACCATATCCAGCTGTTTGCTGGCTCTTCATTCCTTACATTTAGCAACTCATTGAAGTACTCCCTCCATCTTTCGACTCTCTCTTGCTTCTCGGCTAGCATTCTCCCATTCTTATCTTTCACACCCTTACTGTTTCCCTTGCTACCTTCCCTAACTTTCTTGACTTCTTTCCAGAACAGTTTCTTACTCTCCCTCCATTTTACACTCAGATTCCTTCCAAATTCCTCATCTACTCTTCTCTTACTTTCCTTCACTACTCTCTTCATCAGAGTAACCCCAAAGAACTATGGAGGCACTTAAAAACAACGGGCTACAGCAACAAGGCAAGGGATTCATCTAACACTAATATTGCTCTCAAAATTAATGATCAGGTTTGCCATGATAAACGACAAATTTCAACCTACTTCAACTCCTTCTTCACCTCCGTAGCAAACACACTAGCGCAGAACCTACCGCAAGCTCTCAACAAATACACCACAACAACTGCCACCTTTCAAAATTTCTACAGGGATAAAGGCATACACCCGAACTCTTTTGGATTGCAAAATGTTACACCAAAATACACATTGGAGGAGCTCTCTAACCTAAATGTACATAAAAGCACAGGACCAGACAAAATTCCTGCCAAATTTCTACGAGATGGAGCAATTGGTATAGAAGGTCACCTAACCCACATCATTAACCTGTCAATTAACACCAACACTGTACCTGCTGAACTGAAGGAAGTTATTGTAACCCCTCTATTCAAGAAAGGAAATAAATTATATGTTAGTAACTACAGACCAGTTAGCATATTATGTATTGTATCAAAAATCCTTGAAAGAGCTGTATACACCCAAATTGAACACTACCTCAAAGAAAATGATCTATTCTATAAGTTTCAATCAGGTTTCAGAGGCATGTACTCGACAGACTCCTGTCTCATCCATTTAACAGATCATGCACATTCGTAATGAAATGTCTAAAGGTAACTACACCGGTATAGTTCTTCTTGACCTACAAAAAGCGTTTGATACAGTAGACCATATCCTATGTAATAAACTACAAGCAATGGGCATTGGGTCAGTGAACTGGTTTAAATCTTATCTTAGTGGTAGAACACAAAGAGTCAAAATTGAGGATAATCTTTCTGATCCTATGCCAATTAACTATGGGGTCCCACAGGGAAGCACCCTTGGTCCCTTACTCTTTCTCTGTTATGTGAACAACATGGAGCTGAGCATATCGTGTAAATTATTACTGTATGCTGACGACAGTGTGCTTCTGGTTTCAGGAAAAGACCCAATAAGTATTGCCGCCTCACTTTCCAAAGAACTAGAATCGTGTAGTGATTGGCTAGTGGACAATAGACTATCTCTTCACCTGGGCAAGACAGAAGCCATCTTATGTGGAACAAAACGCAAATTGAAAGACATTGAGGGCTTCTCGGTCAACTGTAATGATATTCCCTTAATAACAGTGTCACAAGAGAAATATCTCGGACTAAAACTGGACTCGACTCTGTCAGGTGAAACAATCTTGGAATCGATCCTGAGTAAAGGTAGATCACGTATTAAATACCTGTATAGACAGGTGGGATGCTTGCCAGCGGCGACCAAAAAGACCCTATGCCAAGCTCTTGTACAATGTAATTTTGACTATTCTGTGTCATCCTGGTACTCATCATCATCTAAATCAGCAAAGCACAAACTTCAGGTCACTCAAAATAAAATGGTTAGGTTCATGCTGAATCTAGGACCCAGATTGCATATTGGACAGGAACAACTTCAGTCACTTGATATGGTCAATGTCTCTGACAGGGCCAAACAAATCAGACTCATAAATGCCTTCAAGATATTTTATGAAAGGGCTCCAGAGTATTTAAGGAATAATTTTGTTAAAGCAAATGAGAGGATTGGACACAATACAAGGAATAGGATGTATAATTTTACGGTCCCGAGAATCCAAGGACAGGGTAAGCTAACATTCTTCTTCACTGCCATCAAAGACTGGAACAACCTACCCCAGTCAGTCCGTGAAAAGAGAACACTGTATTCCTTCAGACGTAGCTTGAAGGAGCACCTGAACCGGACAGCTGCGAGAAGGGAGCACCAAGCTTATGTCTACTACTAAATACGACATAAGAGATAGGCAAAACAAACTGAAATGATTACTGAAATATTTTGACCAGTCCAACTATAGAATGTAAAGTATCTTAATATAACCCCCTAGAAATACTTTCTCTAAAGTATTTTTTTTTGTTTTTTTTATCCTCCCCTTTTTCCCCAGCTAACCTAATCCCACAAGGACCCCAATGGAAATACGCCTAACGGCCTTATTGGGCTTTCCTTAGTTGGAATTATGCAAAGCTTGTACATGTCATTTTTGTAACATATTATGTGGTACCAACATTGTAAAATGCTAACTGAATAAATATTATCATTATTATTATTATTATTGATAAGTTCCGGAGTTGTCGTGGCGCTAACAGACCTCGATCTACCAGCTAGTCCATTGGCCACTCCAAGTTAATTTAGTGCTGTGCACACAAGTCTGCCCAAAACTTCTAAGCATATGACTTTGCACTAAACACATCTGTTGAGACTCAGGATATTGTTTACATTAATTGTTATCCTACGTCTGGAAGGGATTTATTCCAACCAAGTGCAGGGGATACTTTAGATTTATCCCATAAGTCCAGTGTGAATATGTGTAACAAAAGTCGCACTAAGTCGAAGCCGCGTAGAAACCTTGCCAAGCGGTTATTGGAATTGTTTGGGCCTGAACCTAACTCTGGTGTGTGAAAAGCTACCTGAGGGCCAAGGACTCTGAATGTGACGCTACGTCCCTACTCCTTGGAAAGATACCGCCCCGTGACTACCTGCCCTTAAACGCCCAAAATCGTTCCACCAGTGCTTTTCTAAACTTCTAATTCCTTTAAGTGCCTTTCTAAGTTTCGTAATGGTAACAATGATTATCGTGAAGGATTAGATCCGGGTATGCCAAGATTCTACTCAAACTTAACGTAATATCGTAGAGCTTTCATCTATTCCGTTCTTTGTTTAATTCTCATTATCCCAATTGTAGGGAAACATTCCACACTCTATCACTTAGGAAAATATATACATATACTTCCTCGAATTCAGGCTTCCGAATTCCTCGCGTAGCAAATATATATGTAATATTTCCTGTTATATATAGATGCATCTTACACGTACATTTGGAATACTTTGCGCAGACCTGAGTTTATTCGTTCCTTATAATTTTTGGGTACAGATCAAATAGTGAAAGTCTCGTTGCAGAGTTAAATGCTTTTCAGTCACTTATAATTGACTTATTGTTTAATTAACCTTGATGGAGTTTATGTCCATCCTTGTCACTTGTTGATTAATTTTACATTTATTTTGTTATTCCATTTGCATTAACTACAATAGTTGTTCGCTTAAAAATTAATATTGTCCTTCCTGTCCATAAATTCAGAGCCACGGCTCTATTGTCGGAGTAACTTGTTATCTCTCTTTGTTTGAGTATTTACTCTGTTTATTTGAGGACATTATTCATGTGATTTTGAGACTTATTATCTCTGTATATTATTATTATAATTGTTATATATTTAATATTCAAGTTATCCCAGAGGCGCGTTGATATTGTACCTTAGTGTTTAAGAAATAAAACTTGTGTTTCCTATACATGTGTTTTGTGTCCATTGTTTTATTCTGTTTATTGCTTGTGTGTTGATTTAGAGATATAAGGTCAGTCCTCACCCAGCGGAGAGGTACCTAAGTTGAATATAACTGCTGATCCCTAAGTTGGGAATCGCAATCAGAATAAATCACGTTTGCTTGAAAAACGTGGCATAACAGGGGGTATGACACATGTAAGGGGAGGGCAGGAGATGGTGGTTCAGAGACATACCACCTAATTACATATTGCTTCCATTTCACCGGCACTGATGCATTTGTATTTATTTATGTTTATTATTATTATTGGTTTTTTTTGGGTGCCATTTTCCGGAAGGAACGTCGCATTCGGTCGGTAAAACATTCTGGAAGGAACGTCGAAGCTGTTAGGTTAATCAAGCAGCTGCGACGTTCCTTCTGGAATGTTTAATGGGGGTGGTTCACTTTTTGGGCGATTTTTGCATGTATTCATTATTTTTCTAGTTTCCTCCCTAGACCTCCATCAAATTAAAAAAAACATCCATTAGATCCCCCTTCTAGATTCATTTTTAAATTTTTTGGTAGAAAAATGTCCCAGCCAAAGGCCGGTTTTTCCAACATTACAGGCTCACTATCGTTCGCCAGGGAAAAAATCGATACCTAAATAGCACGAAAGATCTAAATATTGACAAAGAAATGGGGCGAAAGGTGTTAAAATCGACTAACTAATGGGGCAAACATCTTAGCATCTGAAAACTAATGGGGCTAAACATGAGGGAGAAAGTGGTCCAGAAAACCGGCCCATGTCCCCTTAATGGGCGAATGAGATGTACCTTCCGTAAGATGACACTTAACAACAACAATAAAAAGTGCACCAGTGCCAGGGAAATGGTTGATATAATATGTGATTTGGTGGCATGTCACCTTACCACCACCTCCTCTCTTCCCCTTACATGTGTCTCACCCCCCTCCCTCTCCTATCCCCTTTCTCCCTCAACCTTTCCCCTCCTCCTTCCTTCTACTTTTTCATTCCCCAGTCCCTATATACTTCCTCTCTCCTGCTTCAAATACGTTCACCTCCTCTACACCTCCCCCCTCCCTCATACATGTACGAGACAACAGCTGGACCCGTCAGTATCTTGAGAGACTCCAGAGAGAGCACACCTATGTCGTTCTGTGTCCTATGCACTCGCTACTCTCCCGTCACAATAATAAAAAAATTCACTGGATATTTGCTCTTTACACCTATTATCTAGTTCTTCAATGTTAAAAAATGTTCATTATACAGGTAAAATATGCACATATGGTGCAGAAATATTGCTTGATATGGTAAATATAACTAATTTTGTCCGAATTGAAGCTAAATCTTTCGTACTGGTGGACCTGTCAGAAACAGCTAGGTCTGTTAGGTTAACCCAAGAACGACGTTCCTTCCGGAATGTTTTATTGGGCGACTGCGACGTTCCAACCGCAATCTTACACTTGAAAAAAAAAAAAAATCGCACCAGAGCTGGGCAAATGGATGCAATATATGATTCAGTCTCCATAACACCAACTATAGCCTATCTCCTCGCCTTCCATACGTGTCTCCCTCTCTCCTCCCTTCTCTTTCTCCCTCAACTTCCCCCCCCCCCTTTTTTCTACTTCTTCCCTCCCCGCTGACTCTACTTTCTCCCCCCTCAAATACCTTCAATACCCCTCCTCTCTCCCTCCGCTACCCTCCCCTCATCCACCCATCGAAACAAGGCGAAAGCAAGTCAGTGTGGTTGCAGCCAGCGAAGAGAGTGGGCCTCAACACCCTGATGTACATTGTTGATATGGGTATATATATCGGGTTCTTAATGAGACACACTGGATAGGGGTTCACATATATTGGGGGAGTCTGGTTACATGCTTCTTGTCATCAAGGGAGGTTTAGGAAGCCATGCCTTGATATCGGCTCGCCTGTAGATTATATATTTAGCTTACAATATTATTACCAATATTGTAACATCCTCTCTCTTTTGAGAAGATAGCTACCAGTGAAATTGGTATTATAAGAATAATTATATTTTGACATTTTGAGGTCCCCTAGGATTATTAAGTAATGCTTATTCTATTATGGCACATGAGCTAGAGTAATAATAGTACCAATATGATTTATAAAATTGTACAGTACTATGATTTGTTAACTCGCCCTTAAAAGCCACCAAGAACCAAGAACCAATGATTTGTTAAGTTACTGGTACTGTACTGTATACAGTATGTTACCGGTACAGTAATTAGTGTTTTAGTACAGTATGGAATGTGATTAATTTTGTTAGAATATTAATCTATTAGTATGTAAATATGAGATATGAAATAGATGAGGTATATTAGTCAAATCTATTGATATGGTATTACAAGACTAGGTGAGGTAGGTTAATTATTAGTTGATAATACTGTTCTACATGAGAATATCCACAAATAGTGAATATATATGATACAAAAATATATTGTATACCCTTGTGCCAACTAAACATAAAGAATTTATTTTATGAGATTATACGGGATTAGTAATTGTTGGTATATTAGTAAAGTTAGTACATTAGAACATTAATATTCAATGTTCTGAAAATGACAAAATGTTTCATGCAAAGTTATTGGTTATATCATGCAGGATTAGTAAATTAGTAACAAAGGTTATATGATTGACTTAAATTTATAGATCCTGATACCCAGTACCGTACTCAAAATCATCCAATCTCTTTCCTTTCGCATTACAATTTCTTTGCATACCGATCTGCAGTATAATATCCTTACACTCCCATTCACATTACAAAACCTTTATCATTCAGACTGTAATGTTAAGTTACTCCTCATTCAGTGGCTTCAGTCATATTCTCACTCACTTACTCCATTTAGATAATCTTTCTCATCCTGTAACATTCTCATCCAGCATTTCCATTTCTGCCAGTGCCTCATCTCATACCAGTATTGGACTGTTAGTCAGACATGCAATCAGTCATACCGGTACTGTACTCTTATCTGGTCATGTCAAACTCTCGGTACCTGGTAGGTAATACATTCCTATTCCGTCTCACGCTCGTCCTGTTCTCATGTGTAATGACAGGTTCATCAAGTCTACCGTGTATGTCTCTCACGTGTCTGTTGTTTGTGTAGACTGGAACACATATGTCTGTATAATTCCTATCTGTAGATCTAATGGTTGTGGTGTTGTCTGTATTAGTGACTTTTCCATATTTCTTATGTCAGCGTTTTCACTTGTCATCCGTAAATGACCTCTATTTCGTCTTATCGCTCCATTTTCTGTCTCCACTTCATACGATCGCTCGTCTAATCTCCTGTTTACAACTCCTCGTTCCCACTTCTTCTTGCCTAGTGATGTTGGCTTGATTCGCACCACGTCTCCTTCAACCAATGGTTCCAAAACTCTCGAACCTTTGTCGTAGTACTTCTTGCTTTTGAGATCTTTCAGCATCTTCTTCCGCTTCACTCGCTCCAACATAATTCCTTTCGGCTCCAACAACTTGCTAGTAGTCGGCAGTAACGTCCTCGTACGTCGACCAAAGTTGAGTTGCGCTGGACTCTCTTCCAAATCTTGCATAGGCGTATTTCTGTAGTCTAGAATCGCCAAAAACGGATCTTCACCACTCTCGACAGCTTTCTTGATTAGTTTCTTCGCCGTCTTGACCGCTGATTCTGCTTTACCGTTAGACTGGGGGTGATGTGGGCTGCTCGTTCGATGTTCAAAGTCATACTTCTCCGCGAATTCTTGAAATTCTTCACTGCTGAACTGCGGACCATTGTCACTAACTAGTACATTTGGCAGTCCATATCTTGCAAAGTGCGCCTTCAACTTCCTGATAACAGCGCTTGACTTAGTGTTTTCCAGGTAGTCAACTTCCCAGAAATTACTGAAATAGTCCACTGTAACAAGATAGTTGTGACTCTTGATTGTCATAAGGTCTACACCTACTTTCTCCCATGGTCGGCAGGTTTGCTCATGAGTCATCAGAGGTTCTTTTTGTTGAGCTGTAGAGTATGTGTTACAAATTTCACACTCTGAAATGAATGGCTTCATCTCTGCATTCATTCCTGGCCAAAACAAACATTCTCTTGCGCGTCGTAGACAACCTTCAACTCCCATATGTGACGAATGTATAGCGGACTTCATCTTCTGACGTAGACTGGTAGGAATTACAACACGTTCTCCCTTGAAGATAAATCCATCTTGTAATGACAGTTCTGCTCGTACATTAAAGTATGGTTTCAGTATGGTCTCTACTTCACTCTTGTCTTCTGGCCATCCTTTGAGAATTATCTCCTTCAATAGTTGCAATGCTTCATCTTCCTCAGTTGCTCGACGGATTTCTTGCAATCGTTCACTTCGGATGGGTACGTAGTCTGTCATGTTGATCTGTTCAAACACCTCTTCCTGCATATCTCTTGTGTTTTGCAGATAAGCTCTTGATAGAGTGTCGGCTAGATACATTTCTTTGCCCTTCTTGTGAACAATCTCGACATCATACTGTAGTATCCTCATCAACATCCCTTGCAGTCGTCTTGGTACACTTGATAACGGCTTATTTTGGATAGCTTCTAGAGGTTTATGGTCGCTCTGGATTGTCGTCTTCCTCCCAAAACAATACTGATGAAACTTGTTCAGTGCAAAGACGATTGCCAAAGTCTCCTTCTCTATCTGCGCATATCGTGTCTCTGTGTCAGTCAGTCCTCGACTTGCAAATGCGATTGGTTTACCCTCTTGAAGTAACGCTGCTCCTAAACCTTTTTGAGATGCATCACATTGAATCTCCAACTTTTGCTCTGGGTTGTAGTACTGTAAGATGGGTGTTTGGGTCATCATCTTCTTGGTCCTCTTGAACGCCTCATCGTGTTCTCTTGTCCACTTCCACTCGGTGTCCTTATGGGTCAGCTTCCTCATAGGCTCCATGACATCCGATAGACTGGGTACAAATTTACTCAAGTAGTTCACCATTCCAGACAGTCGTCGTACTGCAGTCACATCCTCTGGTGCTTGCATCTTCACGATTGCTTCAATCTTCTTTGGGTCATCCATCAGACCATCCCGCGAGATCTTGTGACCTAGAAATGTGATTTCTGTACTACCAAGCTCAGTCTTTGCTCTGTTCAGCCTCAGACCCTTTGCTCGGCATCTGTCCAGTAGGTTTCTCAGCTTTGAGTCATGATCCCTTGCAGCTTCTTCATCAGTGTCACCAACTCCAAAGACCAAAATGTCATCAGCAACACAAATTACGCCTTGTAGATCATCCAGAACCAGTTGTAGCTTCTTCTGAAAAATTTCGCTGCTTACAGCCAGACCGAAAGGAAGTCTGTTCCACCTGTATCTCCCATACGGTGTTTGAAATGTTGTCAGCTTGCGTGATTCTTCATCCAACACACAGTGCCAGTAGCCATTCTTGAGGTCAGGTTGGAGAAAATTTTGGCTTTTGCAAGGTCAGGCAGAATGTCGTCGATTACCGGTAGAGGGTGCATCTCTCTTATGAGTGCTTTGTTCAGAGCTTGAGGGTCAATGCAAATTCTCAGATCCCCCGACTTCTTGGTTCCTGCTACCATTCGACTTACCCATTCTGTAGGCTCGTCGACCTTAGTAATGACATTTTCCTGCTCCAACTGCTCCAGTTTTTCTTTAACCTTCGACTTGATGCTCAATGGTACTCTACATGAAGGAATTGCAATAGGTTTCACCGACTCATCCACTGTTAGATGAACATTTCCTGGTATCTTGCCAACTTCATCAGCAAATACATCTTCGTAGTCTGTTAGGATGTCATTCATTGCACAGATGTTTTCATAGTTAACTGTGATGAATCCCATCTTCTCAGACGCTCGCTTACCAAGAATTGGTGTAACAACCTGTTTTACAACAACAAACTCAACAGAATAGTACCTTTGTGGTTGCTTGCAGTTGCGGACATCAATCCTACACTTTCCCAATGGCTGAATTGTAGTAGAGTTCCACATTTGAAGAGTTGACTCACACGGCTGTAGCTCTGCATCCGGTACCAGATGACTTGGAATGGCATTCACACTTGCCCCGCTGTCGATCTGGAACTTCACTTTATTACCGTTGACCATGAGATTAGCCATTATGTGTTTTCCTCTGGATCCGGTCGATACGTTCATGATGTATTCCCGTCCTCTTGAGTTATCTTCTGAGTCGTCGCTCTCTTCTGTGACTCCATCTTCTACCGCATGGACTCTGCGCGATGTCTTCTTTTTGCGTCCTGTCGCTGCGCTTCTTGGTGCTCCGCCGGTCGTTGCATTACTTGGACATTTCTTGGCATAGTGTCCCGTTTTCTTGCATTTATGACATTTGGCATCAGTTGCAGGACAGTTCTTCTTACCCCAATAATGTGCTAAACCACACCAGTCGCACTGCGTGAGGTTAGGCTTAGTCTTTGTTGTTTGTGGATTACTCTTCTTCTTGGGTTTTGCACTGAGTTTGTGTAGAGACTCCTGCTTGTCACTTCGAAATGCTGTCATTGATCTCCTTGAAGTTTCATAGGCAGTACACATCTTAAGTACAACATCTAGAGTTAGGCTATCCTCCCTAAAGAATTTTTCCCGAAGTGTATCCTCTTGGCAACCAAAAACAATTTTATCCCTCAGAAGTTCATCTTGAAGTTCTCCATATCCACAGTGTCTTACCAAACTCTTCAGCCTAGTGATAAAAGATTCCAAGGATTCATCTTTCCTTTGCATGCTATCATGAAAGTTGTACCTCGCCATCAGCTGCTCATCTCTTGGTGAAAAATGCTTGTCAAATTTCCCAATTAATGTTGCATAAGTCAGGGCAGATTCATCTTCTATGCCAAAAGATTCGTAGATATCTAGCAGACTGTCACCTCCAGTCAACAATTTTGCTATTTTAATATCATCACTCTTACCCTTCAGACCGTTGCCGATGATGTAAAGATCGAGTTTCTTCTTGTAACGCCTCCACGCCACTGCTTGCTCAATCTCAGACTTGCAGACGAATAAAGGCTGTGAAGTGGATGCCATGACGTCACTCATATCTTTCGACTTTTTGAGGTTAAATCCAAGGATAACTCACTATTTCAGCTGTAGAACTTAGTCAGCAGTACTTCATTCACACGTACACTGCTTACCCAGCTGCCACCATGTTGATATGAGTATATATATCGGGTTCTTAATGAGACACACTGGATAGGGGTTCACATATATTGGGGGAGTCTGGTTACATGCTTCTTGTCGTCAAGGGAGGTTTAGGAAGCCATGCCTTGATATTGGCTCGCCTGTAGATTATATATTTAGCTTACAATATTATTACCAATATTGTAACATACATTACATTACATTTTGCGAGGGTCGCCTTTTTGGCCATTCCTTTGCACCACGGGCGGGTTGTTCAAATGAAGATCTCACAGCTACCAGGTTTACCTGGCAGCTGTGGTTTCTCCTGTTTCCTTTTTTTATGCTGGTGGTGAAAGAAAGAAAGAAAATGGTTGTTGATAGACCCTTTTGGGTGACTAGTGTACATTTCTCTGGTGTGACATGACTGCATTGAAGAAGCTTCTCTGGTGTGACATAACTACGTTGGAGTTGAAGTTAAAGTTGTAAAATCAAGGATAACACTACCCTCTTGGATAACAAAGTTGTGACCCTGTGACTAAAGGTTGCATATCTTGAGGTTGTTGTCTCTCTGGGTCGGCGATGTGGGGGTGAAGGTAGTATATGTGTGGAGGAGGGGGAAAGGACAGAAGAAGAGACGGGGTAGGCGACCCCCCTAGTTCTCTCAGGTAATATGGTACCTGCCAGACCGTGTAATGGTGCGGTGGGGAGGTATACTGTCTTCTAATAAAAATTCACCTAACTTAATTAATTAACTCATCGAGACATTCCCTAAAGTCCAGCAGGCGGTATTCTGTCTATCAAAACAAGTGTATTCTTATTGTAATGTTTTGTAATTGTCATTCTGATTGTACTGCTATATGTTTACTAGTCTTATGATTAATTTGTGTTATCAATAAACTCATATAGATTGTATACGTGTTTCTGTTCTAAAATCTAAGTACAGTACACCCAGTAGAGGAGAAACCCCTGTCTTATTTACCCTTCGGGGATTATGCCACATATTGACAGTTCAGTCTGGCTAACATTGGACGATTTTATACAGCTTTGGAAGGATCTGGGGGAAAAAAGGGTAAAGACTGTCTCAATTAACCCTCTGACTTCCATATACCCTTCCTAATCTGAAAAAAACTCATCTAATAATAGCCAGAAAACAGAAAAGAAATGCGACATCGTATCTTGAAAGGGTTAATGCTTTATTATATACTATACATAGCGCTAAAACTACTAAGCATCGGGTATTATATGGGGTCTTACCTAAGCATCGCTATTCTCGCACTATGCTTGATTATATTGTGGTGAACCAGGGAGTCCTATATTGTGTAGTTGTTAAGTCTGATCAGTCACCATTATCTCCGGGTTGTGCCGAGTGAGTTGAAGAAAGTGCCGTTGAGCCTGGCGCATGACCAATTGTCTGCATGGTCATCTTAGTAGATTTATGATTATTGTGAAGGCCGAGTCTTTATTTATTTATTTTTATAATAAATAAATAAATATATGAAACAATATACCAAAAAAAACCCTATTCCCTAGTCTTTCTTTAAGTTATAGGGGCTTGTGGTAAAGCTATAATATGTACAGCGCCAGCACCAGCATCAGAAGCCGGCAGATCCCTTCAATGACCGTGTTACAAGAGGACTACTATATGAGCGGAGGTGAGGGCGCCTATTCTGCCTACTACACCTGGCCGACCCCCCCTCAGCAGCACCCCAACGTCAGCCTGTGGGAGACCTTTTATGAGACCTATGAGACCTTCTATGAGCACCTCCTCCCGGGCCTTCTGCAGCGGGCCGTGGATTGGGAGGTCCTGGTGGTGCTTCTCCTGGTTATGATGTGTTGAGAGGTGATGCGCTCCAACAGGTGGCAACAGCAAGGTAAAGACACATTCCGGACAACTATACTCTGTTCCAAATAAGTAGGAGTAAACTCTGGAACATTAAGGGGACGTTATTGTATTAATTTACTAATTTTTACGATTACCGGTATATATATTTGTTTAGTTTGCTCCCAAGACCTCTATCAAGCGTAAAAAAAAAGAAAAAAATACAAACAAAAATAATAATAATAATAATAATAATAATCCCAAAGAGCACCCTTCGAGATAAATTTGCAAATTTGTCAGTAGAAAAATGTCCCAGCTCCTCCTAACTTACAGGCTCGCTATTGCTCGCCAGGAAGAAAATAGACACCTAAATGGCAAAAAAGGTCATAATATTGACAAAGAAATGGGCGAAGTTCTTAAAATTTGAAAACTAATGGGGCTAAGCATGAAAGAGAAGGGGGTTCAGAAAGAAACTACAGGCTTCACATTAAACACTTCAGTACCGGGGACGTCCTTTTTATTATATTCTGGCTACTATTAGAATAAATTTATTCAGCTTAGGAAGGATCTCTAGCAAAACAATACCTCCAACTCTCATTGATCTCTAACTCTCACAGATCATTCTTAAGCTGTATAAAGTTGTCTAAATATAACTAAAATATGACAAAACATTAGCCACCGGTACTGAAATGGTTAAGGGTTTAAGTCGGCGTGAATATCTATTATCCGACTACAGCCAACGTGCATATAATATTGAGTCCTTGAATGTTAAAAGGGTTATAACTTAAGATTTATTTCCGTGTGCGTGTATATTTACGCTTGGAGACCCGCTGAGACTTCTTCTGGATCAGCGTGTTGTGAGGAGGCTGCTCAGGAGAAGGTTTTGGGTTGGAACGTGCAGGGCCGAGGAGGATACCATCCGAAGTGACGGCTAGTCTTGGGCAATGTTCCAACAAAGTCATTCCTACCAGCATATATAGGTATATTCATCCTCCTCATCAACGAAGATTTTACACTGGGACTCAAACTCACCTACTGAGATGGTAACGTCACTACAATATTGTGTGAGATACGCCGTCTCATAAATACGAACAGCTTGAACTGGCTCATCCAGATCCTTAATATCGACTGGACACTGCTCAGCAAGGTGACCTGGCATAAAACAATCTGTGCTGCCAGTATCTATCATAGCCATCACGTTCTCGCCATTTACTTGCACCGATGTGTACTCAGGCTCTGGTACCTTTGCTTCAGAAATGTCCACAAGTTGCAGGGACATATATGGATCAGATTTATCCATGTCGAGGATTATGGCACTATGTGGAATTAATACATCACAGCCCAAAATAGGAGATTCCACGGTGGACATAACATAGATAAACGGCTTAACATATACTGGGCAATCATCTTTGACACCTTCTAGCATTATCACCTTGTTATTTATTGCACCTACTAAGCCAGGACAATCCCAATCATCAGGCTTAGCCCTCACGTCTTTCAACGAGCTACACTGCTTAATAATGTCCAGGGAAAGAAATGTGCCGAAAGAACCTGTATCAACGAGCAAATGAATCCATTCTGTTCCAATTTTGGCCAATGCCTCCAAACATTTCATTTCATTGGGGTACCGGTACAGTTTGATGTTCCTTCGCACAATTTCGAAAGGTATAATGAGGAGTTTAAATCCAGTAACCTAGTGCAGAGGCCGATAGGCCTATATATGTTTACTTGACTATAGCTTGATTACAATTTGTTATCAAGTGTACTATATGTGTATTGATCCCTGGTTATTAACCTCTCCGCGGCGCACAGGGGTTTTTCTACAGGGTAAGACTGTGCACACCTATGATGATTTTGGGACCTATTGCCAATTTCGATAAAAACTACATCATCGTGTAGGGAATGTTTGCGTGCATCGGCCCATATATATTTGACCCCCCAAAAAATGTCTGGGGTGGGTAGGGGAACGGTCCGTAGTTGAAAAATGTGGAGCGAATGGCACTGCGCGGCTAGATTGTCATCGAGCGGCGAGATTTCCCTGCCGAATTTTCACGCGCCCAGGGGATAGAAGGAGAGGGAGGAGGGGGTGGGTTACCGCGTATTATCACGTATATCTCCTTTTTTGAGCCCTTTTAGGCTATTTAGAGTATGTATACGTGTGTAGGGCACCCATATAACAATGAATATGCCTCATAGTGACCAAAAATTGCAATATATAAGGGAATTATAAGAGAATTTTTAGGCGGGAATGAAGATGTGTTGGAGGTTTGGCGGCAATTTATGAGCTGAGAGTGTGGTTTACGCCATACATATCACGTATATCTTGTACGTAGAGCACTGTCATGCTATAATACAGACTTGTACGTATGTATACGTGCCATATATCAAAATATATACCGCATATAGACCAATTCATGCAATATTTACGTACATTATCAATGAGTTTCTATACGTGAACCAAGGTGTGAGTGAGTTGTGCTGGGAATGAAAGGGGGAGAGGGTGTGTTACGCCATAAATATCACGTAAATCTTGTATTTAGAGCACTGTCATGCTATAATACAGACTTGTACGTATGTATACGTGCCATATATCAAAATATATACCGCATATAGACCAATTCATGCGATATTTACGCACATTATCAATGAGTTTCTATGCGTGAACCAAGGTGTGAGTGAGTTGTGCTGGGAATGAAAGGGGGAGAGGGTGTGTTACGCCATAAATATCACGTAAATCTTGTATTTAGAGCACTGTCATGCTATAATAAAGACGTGTACATATGTAGGCGTCCCATATAACAAGGAATATACCGCATATAGCCCAATTGATGCGATATTTACGCAAATTGTGAATGTGTTTCTAGCAGACGGAAGCCTGAAAGGGTGGGTTGGGGGTGGGTGGGTGGGAGGGAGGCATGCAGGGGTGCAGTGAGTGAGTGAGTGAGTCGTGGAGAGATGGAAGTCAGGCAGATCTCTAGATAGATAACCAGCTTTGTGATAATTGTGGAGGCGCCCCAGGCGTATTGATGTCTTGTTATTTTGAACCTTATGTCTACCAGATGGCTGGTGTTCGTTGCCATCAACAGGTCTACAATAACATGAGTCAGGAATGGAGAGTGAGAGAGAGAGAAACTGAGACATGCGTATGTCGTACGTATAAATGGACTTCAGAATTGCATTTTTATGCAAGCAGACATTGCATTTTAGACACATGTGAAGTACCACAGAAACATGTAGGCCATTGACTGTAAATAAAGTACTATATTATAGACCACCAGCGACGGTGGTGAGTAAACACAGGCAGATTGCCTTTTGTGATAAAGGGCTAAATATAGAATGGTGTCTCCTTACACTTGCGAAAGGGTAGATTGCCACCAGAGAAACGTTTACTTATTTATTTTCAAGTAATATGCAATCTAAATGTATATTCGAGACCAACTGCAATTATTTGTATGACAGTCATGACTATGTATAATCCAATATACGCGCGTAGGCGAGACATAAGAAAGCTGGTTGAGCAATTTTCGACACCCACACAGTTATTATTCTTTTTTATTTACAATATTATACAATACAAATGTATTTGTGAAGAGTATTTTATCCATTATTGTATTTATACAAATTTTGTTCCCAGACAGAGCTGCTGTTGCTGGTGTAGCTGGGGCATAAAGGAGCGGCAAGGGTCACCGCTTGACCGTGTGAAAATGAGTGGAGTCGCACTGAGAGGGGCAATTTTGCTGAGTGTTTGGGCAATTTTTGACAGAATAAAGTTATATAATTACTAATTCTTGACAGAGACAAACTTTTATAAACCTTGGCATGATATAATTGATAATCCCATCAATTTACAAACGTAAATTGGTGGGATAATTTTTTTTTTTTTTATATTGTCATTTCGATTGTAGACACGAAGTTTTGAGTGATATTTGGTATGAGCTCCTGTGGCATGGTTGGTAAGGTCGCGGACTGGAAAACTCAAAGTGTCGTAGGGTAGTGGGATCGAATCCAGGAGGGGGTTATGGGGAAGGTTTTATATTGTCTAGACAATTTTTGATACATTTTTTTTTTTACAAGATCATGCCATTGTATTCAAACAATATGAAATATTCATAGAATATATCATATTATAAGAATACAATGACATGACCTTGTTTTTTTTTGTTTTTTTTTATTGTTTTTTTTTATTACCTTAGTAGGTTTGACAGGATTTATTGAAACATATTTATTAGTGTACAATTCATTTGAGGTAAGAAAATAATTATATACACATTACTTTGGCTAATAACAAACATATATATTGATATACTAAAAAAATAAGGCATATTACATGTAAATCTTTGAAACTTATAAACTAAATAATGAAACATACAATTATATAATGTAAAAGCTATATCACAGGGACATCTTTGGAACTTATACATTACATAATATATATGTTACATTATGAGGTAGCGTGATCAATTAGGTCAGGTCAGGTAAGGTAGGGCGCGAGTCCAGGACAGGGCGGGGCAGGGGGCGAGTCCAGGGCAGGGCATGGGGCGAGTCCAGGGCAGGGCAGGGCGACACTCAATAATTCTTGAAGGTGTGGTAGTCCCTGAAGCAGTCACCCAGGCAGAGTGGAACTTTGCACTCGGCGCACATTGAGGTGACTCTTTTCGTGACATGGGGTTTCCTGACACTGGAGCTGCAGACGGTGCACTGCGCCTGCCTGTGACGAGTGCCAAGCATCTCAGTGTTGATGGGGTAGTGTCTTTCGACACCCAGCTGGATGCGGTCAGGAACGTGATCCCCACGCCATGCCGTACGTCTGTGAGTGGTGGTGCCATACTTCTCCAGGAGTTGGTATGAGACGTTGTAGACGAACTCCCGGAATTTCAGCTTCTGGTTTGGGGCCATATCCTTTTTCACCAACCACAAGTTGTAGGCGTTCAGCATCGTTATATCAACTAGGTGGAGGAAGAGCTTGTGATACCACTTCACAGTCTTCCTCAGACACTCAACGCCTGACAGCTGACAGTCAGACTTGTCCACCAGGCGCATGTTTTTAGTGTAGTCCACTACCATGTCGGGCTTGTAGATTGTCTTCCTGGTTCGGTAGTGGATTTTGCCAGAATCCACCTGGGCACCTGTGTGGACGGTGGAAAGCAGGTGGACGTCTCGCTTATCCTTCCACTTCAGGGCTATCAGTTTCCCACACTTCTCGAGCTGCTTGAATTTCTGCCCCTTTCGTCGCCTTCTTCGCACATGCCTCTCGCGGTGTTCCTGGGCCAGGTCGTCTTCTGAAGGTGTGTCACTGGAGGAGGCATCTGTGAGAGGAATGACATCACCTGTGAACTTTGGCATAAACTTTCATGTCTTTCTGACAGTCCCACATGACCCCGTTTGGTTGTCATGAAGAAACTGGCAGAGAGCAGGAGAAGTATACCAGTTGTCAGTGTAGATGATGTGGCCTTTGCCCAGGTAAGGTGCCAACATTTTCCTGACGATGGCACCTGACATGCCCATGGGGTCATTGGCAGCGGCTTTCGGTATGTCAATGTCAGTGCCTGTGTACACGATCATGTCAAGCACTATTCCAGTTTCGCAGTCACACAAAACGAAGAGCTTGATTCCGAACCTATGCCTTTTCAAGGGGATATACTGCTTGAAAACAAGACGTCCTTTGAAGAGCACGAGCGACTCATCAATCACCAAATTGAGGAAGGGGTAAAAGTATTTCCTATACCTCTCCAACAACATGGTGAACACATCCCGAACTTTCCATATCCTGTCAATCCTGTTAGGATTTTCGTTGTCTGCAAAGTGCATAAATCTTAGCAGCAACAAAAATCTGTCACGAGTCATGAACTTATTGAAAGTTGGGGTGGCGATGAGAGGGTCGTGCTTCCAATAATGTTGCAACACATGCTTCTTGATCAGAGGCATGAGGAACAACAAGGCAAAGAACGTCATAAATTCTTCCACAGTCGTATCCACCCAGCCTCGTATTCTCGCTTTTGGAGAAAGGACGTCCAATCTGCCAAACACCCACCTGTAGTAGGCGTTTGTTTGGGCAACGATGTACGTCATTACCTCCATGTCGAAAAAAGCGAGGAAGAAGTCGCTTTCGTTCGCTTGATCGTCACAGGGCCAGTCGTCAGTTGTTCCTGACGTCCCAGGATTGAACTGGGGCACGTCAGGTACAAAATTGACCCCGTCAGACCAATCGAACGAAGGCAGCTCAGGGATCGGAATGTCGTCTGCGTCTGCTTCATCGTCTGAAATATCGCTTCCATGGTCGCGATACAGCACTTCATCATCATCACCCTCCTCTTCACTTGACAGACGATGCCCTTCCTCATTTTCGTCACCGACGTCGGACTCACTCCCACTGTCCACTCTCAAATCCCCCCACCCTTGGTCCCGTGCTAGGGCTTCGTCGTCGAAACCCGGGCTGCCAATGTCCTGCGAATCACCATCAAACAGCAGGGCGGCATACTTTGATGGTGTCAGAGTTTTCCGGGTCACTTTTGCACGTGCGGGAGTCTTATGGACAGGGACAGCAGAGGCGGTGGCAGGGGTGGCGGCAGGGGTGGCGGCAGGGGCAGCAGTGGTGCGTGGCCTTGATGGCAAGATGATGGTGGTGCCTGTCGCCCTTCTCTCTGTTCCTTGGGCATGGGCGGCATGGGCGGCAGGGGCAGCAGGGGCAACAGGGGCAGCAGGGCCGGCAGGGACACCAGGGCCAGCAGTCGCTTTCCCAGTCGCTTTCCCTCTCCCTTTCCCCTTCCCCTTCCCCTTCCCTGTTCCTTGGGCAGGGGCGGCAGGGGCGGCTGGTGGTGGTGGTGGTGGTGGTGGTAGGGGCACTGTGGCTGGCGTACGGGTTCTCTTCCCTACGCCTACGCCCGTGCCTTTAATTTTTCCTGCCTCCGCAGCTTCTGCAGCCCTAGGGCGGCCTCCTGCGTCGCTGGTACCGGTGGCAGGAGCAGCAGGGGCGCCAGGGGCAGCCGGGACAGGGGCGGCTGGTGGTGGTGGTGGTGGTAGGGGCACTGTGGCTGGCGTACGGGTTCTCTTCCCTACGCCCGTGCCTTTAATTTTTCCTGCCCCCGCAGGTTCTGCAGCCCTAGGGCGGCCTCCTGCGTCGCTGGTACCGGTGGCAGGGGTGGCAGGGGTGGCAGTGGTGGCAGTGGTGGTGGTAGTGGTTGTTGTAGTGGCCTGGGTCGTGGTGGCAGTGTCCCGAAACACCAATGACCTCTGTACCTTTCTTGTGCTTGCACGTGTTTTTCGTGCTTTGGGTGCAGGTATTTCGTCCTCCGAGCTGTAGGGCGTGTCGTACTGGTAGCTAGGGTCTTTAGCAGCCACCCTCTGCCTTCCACGGCGGCTAACACCACCAGAAGGAGGGCTGGTTGTGTCATCAGGGAGCGAGCGTGAGGGACGTGTGGGCTCCATGACTAGTGCGTGGTTACTGGCGCGGTGGTGCTTGCACGAGTGCGGGGCGAGCGTTTGGCGGGGTGGTGTCGAGAGTTGACATGTAGTACTATACCCACACCAATTTTCAGCCGTCTGGCTATAAACGCGCGGTTTTGGTACGCGTTCAAAAGCTCTGCTCTTAAGAGTCTCCCCGCAGTGCGCCGGGGGAACTCTTATGAGTCTCCCCGCAGCTCCCGGGTAACAAGTAATGCAATACACAGTATTCTTTTAAAATTAATGTCTTTTAACCAAGAATAGTCGGAGTGCTATGCCTATACGTTTACCTGTTGAAGTTGTGCGAGGATGAATGAATCTAGCATCCTAGTCGTGCATAATATTATATACATTAGTGTAATTATATTGTAGTGCTTATATGAACATAAACTGCATCCATAATTATATATAGGAAATTATCTGTAACAATAATTTCTACTAATATTTAGCTTTAGACATATATCTATGTATATAAATAATTATTAGTGGAAATTATTTTGGGAGAAATATTATAGTTACCCATAAATTATATATTTTCTTTTAACGTCTTTCAAAGAAAACTGATTTAATTTTAAACTATTATATGAATATTGGACAGTAACTGATCGACAAACTAATGGGATAAATGTCTTAAAATCCAAAAACTAATGGGGCTAAAGATGAGGAAGAAGGGAGAGCAGAAAAATTACCCATCTCCCCTTAAACTGTGGTTCTAATGATTATTCTCCCATGATGCAGCAATGGGGATGGAGGCGCTGATGGAGGGATTCAAACAGTTCTGGGAGTGGTTGAGGTTGAGTGCCTTAACCCGGAGGATGTCAATGGCGTACAATCCGACGAGGACACACATTCAGAGGAAGGTGACGCACGATCAAACGACATCCCCAAGAGACGATCCTCCAGCCCCGAGAGTTGGACCCCGCATAAAAAAAGGAAGAACTACGAGAGCGATGACAAGTAAATACGTAGTTTTTAACCCCCTCAGTACCAGTGACGTGCTTTTCATCGTATTCTGGCAACTGTTAGACAATTTTATTCAGCTTAGGAAGGACATCTACCCATTAAATGGCTATAGATTATCTCAAACCTTTTAGCTACCATATATCCTTCCTAAGCAGCTTAAAATAGTCTAAATGTAGCTGAAATCAAATAAAAAACACGTCACCGGTACTGACCGGGTTAAAATGTTTTACTTTGTAGTGACATTGTCACGAATTTGAAGAGATTACCTCTCATTCAGACGGGCAAAAGATAAATGTTTATATTAGGGTTTCGGATTTTGTTTGTGACATATCGAGAAATTGTTCATGACTGTTTCTCCTGTGCAAACACTGTCTTCTCAGCAACCTTTTTAGCTGGACAGCTGTGCAGACTTCTTCAGGAGAGCACTACCATCCACCACCCCAGCCATCAACCTAGGGTGAAGCAAGGCGAGTAGAAAAGTCTACCCCGGAAGGAGATCCGGGGACAACAGGTATAGAGCACTCTCCCTCCCGTATGAGGAGGAGCACTTTGTTGACGTTTCACAGATAGCTTCTTCAGGTCACTAACCATTTGTGACCTGGACAAGCTATCTGTGAAACGTTGTCAATAAAGTACTCCTCCTCATTATGGTGTTTATATTCATTCTGTCAACTTTTCAAAGTTATTTTAACACTCTCCTTCCCTTTCTAAGAAACAATATAAATTTCCTAGAGACCCCGCACAAGTATCCCTGGCAAGAGTTTAGTATTCACATACCTGTCTTGAGTCTCCTCAGACCTTCTTTGCATTTGACCAATATTATTTTAACCCTCTGAAAAGTGCTGGTCTTATAATTATATCAAAATTACTGTCCAAAAGTAAACTGCCCACTTTCTCACTCAATAATCAAAATTTTCAAGAAGTAAACAAAAAAATATACATTATTTCAAACAATTGCTCAGATGATGCAGCTATTGGCCGGCAGCGCAGACAGCTTTATTTACGTGGTAACACCATCTTCAGGAAATTCCACATGTGTAATTGGGACACTAAAGTCACCTTGTTCCGGAAATACCTGTCCCAAAGAAGGGTGACCGCTCTCAACCCTCCAACTATCGTCCAATTGCTTTCATCTCTTGTATCTCTAAAGTTTTTGAAACTATTCTTGCTTCCAAATTTCTTAAGCTCTCTTCTCATAATCTGCTCTCAGATCGCCAGTATGGCTTCCTTAAGGGTCGCTCTACTGGTGATCTTCTTTCATATCTTACTAACTCTTGGTCATCCAACTTTCGGGACCTCGGTGAGACTTTTTCTGTTGCACTAGACATATCGAAGGCTGTCGATAGAGTCTGGCACAAATCTTTAATTTCCAAACTGCCCTCCTTCGGTTTCTGTCCCTCCATCTGTGCCTTTGTCTCCAATTTCCTTTCCGGCTGTTCCATAGCTGCGGTTGTGGACGGCCATCGCTCACTTCCTCATCCTATCAAATCCAGTGTTCCTCAGGGTTCTGTCCTATCTCCTATTCTCTTTCTAATTTTCATAAATGATATTCTCAACTGTACATCCAGTCCCATCCATTCATATGCAGACGACTCTACCTTACACCACTCAATTAGTTTTCCAGAACACCCCAGCCAGCAGTCCCTCAAAAGTAAACGTAATGAAGCCATAAAATGCTTATCTTCTGATCTAGCTACTATTTCCAATTGGTGTAGAGAAAACCTTTTTACATTTAATGCTTCCAAAACTCAATTTATCCATCTTACTACCCGTCAGGAACCTCCAGAGGACTATCCCTTATTCTTCAACAATACAAAAATTAACCCTTCATCTTCTCTCAATGTTCTCGGTGTCTCTTTTTCTTCTGCTCTCACTTGGAAAGACCATATTACCAGTCTCGCTAAGGCAGCCTCCCAGAAGCTGGGTGTGCTCTACCGCCTCAAGGGGTTCTTTACCCCTGCCCAGCTTCTTGCTCTGTACAGGGACACAGTGTGTCCTTGTATTGAGTATTGTTCACATGTGTGGGGAGGATCCTCTCACACCGCACTCCTAGATAAAGTAGAAAGGAAAGCCTTTCGTATCATTAACTCCCGTCCACTCACCAACTCTCTGCAATCTCTCTCTCTTCACCGCAATGTTGCATCTCTCTCGCTATTCTATCGCTACTACAATAATCATTGTTCCTCGGAGCTTTCCCAGTGTATACCACCTCCTCTACGTAGGGTGCGTAGTACCCGCCTTGCAACACAGTCCCATCCCTACTCTGTGCAACTCTCCAACCCAAGAGTGAAACGCTATTCTCACTTTCTTCTATTCAACTGCTGAGCTCTGGAACTCTCTCCCAGAATCAGTCTTTCCTTCTTCCTATGACTTAAATTGCTTCCAACTCCGTGTGTCCAGGCATTTTAGCTCGAACGTCCCTTGATTTCGGCCCTGTCACTCATTGAAATCTGGGGGGAGGTATTTGCTGCAGGCAGTTATGCCTTTTGTCTCCCTCATTCACATAGAAAAAAAAAAAAAAGCTATCAAACACGCTTTCCCAGACATCCTTAGAACTAAAAAAACTTACCCAGACCCCCTTCAAGCTAAATTTGTACAATTTTCGATAACAAAATGTCCCAGTTGATGGCCGATTTCTTCTAAGTTACAGGCTCGCTGTCGTTCGCCCAGAAAAATTTCGACACCTGAATGGGGTGAAGTGTCTTATTATCGCAAAACTAAGGAGGTGAAACGTCCTAAAGTCTCCAAACTTATAGACACATTTATCTTGGCCAGAACTTTGACTGACTGTGCGTGTGTCCTATAGTGTATTCATTACAATTAGGCTAAATATCTTAACCACTAACCCCCATAACTCCGAAGAGACTGGAGTAATAGGCATCATACTTCGACCATTTGGGAAGAGTCAGCCAGGCAATAGGTGTGAAATTTTACAGCCCATTTCCTCTATTTCTACCATTTTGGAAGAGTCAGCCAGGCAATAGGGGTGAAAATGTACAGCCCATTTCCTACATTTCTACCATTTGGGGAGAGTCAGCCAGGCAATAGGTGTGAACATTTACAGCCCATTTCCTCTATTTCTACCGTTTGGGAAGAGCCAGCCAGGCCATAGAAGTAAAAATGTACAGCCCATTTCCTACATTTCTACCATTTAGGGAGAGTCAGCCAGACAATAGGCGTGGGAATGTACAGCCCATTTCCTCTCTTTCTACCATTTGGGGAGAGTCGGCCAGGCAATAGGGGTGGGAATGTACAGCCCATTTCCTCTCTTTCTACCATTTGGGGAGAGTCGGCCAGGCAATAGGGGTGGGAATGTACAGCCCATTTCCTCCCTTTCTACCATTTGGGAGGAGTCAGCCAGGCAATAGGGGTGTAAATGTACAGCCCATTTCCTTAAGCCCTTTTTTGAGTTACAGAGGATAAAGGTAATTACAACTGGCCTCCCTCTCCCAATCCTTTACCCTAATTCCTTGTAAGAATAAATAATGACACAAGGGTAGGAGAAACGCCATTTAGGGGGTGGTGGTGATTTTTTGGTCTATTTTGTATATATATATATATATATTTATTTCATAGTTTCCTCGGTATACGTCCATCAAGCTTAAAAACACCCCCTCTTCAAGATAGATTTGAAAAAATTTCGGTAGAAAAATTTCCCGGGCGAAAGCCAGTTCCTCCTAGAATTACAGGCTTGCTATCGCTCGCCAGGAAACAAAAAATAGCACCTAAATGGCACAAAACGTAATATACTGACAAACAAATGGGGCAAAGGTCTCAACACCGTAAAACTAATGGAAGCAACGTCTTAAAATGTCAAAGCTAATGGTACTAAACATGAGGGAGAAAAAGCAACTACCTCTCCCTTTATCAATATCTGTTCCGACGTGTTGTGGCTTATTATTATATATTTTTTACCCTGGGAATCCTCCTCCCCTTGTAAAATTTTCCTACTCAATGAGACAGAGCAAGGGGCGAGGGAACGCGAAAGTGGTCCCGGACCCTAAAAATTGGAACTTTAAATGTTGTTTCTATTTGGGCTCTGTCTCGAGTCGACCACCCTCAGCTATGGGGTATATGCTTGAGTTTATATAATACAATAAACATTATTATAAGATTTAGCTTGCTTTTGCCATTTTTGAGCAATGTTTTTTAGCTTGTCCCCTAAGGTAAAGGCAGTGTCACACGAACGCTTTTTCCGTCAATTGTCCATGAGCAAGTTTGTTCTCGTAATATATCGGGACTTTTTCACACTCGTAACGGCAACTAGACTGAAGGTAGATTATGTTAGGTGGCTGAATTCTGATAAAGTGTAATTTTTGAAGCTTCCAGACCATAATTGCCCGTAAAAATTGCTCGAAAAAGGGCTCGTGTGACTCCAGCTTAACAAAAACACCTTACCAGACTTCTTTTAAACTAAACAAAATACTACCCAGGGTACTACTAGGCTAAATTTGTACATTTTTCGAATCATAACTGTCCTGGCCGATGTTTTCTAGGTTGTAGGTTCGCTATCGCTCGCCTAGAAATAAATCTACACCTGAATGGAGTGAAGTGCGTCTCCTTATCGACAAGCTAATGGAGTGAAATGTCATATAATATTTTAATATTTATTGGGTCGAAACAGGGGAGGTCCAGTATTACCCCCCCCCCCCCCCCCCGGGCCAAATAGGGTTTAATCGGATGATGCAACTTGTTTTCTCATTCAGCTTACAATAACGTCAGACAATTGTATTCAGTATAGAAAGAACCTGCCAGAGTCAATGAGTTAGGGGGTAATTGCTATAATTTGTAATTATTAGATTGCTAAAGTTCCATAATACACTGACTAAAATCGCCTGCAGGGTAGTAACAATAAACTAGAATTGGAGTCATCTACTTGAAAGGCTTAAGATTTAATAAGCAGTTTGAGGAAGAGCCGACCCCTCCCGTTTCTCCGAACTCCCCCTAAACGTACGGGTACCGGTACTACGTGATCGCTGCCACATATCCTTGCCACATACCGATTCTGTCTATATAGGCTGCTGGGTCAATTTAAACATGCGACGAACACAAAGGTCTATGAATGGTCGAATATGTTATTGTTGCTGTTGATGTTGTAGTCTTTGGAGGTCGGTTATGGATAAGACTATATTGAGTGTAGTAATTTGAGCAGTAATTTGGAATGCGTACAAATACAACCCTTCAAAATTATGTTCTGTGTTACTTTCGAGCAAAAACTGTTTGATCAACCCTGAGTAACCAACGCATGATTATAAGAAATGGCATTTTGCTGCCTCATTTTGGTAAGATCCTCATAATTATGGCGTTAGGCCGGAATATAGATATTTCTGAAAAACACCATTTCAGTATACTGTATATTGTACTGCATCAAAAATTTCAGTATACTGTATATTGTACTGCATCAAAAAGACGAATAAGAATAAAAAGAGCTGCATTCCCAACCATGTAACAGTACGGAGGGAACACAAATGAGATTTGTTTGTATATTTGTTGAGGTAATAAGTTATTAGCCTACTAGGCAGCTTAAATAGATAGCACCCATAGAAAGGTTACCATTCACATAGTATTTGTTAATTCATTACATAACCCGGGTTCGAATCCTGGTGGATCAAATAATTATATGCTTTCATTAATTTCATTAGAGGTGTTTGGTGTTGTGGTGAAATTAGTAAAACATAGATTATCAGTAGGTTCAGGATATTTCGTAGCGAGGCCGTACTATATGATCTGTGCCCCATGAAAATTCTTTCCTCTCACTTAAAAATTAGGCTACCATAGTGCGGTGGGAATATGAATATGATTATATTAATATCCAGTATTCGAGAATGGATAATAAGTCGTAGGCGTGTGCATAAACCTTTAACCGTCTTGGTGGTGTAATGGTTAAGGTATCTAAAAATCTGTGTGTGATAACCCGGGTTCGAATCCTGGTGGATCACAATTATATGCTTTCATTAATTTCATTGGAGGTGTTTGGTGTTGTGGTGAAATTAATAACAAATAATATATATATATATATATTTAAGCACATTATATGTTATCAAAGACTACTGGATTTCTTCAAATACAACTAAAACACTGGTGTTTAAAAACTTTCTTATTTAAATAACACGTGATTTCAAATACCGGTATGTCAGTCATTTTATGATACAACGACAATGTTTGGATAATAGTAGTGTTATGCCACGTTTCTAAGAAACGTGATATATTCTGATTGCTATTCCCGGACTGGGAATGTGCAGTTATCTTCAATTAAGGAGCTCTCGACTGGGCGAGGACTGGTCTTGTTTCCCCAAATTACCACATAAATAACAGGCAATAGACATAGAATACAAGGAAAAATTACACAGGTTTTTATTCTTAATAACTAGGGAACATGGGCATCAAAATAGTATGTTGGTAATGGTAACTTTTGGCTTATAGGTTAGACAATAATTATATAATATTAAATGAAGACAATTGGTCTTAGCACAATAGTATCGTCCTTAAAAGATAGCAGAATATGCGACACATTATAATAGCAATATGAATTGATTCAAGTATACACAATGAATAAGAATTTTAATAACTGTCTCGAGAAAAATGAAGAACGCACTGATTTTAGGTAACGATATGAGAATAAACAAAGATAACAAGACTAAGTTCTTCGAGCAACGAAATTAGTTAAAGATCAAATGAACACAATATTCACAAACTTATTACACACAGTCTAAATGAAGTGACTAAAAAGCATTTAACTCTGCATTTAGATTTCACTATTTTGATATGATCCCAAGTGATAGTAAACATATACAGTATACGCAGATCTGCACGAAGATTCTCGGATGACGTGTAAGGTGCATGTATCAATTAATATAGTAACAATATAATTATGTATATCACTTCTCGTGTGAGTCGCGGGACCAGACCATATGGCTGGAGTAAAATAGGAAAGAAGAGTAATTGGACAGAGGAAGAACAAGCTGAGAAGTTAGAAGTACAGTAGAAGTCGCGCAAACCGGCCTCCAAGAAATAGATATATACCGGTGTAGGATAGGTATGCATTGTTTCCCAACAAACGAGACAACGATTAGTAAAGGATATAGAAACGGAAAGTACGTTTCCGGAGAGGTTTACATTAAATTAAATACAAGAACTTGACATATCTGAGTCTAAACCCTCACAATAATCACTGTTACCACTACGAACCTGAGAGAGGCACTTAAAGGAGTCAGTTAAGATGAGGGCCGATAGAACGAGTAGAAACACTGGTTTGAAGTTAAGTTCCGGGATGCCAGGGCACAACGTCAGGTAAGGAGACAGGGCATGCATCACTTATGTCCTTCTCATGCTCACAGGCTAGGTCCTGGGCTGAATAACTTCAATATTTTCCTTACTCGATCACTCTCTCCTTTTATCTTCTGGCTGGCTCTCCGACACTCACTCACGCTGTACCTGTGGGTTATGCCTAACTTCTCCCTTACTTTAAGATCAACCAAAGTCTATCCCGGAGTAAGAGGCAAGCTAGATTTATTAGTAGGGGTACTTTGTGAACGATAACGCACTGGCTTAACTTCGTCTTTAGTACTAGACAAAGTAGGGCATGAGTGAGACTGTTCAGAAAGCTTGTGGGTGTCCTCACAACAAGTACTGTGTTGTAAGACAATTCGGGCCTTAGAGTGTTGGGGCGGATTCATACTTAAAACACTGAGTTCATTAGGTGATATTACAGATCTTGAGGGATCATAATAACTCATGGACGTCTGAGTTACGTCTCAGACGTAATGTTTTTTAATTGTTGAACAGAGCAATTGCTCGACCGGCACTCGAACCTAGTCGATTCAGTGTTTCTCGGCCTCTAGCGTTATAACTGGGTGACTCTAGACACCTAAATTGTCGATTACAACAAGCCTCAGCGTTTGTAACTGTCCTTTCTACCCTAGGACTACTTGGAAAGGATAATAAAATTGAATCTAAGCCAGCAGGCTGAATGCTTGCCTTTTGGTTGGTCAGCATGAGTAGTGTCTTGTTTTTCTGAAGTGTCCTGTACACTGAATCTCCGGGCGTCAAGGGCATGGTAGACATCAAGGTTTTTCTTATTATTGAAGAGCAAGATGCACTCGTTGCAACTGGTACTTCTGGTCGGCCGACTAGTCGTGCAGGGGGCGGAAGTGGTTGGGCGTGTGTGAGGGGCTTAGTGGGGGAGATTATGGGTGGTAGAATTAGCTTGCATTTTCCCCAAGTCTCTGGGCGGACTTTGGATTAGCTTGGGTGTGAATTGCAGTTGTGGTGAGGGAAAAGGTGTTTTCGGATGAATCGGCAGGCTTTTGTTTATGCGGGATAGAATGGTTTCCCCTATCTGCCGCGTTCTCTACGGAGCTTATCACTGACGTGTTTTCTTTAGTCTTGAGCTGGTGATATTGTTGTTCTTTGCTGTTGCCTGGGTTGCGCTCCCTTATGCTCGCAATCCATAATGCCGAGGCTGGAGTGGCTTTTGTGGTGATGGATGGCTGAGTACGGGGTGGTGGCTTATTGTCTTCCCGTCGCATCTTATATATGACAAAATCGACCAAAAAGTAAACCGTTCCCCCTTAAGTATGGAGGCATCAGTAGCTTAGGGATTCCATGTACCGTCAGCTGATATATAACAGACATATACTGTAGTTATTGACACCACTACCAAGGTGCTCATGTGACTCAGCCTTGTGTACATCATTTATACAGGGGGGGGGTGCATATATCAGTTACCAAGATGAGTTAATTTATTTTGTATTATTTCCTCCTTAGACCTCCACCCAAAAAAAAAGGCCGGTTCCATCTCATTTATAGGCTCGCTATCGCTCGCCAGGTCAAAATCGACTCTTAACTGGCACGAAAGCTCTTAATATAGACAGAAATGGGGCGAAAGATCTTAAAATCGCCAAACTAATGGGGCGTACGTCTTAAAAACCCAATAATTAATGGGGCTGCGCCACCCTGTATATTCTGCCATATATATATCGACTCTCTCTCTTTCTTTGTCTCTCTGTCTCTCTCTCTCTGTCTGTCTCTCTCTCTGTCTCTGTCTCTCTATCTCTCTCTAGCCCCTTCTGTACCGGCGACGTCTTTTTCATTGTATTCTTGCTACAGTTAGAGGATTTTGTGCAGTTTAAGAAGGATCTGTGGCAGTAAAAAGGGGTTAAGCGAGATAGTTCGACGCCTGTGAATTGCTGGCGGCCCTTTGTAAGCTGGATAAAACCGTCTAATGGTATGTATGTATGTATGTATATACTCAGGCCCAATCCCCATTATTCCTATTTATTGGGGGGTGGCCGACTCAAGACAGAGCCCGAATAGGGACAACACAACAGAAAACAATGAACACACAAAAACAAAGTACAAATTCACAAGCATCTAGTCCGGCCCCGGTACTGAGAGGGTTCGGGCACCTCTCTCCCCAGCACCCTTAGTCCAAACATGTTGCAAGACACCAGGAAAGTCTTGCCTCATGTGTTTATAGAATCTGCTGACTCAAGCATACTCACTTACATTACGGGGAGGTATGTACATTTTCTGGACCTCCTTTTCCCTCATGTTTATCCCCATTAGTTTTGAGATATTAAGATGTTCGTCCCATTAGTTTGTCGATTTTAAAAGTTTTCGACCCATTTTTTCGTCAATATCAAGACCTTTAATTCGTTCTATTTAGGTGTCGATTTTTGTCTGGCGAGCTATAGCGAGACTGTGATATAAGAGGATCTAGTCTTCGGACAGGAAATTTTTCTACGGAAAAATGTACAAATTTATCTTGAAGGGGATCTTGGGGGTGTTTTATTAAGCTTGGTTGAGGTCGAGGAAGGAAAAAAAAAAAACAAAAAACAAAAAAATGAGAACATAAATACCGCCATCTCCCCTTAACACCTTCTGTATCGGCAACGTCTTATATTCTACTCTAGTTATATACACACGATTATCGGCAACGTCTTATATTCTACTCTAGTTATATACACACGATTATCCCAAGACCCTCCTTCAAAATAGATTTGTAAAACAAATTTATAGAAAAATATCCCGGCCAAAGGCCGGTTTCTCTTAAATTACAGGCACGCTATCGCTCGCCAGGAACAATCGACACCTAAATGACATGAAAGGTCTTAATATTGACAACAAAATGGGGCGGAAAGTCTTAAAATCTCCAAACTAATGGACCAAACGTCTTAAAATCTAAAAACTAATAGAGGGAGAAGAGGGACCAGAAAAGCTACCCATCTCCCCTTAAAGGGTGCCACCGGTACTGAAAGGGTTAAGTGATTTACTGTTCTAGGATATATATATATATATATATATATACTGTATATATATACAGTATATATATATATATCTAGTTCAATAATATTAACCCTTTGAATTATACAGGTCTTTCCTAAGTTATATGAAATCGCATATACCTAATAATCAGAAGGAAATGTAAAAGATAGGCCCTTTTGAGTTATGAGAAGTTATATAAGGGGTCAAGAAAATTGTCAAGTTCGTTGGCGCTACCTATAGTGAAGTGTTTTATCGAAAGAAGCACTCAGTTTGACATCGTAATAGTGCAGTGTCATTCCACTGGGAATTTAATTGTGGATCCTCGTTCGTGCGTTATAAACTGTACATATTTACCTATCTGTTGTCCGAAAGTAATATTAATTACCTTAAACAATATATTAAGTTATGTGCGTACTCTGTATTATATTTATCCTCTATTACC
The DNA here is from genome assembly GCA_032716605.1 of Paralithodes platypus. Lineage (NCBI taxonomy): Eukaryota > Metazoa > Arthropoda > Malacostraca > Decapoda > Lithodidae > Paralithodes > Paralithodes platypus. The sequence continues at coordinate 26,242,833 of CM064545.1, forward strand.
TTTGTGCATGTGTTTATGTGGATTCAACTACTCCCGTCAAGTAAGACCCTACCTAATTAATCCAATTAAGGGGAGGCAGACCGTTTTTCTTGACTCCCTAATGCCCCACTAGTTTTGAGATTATAAGACGTTCGCCCCATTAGTTTGGCGATTTTAAGACCTTTCGCTTATTTTTCGTTGTCAACTTTAAGACCTTTCGTGCCATTTAGGTGTCGATTATTTGCTGGCGAGCGATAGCGAGCCTGCAATTTTAAGAGGAACCAGCCTTCGGCCGGGAAATGTTTGTACTGAAAAATGTACAAATTTATCTTGAAAGGGGGGGGGGGGGGTCTAGGGGATGTTTTTCTAAGCTTGAAAGAGGTCTAGGGAGGATACTAAAACATATATATGAATAAATTAATTAATAGGCCAAGATAAATTTGTAAATTTTTCGGTAGAAATATGTCCCGGCCGAAAGCCGGTTCCTCTTAAAATTACAGGCTCGCTAGAAAAAATCGACACCGAAATGGCACGAAAGGTCTTAAAATTGACAACGAAATGGAGCGAAAGGTGTTAAAATCGCCAAACTAATGGGCCGAACGTCTTATAATCTCAAAACAAGTGGGGCCAAAGATTAGGGAGAAAGGGGTCTCGAAAAACGATCTGCCTCCCTAATTGAGATATACGTTACCTCTTTGATTCCTTAACCCCTTCTGTACCAGCGACGTTTTTTTATTTTTTGAATTTAGATATAATTAGAGGATTTTGTGCAGTTTAACAAGGATCTGTGGTAGTTAAAAGGGTTACTTGAGATAGTTCGAAGGCTGCTAATTGCTGGAGGCCCTTCTTAAACTGAATACAATCGTCTAATAGCTGTCAGCATATAATAATAAGGATGTCACCGGTACTGAAGCGGTTAAGGGACAGCCTACACAATTTGTTGCTGTTTAAGAAGGATCTGAGGTAGTAAAAAGGATTATGTGAGATACTTTGAAACCTTTTAATTGCTGGAGGCCCCTTTTAAACTGAATAAAATCGTCTAATATTAGCCAGAATATAGTTAAACGACGTCGCCGGGACAGATGGAGTAAAGAGGATTATTTTGTTTAAGTTACTTATTCCTATAGCTCATACAGGGTGTTGTTCTACTTCAATTAATTTAAGTATTTAATGCGTTATCAGATTACCAGAGGCACATAAGTATGCAAACACTGTCATGTACAACTTACAAAAATGAAGTGATGTTAGATGATAAGATTGTTTCCAGTGTGTGTGTGTGTGTGTGTGTGTGAGAGTGTGTTTGTGCTAGCATCAGCAGTTAGCCAGTGCGTGTGTGTGTGTGTGAGAGTGTGTTTGTGCTAGCATCAGCAGTTAGCCAGTGTGTGTGTGTGTGAGAGTGTGTTTGTGCTAGCATCAGCAGTTAGCCAGTGTGTGTGTGTGTGTGTGTGAGTGTGTTTGTGCTAGCATCATCAGTTAGCCAGTGTGTGTGTGTGTGAGAGTGTGTTTGTGCTAGCATCAGCAGTTAGCCAGTGCGTGTTTGTGTGTGTGAGTGTGTTTGTGCTAGCATCAGCAGTTAGCCAGTGTGTGTGTGTGTGTGTGTGAGTGTGTTTGTGCTAGCATCATCAGTTAGCCAGTGCGTGTTTGTGTGCGTATAATACCCTGTATGTCTGTGAGTGTGTGTAAGTGCGTCTCTATGTCTGTGCTTACGTGCGTCCATGAGCGTGTGTGTGTGTGTGTGTGTGTGATGGGATGGTGTTAGTAGTGTGCAGGATATGCGGTGCCTGGTTGTGCTCCTAGCTGACTGGTTGGTACACCACGTATATCTCTACTTAATGCTAACCCCAACACCAACACCATCAGTGACAATAGTGGACGCACTACCAACTTTTATACATATTTTCAATATATTTATATTTTATGCTATCATTGGACGATTTTCTCCCGATTAGGAAATACCTGTATGATTCATAGGGTAATATATTCCTAGAGGTCCTACTTCAGCTAAAGCACCCGTCACACCTAGCCGATTTTAGGCCAAGACTGTCCGCGACCTAAGGGTCGTGGACAGTCTTGGTCTACGCGCATCATGGGCCGTCGCCAACATAACAAACAGGTCGGGATGAGTCTTCACATACCCCCTCAAAAGTTCAACATGCACAACTTTGAAAATCAAGTCAAATGGGACGTGAAGGGGACGGGAGGCTGATGGCGTGTGACGGCGCTTGACGGCGCTTGACGGGAAAAGGTAGGCGTCAGTGCGGCGGCACAAGGCGGCACACGGCACCATAAATGAGGTCTGCGTCAGGCGGCATCACCATAACAACCTGCGGGGATCAGCGGCGGCTTGCGGCGACCCAACGATGCCCTAACAGTCAATATATAAATAAACGACATAATTAAATAATTAAATAATAAATATATTATCAATAACCATCAAAATATAATATTAGGTATATTAATTACAGAAAATATGAAAAATAACAACATTCAATACATAATAAAATAAATAATAATAATAAAATAACAGAATTAACTGAAATAATCAATTAATAATCAGCCGTCCATACTGAAGGGGTTGCCGTCCATCGGCACAGTAATGCATATTAGTAAGGCAATATGGTTTTAGACGATTTCGATCAACTGCAGACATTCTTTTCCTTCTTACGCATCAAATCAACCAAGCTACAGACCAATATGGTGAAACACATACAATAGCACTGGATATATCAAAGGCATTTGATAGAGTCTGGCATCAATCCTTATTGTCGAAGATGTCACACTACGGCCTTGCATCATTAGTTCCACTAATTTCTTCTTATCTTCATAACAGAAAAATACGTGTAATGGTAGATGGCCTTTATTCTCAATTTCACTCAATAAATGCTGGTGTTCCCCAGGGATCAGTTTTGGCCCCAACTCTGTTCCTCATTCATATCAATGATCTCATATCTACCACTCATAATCCAATACATTCCTACGCAGATGACTCAACACTCCACAGTTCCTTCACATTTACCAATTCTTTCACCCAACCCGATCTTATAAATTCAAAAATAAACACTGCAATTTCTCTGAACCAGGACCTTTCTAGAATTAATGAATGGGGACAAAAGAATCTAGTTTCCTTTAACACCTAAAGAGCGGCCTAGGCGGTATATAATATGTAGCCACCAGCGGGATGTTTTTACCCAAAATAGGGCTGTTTTCGTGATCATTTTCATGCCTAAATAAGACCCAGAGCGTAAAACAAGCATCTATCCCTGGAAGAGCATAAACATAGCTTTCCAATGACACCAAAATGATCCTTGTATGACCGCTAGTTTTCTTGCAACGACCGCGCAACACGAGTGCAAAAACCATGTAATTCGGTACTTTCCCCATACAATTCACTATGTAGCGAGTGTGAGAGGGTGGAGGAGGGTGGGATTCATGTCAGTAGGCCCGCCGCAGTGGTCTGGAGCAGTCATACGCTCGCTACTCTCCTGCCACCACTTGTCTCTCTCTCTCAGCAACATTACGTGCTGAAATTGCCACACGACCTATGTCGCGCGCCGCCACATAGTCCAAACTTATTTAACTCGACTTATGTTGCGGGACGCCAGTTAAGGGTTAATGCACAGAAAACCAAGTACATTCAATTTTCTAACCGACAGAATCTCACTGACTCCCATATATTTTTTAATGATGTAAATATTCCCACTTCCCCTAGTATTGACATTCTCGGTGTAACATTAACTACTAACTTGAGCTGGACACATTATGTTAGAAGCATTGCTAAGAATGCCTCTAAAAAACTCGGACTCCTGTACAGAGTTCGAGAATTCTTCACTGACGAGCAGTTGGCCGTAATATATAAAAGTCATGTGCGTTCTCAGATGGATTACTGTTCACCTCTGTGGGGTGGAAGTGGAGTGGTTGCATTGAGGCAGTTGGACAAAATTCAAAATAAAGCTATTAGATTAATCAATAACCCTGCAATCACACAGGACCTTCCTACATTATCCATACGAAGAAACGTTGCATCCCTTGCATTATTCTACAGATATTTTCACAGCAATAATTGTTCCGAGGAACTTGCTTCAATTGTGCCGCCTCTCCACATCTTTCCCCGTAGAACTAGGGCAGCTGAGAGCGCCCATGAATTTACACTTTCTCCTCCACAATGCAGAACTTCTGCTTATCAGAATTCATATATCCCCAGAGCTACTACTCTTTGGAATTCACTTCACTCGAATTGCTTTCCACAAACTTACAATCTACAAATGTTTAAATCCAGTTGTTACAAACATTTTATGAATGGAGGAGGGAAGAGGATGTGTAGATCAGATTTTTACCCTGAATTGTGTTGTGGAGAAGTATCTGGAGAAGAAACAAAAGGTGTATGTTGCCTTTATGGACTTGGAGAAGGCCTATGACAGAGTGGATAGAGAAGGTTTGTGGAAAGTACTAAGAATATACGGAGTAGAGGGCAAGTTGCTGAAAGCAGTGAAGAGCATGTATGAGGGTGCAAAGGCGGCAGTACATATGGAGAGTGAGCAGAGCGAGTTCTTTGACCTGAATGTTGGTTTGAAACAGGGGTGTGTGATGTCCCCGTGGTTGTTTGCTGTATATATGGATGGAGTCATGAAAGAAATACTATCAAGAGCAATGGATGTTGGTGTATCGCTGAAAAGGGAGGGAATTGAGTGGAAGCTACCTATAATGCTGTTTGCGGATGATACAGTTCTGATGAGTGATAATGAATGGGAGTTGCAGGGTCTGGTAAACGAGTTTGGAACAGTGTGCGAAAAACGGAATTTGAAGGTAAATGCGGGGAAGAGGAATGTTATGGTCTTCGAAAGGGGTGAAGTCACAGAGTGTGAGGTGAAGCTGAACGGTCAGGCTATGGAGATCGTCAACTCTTTTAAGTATCTGGGCAGTGTGTTGAGTAAAGATGGGACTATGGATGAAGAAGTGCGGGAGAGGGTACAACAGGGGACGAGGGTTGTAGGAACGCTAAAAGCAGTAACAAGAAATAGGGTGGTCAGTATGGAAGTGAAGAAGTCCTTGCATGACAGTGTGGTAATCCCGACACTGACTTACGGAAGCGAAGCATGGACGTTGGTTGAGAGACTCAGACCAAGAGTGAGAGCAGTGGAAATGAATTACTTAAGGAGTGCGTGCGGAGTTACATGGAGGGATAGACAGACTAATGAGGAAGTAAGAAGGAGGTGTGGTGTGGAGGTAGATGTGCTGGAAAGTGTGAAAAGGAACAACTTGAGATGGTTCGGCCATATGGAACGTATGGAAAGCGAGAGAATGACTAAGAGGGTGTACGAGAGCGAGGTGGAGGGACAGAGAGGGAGAGGTAGACCGAATATGAGGTGGAAGGATGGAGTGAGGAAGTACATGAACGAGGGCGGTGCTGGTTGGGGGGAGGGGCGTCGACTGACTGGGGACAGAGGTGCAATCTCTCTCACTATTCTATCGCTACTACAATAATCAGTGTTCCTCGGAGCTTTCCCAGTGTATACCACCTCCTCTATGTAAGGTACGTAGTACCCGCCTTGCAACACAATCCCACCCCTACTCTGTGCAACTCTCCAACCCAAGAGTGAAACGTTATTCTCAGACTTTCTTCTATTCAACTGCTGAGCTCTGGAACTCTCTCCCAGAATCAGTTTTTCCCTCTTCCTATGACTTAAATTGCTTCAAACTCCGTGTGTCCAGGCATTTTAGCTCGAACATCCCTTGATTTCGGCCCTGTCACTCTCTGAAATCTGGGAGAGGCACTCGCTGCAGGGAGTTATGCCTTTTGTCTCCCTTATTCACATAGAAAAAAAAAAAAAATGAGACCATTGAAATATGCGTGAACCTTATATTTGAAGGAGTTGATCACTTTAGAGGTATGACTAAATCGGTGTTTAAGGATTTGTTTACATTAGTTACGAAAGATGGCTTATTTATTTTTGATAATGACTTATACAAAGAAATAGGAGTTTCGATGGGATCCCCATTGGGGCCGACCCTTGCCAATGTTTGTATGTGTCACCTAGAAAAGAACTTTATGAACCACTGCCCCGTAAATTTCAAACCTGTTTTGTACCGTAGGTATATAGACGACACCTTTGTCATTTTTAAAGAGGAAAGCCATGCTAATCAGTTCTTGGATTACATAAATACACAACACAAAAATATAGAATTCACCATGGAAAACGAAACTGATAGAAAACTATAATTTTTAGATATTACCATTGAAAAATGTAGAGATAAGCTTGTATTATCGGTGTATCGGAAACTCACTTTTTCTGGTTTAGGTACTAGTTTCTTTAGCTATTGTTCATATATTTTCAAAATTAACGCTGTACGTACTCTAATCCAAAGAGCTTACTCTCTTTCATCAACCTATGAATATTTTCACAGATTTTTTTTTTTTAAGGAAATGCTTTCAATGTAACGGATATACTGGTCAGTTATTTGATAAACTTTTAAATAAATTCCTTGGAAATGAGTATCAACCAAAACAACTCGTTCCCACTGTAAGCAAGGAGACAATCTATTTAACCGTGCCATATCTCGGTCAATTATCAAAGCATATTCAGAAAACTCTAAAAGATAATTTCTTTAAATGTTATCCTCAAATCAATTTGTACATGTAAATTCATTCAAAATTAACTCATTCTTTCATTTTAAAGACCGTATGCCGTACCGTCTGATCTGTGCTCATCGGTTATCTATAAATTTACATGCCCGAGTTGCCAAGCTGGGTATTTGGGGAGCACTTTTCGTGCCTTCAAAATTAGGACCGACGAGCACCTAGGTCAGTGGAGCAGAACAGGTCGTAGGCTGCAGTCGCCTCCTCACTCTGCAGTAAGGGAACACGCCGAATTGTGTAACGTTAGATTAAAAACAGATAATTTTGAAATTATAGACTCTTGCCAGAACAATAACTTGAGAACACTTGAATCCCTCTATATTAAAGTAAATAAGCCCCAATTAAATAACATGTTGTCTGCTACTCCCCTCTCTCTTGTGTAGTTATATAATCAAAATGTAAAGCTTGCATTACTTTCGTCATTTAATTCATATTTGTATTACAAAACTCCCAATGAAATATAAATATATCCACTTCCCTTTCTATTAATTGTGTAAGATTGTTTTTTAAACAAATTAGCAATATTATAGCAATTTATTTTAAGTGTTTAATTTTACTATTAGACCACTGATGATGGCGTAGTGTTTTATGCTGAAACGTTTGGATCCACTACAATGAAAATAAAGATGATGTTCGTTGCCTCGCTGGTAATTCTTTTCCTACTTATATTCTTATGATTAACAATTAGGTAATCTAGGAACAAAACAGCATGAGATTTTTCTTTGAATAGCAGTAGGGAGTCGTCGACGTAGCGGCGGTACAATATGGGTTTAAATGTAGAGGGACAATTATTATCTAACCATTTCTTCTCCCAATGACAGAGAAAAATATTTGCAAAAGTAGGACAGAGGCGCACCCATTGACACACCATCTATCTGTTTATAAACCTCATTATTAAAGATATAATGACAGTCTTTAACACAAGCACTTAATACACTTTTGAAGAACAATTTGTTCAAACCCAAATAACTCTGAACTCCACTGAACACTAAATCAATACACAGGTCTATGGTTTCATTAACTGGGACATTAGTAAATAATGAAGTGATATCGAAGCTACAAAGATGAGCAGAGGGCGGCATTTTTTTTTTTTTTTTTTTGTTTTTTTAAAGAGACAATGAACGGAGGAAGGAAAAACACAGATAAAACAAAAAGGTCCATGTGCCTAAAGGCATCCTCCATTCATAAAATGTTTGTAACAACTGGATTTAAACATTTGTAGATTGTAAGTTTGTGGAAAGCAATTCGAGGGAAGTGAATTCCAAAGAGTAGTAGCTCTGGGGATAAATGAATTCTGATAAGCAGAAGTTCTGCATTGTGGAGGAGAAAGTGTAAATTCATGGGCGCTCTCAGCCGCCCTAGTTCTACGGGGAAAGATGTGGAGAGGCGGCACAATTGAAGCAAGTTCCTCGGAACAATTGCTGTGAAAATATCTGTAGAATAATGCAAGGGATGCAACGTTTCTTCGTATGGATAATGTAGGAAGGTCCTGTGTGATTGCAGGGTTATTGATTAATCTAATAGCTTTATTTTGAATTTTGTCCAACTGCCTCAATGCAACCACTCCACTTCCACCCCACAGAGGTGAACAGTAATCCATCTGAGAACGCACATGAATTTTATATATCACGGCCAACTGCTCGTCAGTGAAGAATTCTCGAACTCTGTACAGGAGTCCCAGTTTTTTAGAGGCATTCTTAGCAATGCTTCTAACATAATGTGTCCAGCTCAAGTTAGTAGTTAATGTTACACCGAGAATGTCAATACTAGGGGAAGTGGGAATATTTACATCATTAAAAATATATGGGAGTCAGTGAAATTCTGTCGGTTAGAAAATTGAATGTACTTGGTTTTCTGTGCATTAAAGGAAACTAGATTCTTTTGTCCCCATCCATTAATTCTAGAAAAGTCCTGGTTCAGAGAAATTGCAGTGTTTATTTTTGAATTTATAAGATCGGGTTGGGTGAAAGAATTGGTAAATGTGAAGGAACTGTGGAGTGTTGAGTCATCTGCGTAGGAATGTATTGGATTATGAGTGGTAGATATGAGATCATTGATATGAATGAGGAACAGAATTGGGGCCAAAACTGATCCCTGGGGAACACCAGCATTTATTGAGTGAAATTGAGAATAAAGGCCATCTACCATTACACGTATTTTTCTGTTATGAAGATAAGAAGAAATTAGTGGAACTAATGATGCAAGGCCGTAGTGTGACATCTTCGACAATAAGGATTGATGCCAGACTCTATCAAATGCCTTTGATATATCCAGTGCTATTGTATGTGTTTCACCATGTTGGTCTGTAGCTTGGTTGATTTGATGCGTAAGAAGGCAAAGCATGTCTGCAGTTGATCGACATCGTCTAAAACCATATTGCCTATCACTGATTAATTTATTATTCTCAAGATGCTTAATTATGTGATTATTTAATATAATTTCAAAGACTTTACCAAGAGTGGAAGTTATAGCTATTGGTCTGTAGTTTGATGGACCTGAAGAGGCACCTTTTTAGGAACTGGATGGATGTTTGCTTCTTTCCAGGGTACTGGGAAGCATGAGGTATGAGTACACAGACGGAAATTTTTTGCCAATACAGGAGCGAGCACCAAGGAGCAATTCTTAAGTACTATTGGAGGAATTTCATCTGGACCAGGAGCCTTATCTACTGAGAGATTTTGCAAAATAGTTTTGACATGTCTGGTGTGGATCTTAAGTGAGGGAATTTCAGGCGAATTAAAATTAAGTACAGGGACATCTTGATTTATTTCATCTAAGGTTGAGTTGGTGGAGAAAATATCCGCAAGAAGGTTAGCTTTACCTCGTGGGTCACTTACAAGATTGCCAGTCGGAGATTTTAATGGTGGAATGGATGAAGCAGTAGTGAAGTTGGATTTAAATGAGTTAAGAGTAGACCAAAATATTTTGTTATCATTTGGATTATTTAGAAGTTTATTTGCCTGCTTGTGGAGAAAGTTTGATTTAGTTAGGTTTAATACAGTTTTGGCATGATTTCTGATGTTTCTAAAGTAATTAAAGGCTTCATATGTTTTTTATCTTGTGTATGCATTGTAGGCTATTGCTTTTTGTTCAGTTACTCTAGCACAATTATGGTCAAACCATTTAGGTGAATTAGATCTTTTACTGTACTTTTGATGAGGAATAAAAGTTTCCATTCCAATTTTTACAAAATCTTGTATGTGGCTCAAGGTGGAGTGTGTATCATTAGAAAAGAAAGAGGTCCAGGGAATATCAATAAAGAAACCTTGAAGACCCTCCCAGTCTGCCCTATCGTAATGCCATTTAGTCACCAAAACAGGTTCAGAGTGGGAAGGTGTGGTAGGTGATAGAAAGGTGGCCTGTATCAGACAGTGATCAGAAGATCCAAGCGGGGACCTCACTGTAACATCATAATTTTCTGAATTGGTTGTTAAAAATAAGTCCAGTAGGTGGGAATTATGATTAGGATTATCTGGTACACGGGTGGGTTGGTTGACTAGTTGAGTGAGATTAAATGAGTCTGCAAATAGCTCACATTCAAGACCAGCATCATCAGTCCTGGCTGAATGAGTGAGCCATTCAACATTATGGACATTAAAATCACCCAACACAATGATTTCAGAAGAAGCATTTAAGTTGAGGACACTGAGTTGTGAGGACAGAGAATCAAAAAGACTTTGCTCTGGAGGAGTATTTGGGGAACGGTAGATGCAACATATGTATTTAACTTTACCAGCAGAAATTAATTTGTATATAGAATAATCAAAATAGGGACAATTGAAACTAGTAACCTCCTCCAGGGCAATTTCAGATTTCAAGCAACATACACCTCCTTTAGGTCTGAAATTTTGGAGCAGTTGATAACCTGGAAAATTAAATCTAGACGTGTCAGATGTGGATGTTACTTGAGTCTCTGTCAAAAAAAGGAGAGTAGGGGATTCTGCTTGAAGAAATTGGTGTACAGAATTGATGTTAGAGTGAAGTCCCCTTATATTGCTAAAGAAAAAGCTGCACCGACGAGCAGCTTTGGGACGTTGCAATGCTCTTGACACAGTCGCATGATGACGACCGGGAGGGCCCTGTGTCAATGACCCAACCCTGCCGGGGGTGGATATCCGAGGGACCACCAGGTTTGCTCTTAACAATTGTACTGCCATATTTATTGGGTAAGGTGTATGGTGTTACATGTATGATATGTAGTGGGAAGAGTAGTGTTTTATGGATAGAGGATAGCAATGTAGGGCAATGTCGTGAAGTTGGATGTGTATGTTATATAAAGAGGGTTTTCCTGATACCCCTGATGTGTGAGGCAGAAAGATATGTATCCAGCTACCAAGGCCTGGGAGAGAAAATGGAATTCAGGCTATTCCCTGAGTCTCCCGAAACCTTGGCGGTAGTACTTCCCTGGGCGGGGCCAGAAAGCGAATTGAAAAATTCATATGCATTTTTAATTGTATACTCATTAACAGTGATTTTTGAAAGGATAGAGACTACAAATGTACTCAATAGATGCAGTATTGTAAGACTCCATTATAGGTCTAAGGGGGACATTTTTTTGGTTTGTGAACTTTCGGCAAGCCGTAAAGGGTAGCAAGGGATGAACCACTAGGTCTCATTGATTGAGCTGAATCTTCAGAGATATACTTCCGAAACTTACCAAGCGTTTAATGATTCTACATATCTTATCTTCAATTCTTAGACTAAGTTTAAAGATATCAACCTCAGGAACCTTAATTTTTTTTTTTTTTTTTTTTTAAATGTTATGCATTTTAGAAACATAATCTACAGTTATTTATTCAGTAATACAACACCTCTTCCTTTGTTTGGGCGGCACACAATCAAATCCTTATTCTTGCCAAGATTCTTCAAAACATTAATATCAGATATCGGTGAAAATCGGAGAGAGAACATTAAATCCTTTAAAGCCAAAAAACTCTTTACAGGCAATGTTACGAATACATCGAATCACTGAATTAAAATCATAGCCAGAGGCTAGCTTACACTTCTTTGAGTCTATGTATCATACTTTCAAACGAGGTGAAATATTTAAAACAGTTATGTTTATAAACTGGGAGGTTAAAATCCAATCCAAAAGACAACAAGAAAGATTTCCGGTCTGATAGTCTAACATTAGAATAATTAAATATGACTTTATCAGGGTCACAAGATTTAAGGGAAAAGTTAGCACCAAGTGTAAGAAGTTTTCTTTCATGAACCTTATTATCATTGTTGCGTAACAGCTTTATTTTACGTTTCACAAATGATCTTAAACAACAGAAGTCCAGACAAGAAACCGGAGTTCTAAGTGAATTACATGACTCTGTGAATGAAACCTGAGTTTTCTTTATATAATTTTCTTGGAACTTACTTTGCCAGGACTTATATAAATATGTGTTGTATAGGCTTTTCTTGTACAACTTAAATTTGATACATTTTGGAAACATATTATACATTTTGCAGCACCTTAGAAAATGTAAGTCAAGAGTCTTTTTTTTTCCTGTTTGGTAGAAAGCTGTTCATGGTTCTCCTTTTCCTTTACAATGTGCGGTTCCCCAAGAACAAACCTATATATCTTATATATATATATATATATATATATATATATATATATATATATATATATATATATATATATATATATATATGATTTCTGCAATTGACTTCGAACGTGGAAAACGTAGTACAAAGCACAAAGGAAATCAAGCAACAACAGTTCTAGTGACCCTTCTAGGTTGCTTGTCCTCCAAAACACTGAGGATCAACTGTCCAAACAGTGGTCTAGAGTGGGTAAGGGAACATTGGAAAGGGAATTACTGCCCTGGAACTAATGTCCGTGGCAGGATTAGGAAGTTAGTAGGGCACAGATGGGTTAGTAACTGAGGGAGGGGATAAAATAAAGTTATTCATTTACAAACGCAGTCAGTCGCGGGTTTGATGCGAGATATTTGTCTAGGCGGAGTTTAAATGAATCAACGGTGATGCAGTCTATAACGTTTCGAGGAAGCCCATTCCACAAGTTGACAACTCGATTGAAGAAGAAATTCTTAGATTTGTGTGAGTTAAAAGATTTACCAATAATTTTGCAACCGTTTCCCCGCGTGTAATTAGATTGGACGATAGTGAAGTACTTACTACAGTTCATATTGTCGATGCCTTTGATGATTTTGAACACTTGAATTAAGTCACCTCTTAATCTGCGCTGGGTTAAAGGAAATAGATTTAATTCTCTAAGACGCTCTTCATATGGTTTGTTCTTTAGGCTAGGTATCATTTTGGTAACTCTACGTTGAACTCGTTCTAGCTTGTTTATATCTTTTTGGTAATAAGGGCACCAGGATTGAACGCAGTATTCCAGAAGAGGGCGGACTAAAGAATTGTAAAGGGTTAGGATAACTTCTTTGGATTTATGCTCAAATGACCTGCCTATAAAGCCAATTATTTTGTTTGCCTTCTTAACAACTTCTGAACATTGTTGACTCGGTTTTAGGTTACTCGATATTGTTACTCCCAGATCGGTTTCTCTGTTTACATTCTTAAGCTGAGTGCCATTCATCGAATAGTTTGCTTTCTCATTTAGGTATCCGATATGTAGTACTTTACATTTATCCGCATTGAAACTCATTTGCCAAATTTGGGCCCAACATGACAATTTATCTAGATTGTGTTGCATATCGTCAACTTGTTCTTTCGAGAGTACGCTATTTGCAATTTTTGTATCGTCAGCAAATTTTGAGATTGTACAGGTGAGACCCTCATCTATGTCGTTGATGTAAATTAGAAAGAGAATTGGTCCTAGTACAGATCCCTGGGGTACCCCGCTACTTACATTGGTCCATTTAGATGCCTTACCGTTTATGACTACTCTTTGCTTTCTGTCGCTGAGCCAATTTTCTATCCATTTCAACACACCGTCTTGTATTCCATTCGCTTTTAGTTTTAGCAGTAAACGTTTGTGGGGAACTTTGTCAAAGGCCTTTTGAAAATCAAGGTATATAATATCTACAGCTTTACTCTCATCGTAGAGGTTGAGGATATCGTGGAAGAAGTCTAAGAGGTTTGTTAAACAGGAACGTTTTTTACGAAAGCCGTGTTGAGTATCTTTAAGTATGTTATTTTCCTCTAAGTGATTTACGAGTCTGTCTCGTATGACCGTTTCTAGCATTTTACATACAACTGAGGTTAAGCTAATTGAAACGATAGTTACTGGGTAGGGATTTGCTGCCTTTTTTGAATATCGGTGTTACGTTGGCTAGCTTCCACTGATCGGGCATAGTTCCAGACTGCAAGGATTTATTGAATAGTAATGTCAGTGGTTTGGAGAGCTCATCCTTAGCTTCCTTTAGAACTCTAGGCGAGATTGTATCAGGTCCAGGCATTTATTTACCTTGAGTTTATCTAAACAATTCAATACTTCTCTCTCTGTAACGGTGATATTGCTTAGAACATCTGAATTATCAATCTGAATCGGCGATGGTGTAGGGATATCACTGAGGTCTTCTGTTGTAAAAACTGATGCAAAGAAGGTATTGAGGGCATTACTCATTAGTACTTCGTCTTTGGTGTATTCTCCATTTTCATCGACTAACGGTCCAACAGTTGAAGTAACTACTTTTTTCTTTCTGATATAACTATAGAATTCTTTCGGGTTTATTTTACTTTGATTCGCAATATGTAACTCTAAGGTCTTTTTACTTTGCTTAATTAACTTTTTGGCTTTACGTCGTAGCTCTACAATTTTCAGCCGTTCTTCGTCATTTTGTGAGGATTTTAATCTATCATTAGCAAATTTTTTAGCAAGCAGGCAGTTTGAAATATCTTTATTCCACCATTTGGGCTTATTATTATGGCCTGGACGCCGTATTTTCGATGGTATGCAGTCTTGCACTGCTTTTAGGTAAGTGGCTTCGAATAACTTCCAAGATGTATTTATGTCGTTATTGTGAATTAAAAGGCTCCAGTCAGTTTCTTTAAACATAGCTCTAAGTTTATGGAAGTTTGCTTTCTTGAAATTAGGGACTTTTTCGATGCTACTATTTGGTTCGTTACTAGTAAACTTTAAAGTGAAAGTTATCGTACGATGGTCGCTGTTACTGAATTCATCACCAACATTCAAATTCTCTATTAATTCTTCTTTTGTTGCAAGTACAATGTCAAGAACGTTATTACCAGGGGTTGGCGTTCGAACAAATTGATAAAGCGAACTCTCTTGCAAGTTCGTATACAAGTCATGTCCGGAGTGTGAAGTAAGAGTATCGCCCCACTTGGTCACAGGTAAATTAAAGTCGCCAAAAATTACGGTATCTTGTGAGTTACTTACATCTGCAATTTGTTCGTAAATTTCTCGGTCAGTTTGCACTGATTGAGCTGGAGGTCTGTATATTAATGCAAGTATTATTTTTGTACCTTTATTATTCTTTATTAGCACAAAAGATGCGTCGACGTTCACAATTTGAGGTTTTGACAAGAGGGTAGGGTTAAGACTTTCTTTGATATAAAGTAAAACGCCACCTCCATTTCGATTTATTCGGCTTTTCTCAAACATTACATAACCGGGAAGTGAATACTCTGCTAAAAAGTCTCTATCTTCTGTATTGAGCCAAGATTCTGTTATGCCAATCACATCATAATTTTCTGTAAACACTAGCTCCTCTAAATCTGAAAATTTATTGCATATGCTACGAGCATTTGCATAGAAAACCTTTAAATTTGTTATTTTAGAACTCACGGAACGCTCTTTAATAATATTTTTGGTTCTTGTCGGATCTACATTTATGTTCATGGCTGTCCTCGGTCCTCGCTGTCTTCGGTCCTTATCGCTGGTGGTCCTCGGTTGCCTCTGTTTTTTTCTTGGCGTTGGATGATTTATGTCACTGCTGCTTCTTCTCGGATGGCGTTTTTTTATCCATGGCTGCGGACTGCTTCGTGTAGGAGACGACCCATACGTGCTGAACCCACAGGGTTTAGATGAGTGCCATCCTTGCGGAACAGAGTAGGCTGGTTGTAGAAGTTGTCCCAGAGGTTGATGAATTCAACTTCTTCCCTCAGACACAAATATTTTAGTCGGCTATTTGTGCTGAAGGCCTTGTCGTAGAATTTGTCAGGTGCGTCGATCTTGGGGAGAATGCCTGAGATGATGATATTCCTTGACTTGTTTTTGTAGTGCTGGATCATCTTGCGATATTTCTCCATCAACTCTTCGGATCTGGTGCGCATGACGTCATTTGAACCAGCATGGATGACAAAAAGGGTATTTTCATTTGCATCCTTTGTGGTATCTTCGAAGGCTTCCACAATGTCGTCCAGTCCAGCTCCTGGGATGCAAAATCTTTTTCGTTGATTTGGGACTCTGTCGCAGAACTCTTTGACCTGTCCTCGTAGGATGGAATCCCCAACGAGGGGATCACAAGTCCCCAGGGGGAGGGACCATAAATGCCCCCACACCCGACCGACCATCCCCTGACGACCCCACACAATTACCTGGACCTCGGCCTGTTACTCTTTATATTAATTTCTGCAACATTCGTGGACTTTCCTCTAACTTTCACTTTGTTGAGCACCATCTCTCCTCCTACAAACCTGATCTTCTCTTCCTCACCGAAACTCAGGTGTCTGTAGCAACATCCAGCAGCCCCTTCTCTGTATCCTCCTACTTTCTCTATCCTAGTTTCAAAGCCAAAGGCGGATGTTGTGCATATGTGCACAACAAACTCACTTGCTCTCGTGTTCCCGGTTTCGACTCCTCTGAATTCTCAACTTTATGGCTCAAACTTTCCTGTCATTCTCTTACTAAATATTTCTGTGCTGTCTATCTTTCCCCTAACTCTACCAACTTTCCCAAATTCTTTGACTATCTAAACTCTACAGTGGAACACATTCTATCCATTTCTCCTTTCTCAGAAATCTCCATCTTAGGAGATTTCAACGTTCACCACCGCCAATGGCTCTTCTCTCACACTACTGATCCACCTGGTGAACAAGCCTACGTCTTTTCTATCCTAAATTACCTAGAGCAGTTAGTTCAGCAACCCACCCATATCCCGGATCGCATCGGAGATCGGCCCAACATTCTTGACCTGTTTCTAACTTCTAACCCTTCTTCTTATACTGTTGATCTTTTCTCTCCTTTGGGCTCCTCCGACCATAAACTTATCTCTGTCACCTGTCCTATCTCTCCAGTACGGCCACCCGATCCTCCTAGCCGGCGGCGCTTGTGGCACTTTCGCGCTGCCGACTGGGAGGCTCTTTGGCAGTACTTCTTTGATTTCCCATGGAATGATTTCTGCTTCCGTGGCCGAGGACCCTTGGAGAGTGCTGAACGCATTACCGAGGTAATCCTATCGGGCATGGAAGCATACATTCCATTCTCTTTCTCTCAGACTAATGCAAAAAAATCTTGGTTTACTCACACCTGTTCTACTGCTGTCCGCAATAAGGAGGAAGCATTCAAACGGTACCGACGCCTTAAAACTCAAGACTCTCATTCTTCATATGTTTCTGCCCGGAATCAAGCCAAATCTGTTCTTCGACTTGCCAAACACTCTTTCATCAATAATAAATGCACTGAACTATCCAACTCTAGCTCTTCCCAAGCTTTCTGGCATCTAGCCAAAAACCTCTCCAACACTTTCTCTTCCTCGTCTTTCCCTCCCCTTTCCCACTCTGATGGCACAACCATCACTTCTTCCTCTGACAAAGCTAAACTTTTCACTCAAACTTTTGCTAGAAACTCTACCTTGGATGATTCCGGTGCTATTCCTCCCTCTCCGCCCTCTTCTCTCTTACTTATGCCTAATATCCTAATCTCTTCAAAAGATGTACTTTCTACCCTCTCTGGGCTTAACACTAATAACGCGTACGGTCCGGACGGTGTTCCTCCTGTTGTTCTCAAAAACTGTGCTTCCGTGCTGACTCCCTGCCTAGGCAAACTCTTTCGTCTCTGTCTATCCTCTAACGTCTTCCCTTCATGCTGGAAGTTTGCTCACATTCAACCTGTCCCAAAGAAGGGTGACCGCTCTCAACCCTCCAACTATCGTCCAATTCCTCTCATTTCTTGTCTTTCTAAAGTTTTTGAAACTATTCTTGCTTCCAAATTTCTTAAGCATTTCTCTTCTCATAATCTGCTCTCAGATCGCCAGTATGGCTTCCTTAAGGGTCGCTCTACTGGTGATCTTCTTTCATATCTTACTAACTCTTGGTCATCCTCCTTTCGGGACTTCGGTGAGACTTTTTCTATTGCACTAGACATATCGAAAGCCTTCGATAGAGTCTGGCATAAATCTTTAATTTATAAACTACCCTCCTTCGGTTTCTATCCCTCCATCTGTGCCTTTGTTTCTAATTTCCTTTCCGGCCGTTCCATAGCCGCGGTTGTGGACGGCCATTGTTCACTTCCTCACCCTATAAACTCCGGTGTTCCTCAGGGCTCTGTCCTATCTCCTATTCTCTTTCTAATTTTTATAAATGATCTCCTTAACTGTACCTTAATTCCCATCCATTCATACGCAGACGACTCAACCTTACACTATTCCATTACTTTTTCAGAACGCCCCAGCCAGCAATCCCTCAACGACAAACGTAATGAAGCCATACAACTCTTAAATTCTGATCTAAATACTATTTCCAATTGGGGCAGAGAAAACCTTGTTAACTTTAATGCTTCCAAAACCCAATTTCTCCATCTATCTACCCGTCAGGTTCTCCCAGCGGACTATCCCTTATTCTTCAACAATACAAAAATCAACCCTTCATCTTCTCTCAATATTCTTGGTGTCTCTTTTTCTTCTGCTCTCATTTGGAAGGACCATATTACCAGTCTTGCTAAGGCAGCCTCCCAGAAGCTGGGTGTGCTCAACCGCCTTAGGGGGTTCTTTTCCCCTGCACAGCTTCTTGCTCTGTACAGGGGCATAGTGCGCCCTTGTATTGAGAATTGTTCACATGTGTGGGGAGGTTCCTCTCACACTGCTCTCCTAGACCAGGTTGAAAGGAAGGCCTTTCGTATCATTAACTCCCGTCCACTCACCAACTCTCTGCAATCTCTCTCTCTCCGCCGCAATGTTGCATCTCTCTCGCTATTCTATCGCTACTATAATAATCAGTGTTCCTCAGAGCTATCCCAGTGCATACCACCTCCTTTACGTAGGGCACGTGGTACCCGTCTTGCAACTCAATCCCACCCCTACTCTGTGCAACTCTCCAACCCAAGAGTGAAACGTTACTCTCAAACTTTCTTCTACTCAACAGCTGAGCTCTGGAACTCTCTCCCAGAATCAGTTTTTCCCGCTTCCTATGACTTAAATTGCTTCAAACTCCGTGTCTCCAGGCATTTTAGCTCGAACGTCCCTTGATTTGGGCCCTGTCACTCTTTCAACTATGGGGCAGGCACTCGCTATAGGCAGTTATGCCTTTTGCCTCCCTCAATCACATAGAAAAAAACAAAAACAAAAAAACTTACACTATTCAACTAGTTTTCCAGAACCCCCCAACAAGCAAGCGCTCAAAAAATCATGCAAAGATGCCATAAAACACCTAAATTCTGACCTATCAACCATTTCCATTTGGGGCAAAGAAAATCTTGTTACTTTCAATACTTCCAAAACCCAATTTCTCCATTTATCTACCCATAAAAAACTCCCACAGGACTATCTCTTATACTTCAACAACACAAAAATCAATCCTTCATCTTCTCTTAATATTCTTGGTGTCTCTTTTTCTTCTGTGCTCACTTGGAAGGACCATATTACCAGTCTTGCTAAGGCAGCCTCCCAGAAGCTGAGTGTGCTCAACCACCTCAAGGGGTTCTTTACCCCTGCATAGCTTCTTGCTCTGTACAGGGGCACAGTGCATCCTTGTATTGAGTTTTGTTTCTATGTGGGGGGAGGATCCTCTCACACCGCACACCTAGACAAAGTAGAAAGGAAGGCCTTTCGTATCATTAATTCCCATCCATTCACCAACTCTCTGCAATCTCTCTCTCTTCGCCACAATGTTGCATCTCTCTCCCTATTCTATCGCTACTACAATAATCAGTGTTCCTCAGAGCTCTCCCAGTGTATACCACCTCCTCTACGTAGGGTACGTGGTACCCGTCTTGCAACACAATTCCAACCCTACTCTGTGCAACTCTCCAACCCAAGAGTGAAACGCTATTCTCAGTCTTTCCTCTATTCAACTGCTGGGCTCTGGAACTCTCTCCTAGAATCAGTCTTTCCCTCTTCCTATGACTTAAATTGCTTCAAACTCCGTGTGTCCAGGCATTTTGGCTCGAACGTCCCTTGATTTTGGCCCTGTCATTCTTTCAACTCTGGGGGAGGCACTTGCTACGGGCAGTTCTGCCTTTTGTCTCCCTCACTCACATCGAAAAAACAAAAAACAAAAAAACATAAGAGTAACAATAAACTAATATATAGATATATTGCAAATATTTACCCTTTGAGTACCAGCGACGTATGCTGTATTTCATACTAGTTACATTTTGACATTATTATGCAGCTTAGAAAGGATCTGTGGTAGTACAAAATGATTGGTTGAGGTAGTTTGATGCATTATTATTGCTAGAGGGCCTTCATTAGCTGAATAAAATCGTTTAATAGTTGCCAGAATATGATGTAAAGGAGGTCCCTGGTGTCGAATGGGCTAAAGCTACATGAAATGAACAAGTTAAACAAAAAAGGATGGGCGAGGAAATAATACAATCCATAAACGTACGTATAGGCTACACCATGGAGATAATATAATGTGCAGCAAATGGCAAGGAGGGAACAATATGGAAACAGTGACAATTAGACACCCAGGCCACACACTAGGGGAAGGAACAAATATGGGGTGTGTATGGATATTAGACACCCAGGCCACACACTAGTTGAAGGAACAAATATGGGGTGTGTATGGATATTAGACACCCAGGCCACACACTAGGGGAAGGAACAAATATGGGGTGTGTATGGATATTAGACACCCAGGCCACACACTAGGGGAAGGAACAAATATGGGGTGTGTATAGATATTAGACACCCAGGCCACACACTAGGGGAAGGAACAAATATGGGGTGTGTATGGATATTAGACACCCAGGCCACACACTAGGGGAAGGAACAAATATGGGGTGTGTATGGATATTAGACACCCAGGCCACACACTAGGGGAAGGAACAAATATGGGGTGTGTAACTGTGTATGGATATTCATTCACACAAGCATTAAGGGCAGATGGTGGATTTTTCTGGCCCACCTTCTCCCTCTTGCTTAGCCTCCATTAGTTTTCAGATTAAAAGACGTTCGGCCCATTAGTTTGGCGATTTTAAGACTTTTTGCATAATTTCTTTGTCAATATCAAGACATTTCGGGCCATTTAGGTGTCAATTATTTCTTGACAAGCGATAACGAGATTGTAATTTAGCAGGAATCGGCCTTCGGCCGGAACATTTGTCAACCGAAAAATGTACAAATTTATCTTGAAGGGGGTTCTTGGGGTGTTAATATTAAACTTGATGGAGGTCTAGGGAGGAAACGAAACATATAATATATAGATCAATTAATAGGTAAACATATAATATATAGATCAATTAATAGGTAAACATATAATATATAGATCAATTAATAGGTAAACATATAATATATAGATCAATTAATAGGTAAACATTTAATATATAGATCAATTAATAGGTAAACATATAATATATAGATCAATTAATAGGTAAACATATAATATATAGATCAATTAATAGGTAAATTTATATACATATATATAGATCAATTAATAGGTAAACATTTAATATATAGATCAATTAATAGGTAAACATATAATATATAGATCAATTAATAGGTAAACATATATGCCCATCCCTCCTTAACCCCTTCATTACCGGTGCCGTCCCTTTAACTATATTCAGGCTAGTATTAGAAGATTTTATTCAGTTTAAAAGGGGCCTCCAGCAACCAACAAGCATCCGACTATCTAACTTAACCCTTTTTACTACCACAGATCCTTCTTAAACTACCCAAAAACGACTAAATTTAGCTAGAATATAATACATAAACGTTGCCGGTAAGGAAGGGGTTAAGGGGAGATTTCCACTTGAGGGATTTTTATATTTACCCCTTTCTCGCTCATGTTTAGCCCCATTGTTTTTGAGATTTTAAGACGTTCACCCCGTTAGTTTGGCGATTTTAAGAACTTTCGCCCCATTTATGTCACTTTTAAGACCTTTCCTGTCATTTAGGTGTCGTTTTTTTCCTGGCGAGCGATAGCGAGCCTGTAATTTAAGAGGAATTGGCCTTCGGCCGGGAAATTTTTCTACCGAAAAATGTACACATTTATCTTGAAAGGGGGTCAAGGGGGTGTAATTTCAAGCTTGATGGAAGTCTAGGAAACACACTAAAAACCTCCCCTTAATGGAAGTAGTCAGGGTAGAGAGGGCGAATATCTTCGAGAGTTGTAGTAGGATGAGAGAAAAACATATATTTATGCTTTATTTACGGTACCTTTCAGTACAAGCCCCAGCACTCAGGGGTACGTTGTAGTTGAAGGTCATGCAGGTACAAACATATGTTATAGACTAATTAACCCCTTCTGTACCGGCGACGTATTTTGCATTTTATTCTGACAACTATTAGACGATTTCATTGAGTTTAAAAGGTGCCTCCAGCAATTAACAGGCATCAAACTATCTCACTTAACCTATTTAACTGCCACAGATCCTTATTAAGCTGCACAAAATCGTCAAAATATAGCTAAAATATAACTAAGAAGACGTCGCCGGCACAGAAGGGGTTAAAGATTATTCAACGATTATGCTAAGGACGTTATGGGGGGTCACCTGCTTTTTTTCCTTACTTTTCTCTTTTTCTCTGGCTTTTATCCATTCGGCCCCATTCAGCCTACTGTTTGAAGACGTTTACCCCCATCCAGTAGTCAATATTTTCCTGGCGAGCGGTAGCGACCAGGAAATATATATTTTTGTTTTGGCAGCAAGCTAAATTTGTAAATTTTTCGATAGAAAAATTTCTCCGGCGAAGCCGGATTTCTCCATACATTGCTGGCTCGCTATCGCTCGCCAGGAAGAAATCGACACCTGGATGGGGATAAACGTCTTAAAACAGTTGGCTGAATGGGGCCGAATGGATACAAGCCAGAGAAAGAGAGAAAAGGAGAGAAAGATAAAACAAAGCCGGTGATCCCCCTTAAGAACGAAAGCTATAACGTGAACATGTAGCGAACACGAACATTTGTACTGTAATGTACATTGGCCTCATCCACTCTACCACCAGTCCCAGTCCTTAAGGGGGTATAGTGGTTATTGCTTGGTTGATATAGTGACTCATTCATTTATGGTTTAGTTTCCTCTCGCTAGACCTCCATCAAGCTTAGAAAAAACACCCCATACATCCCCCTGCAAGATAAATTTGTAATTTTTTTTGGTAGAAAAATGTTCCGTTCCTCATAAAATTGCAGGCTCGCTATCGCTCGCCAGGAAAAAATGGATACCTAAATGGTACGAAAGGTCTTAAAATTGAAAACGAAAGGTGTTAAAATCGCCAAACTATTGGGCAAACGTTTTAACATCTAATAACCAATGGAATTAAACACGAGGGGGAACCAGAAAACCTGGCCCTCCCCCCTTAACGTGTGTGACCCTTGTGCCCCTCACTACGCCTTATTTCCCCCTCCCCTCCCTCTCCCCCTAGACCCCTTACTATTCCCAGGCCGGCCACCACCCCTCTTAGTACTCCTTTTATTAAGGGGAGATATCCACTGGAGGGATTTTTTTCTTGACCCCTTTCTCCCTCATGCTTAGCCCCATTGTTTTTCTAATTTTAAGACGTTTGCCCCATTATTTTGACGATTTTAAGGACTTTCAACCCATTTCTGTTAATTTTAAGACCTTTCGTGCCATTTAGGTGTCGATTTTATCCTGGCGAGCGATAGCGAGCCTGTAATTTAAGAGGAACCGGCTTACGGCCGGGACATTTTTCTACCGAAAAATGTACAAATTTATCTTGAAAGGGGGTCTAGGGGATGTAATTTCAAGCTTGATGGAAGTCTGAGAAACACACTAAAAACCTTAACTTTTTGGGCGATTTTTGCATGTATTCATTATTTTTCTAGTTTCCTCAATAGACCTCCATTAATTAAAAAAACAAAAAAAATTAGATCCCCCTTCTAAATTAATTTGTAAATTTTTCGGTAGAAAAATGTCCCGGCCGAAGGCCGGTTACTCTTAAGTTACAGGCTCGCTATCGCTCGCCAGGATAAAATCGACACCTTAATGGCACGAAAGGTCTTAAAAGTAACAGAATGGGGCGGAAATTCTAAAAATCGCCAAACTAATGGGGCGAATATCTTAAAATCTCAAAAGCAATGGGGCTAGACATGAGGGAGAAAGGGGTCAAGAAAAAATTCCCTCAAGTAGAAATCTCCCATTAATCAATTTCTAGAGCCTCCTAGAGATGAACAACGGATAACCTTGACTCGCCCTCCCTGCCTCCCACTCGTAAAAAGATTGTAAACACACAGTGGTGGTAGACTGGTGTTGGGTGTTCATAAAGTGAGGCAACTCGGGCAAGTCAGTCAGTCAACCACTAGCGCGCCACTAGAGAGGACGGTGGTAGGCTTATAGTGACAGTGCAGTGAGCAGGCTATATTCGTAAACGGGTAGCAGGGAGTTGAGAGTCTTGCATCACACGAGAACTAACACATTGAGTCTAAGCGTTTGTTTATGCACTTTAGAGAACTTGATACCACACAACTCTCTCTCTCTCTCTAAAGGCTACAATATACATTTTAAAGTTTAGCCGCTTTCTGCTGGTTTGGTGCTAGAGGCGGCATGTTTGATAAGCATGCATGTTCTTAAGTCTGTAGGAAGGTTACGGCTATCGAACAAGCACTAATAATGGAACTAATTGTTAATTACGAAAACAAAACAATAATTTATGTTGAACAGTATTAGACAACAATAAACATTCACACATTGCTATTGTGTATGGGGATGGTGTAGGAAAATTGCTGCCACTCCTACACCTAATGTAGACTATAGAATTATTCGAGTGTTAATATATGAACAAACTATGTAAAAAGGGTGTAGCCAAACCTCCTAAGAACGAAGTGTAAATAATTGGAACTGAACGCTGTTTATGAAAAATACAATGCAGAAAGTGTGTTGTTAATACTATTTCGAACAAAGTATAAGGAATAGGATGTGTTTTTATTTGTGACAGAAAACTTGATACCACATGGTTTCTGAATTGATTTGCTCCACTGGGGTAAAGCTTAAGCCTATACGGTCGATGGGTACAATTAACTAAGCTAAGATGAACTCACGCCATTTATATAATTAATATGAAGGGAACCCTTGCTTAAGAATTTACTCATCTCATCCATAAGGTAAGTCATAAACAAAGTAGACATCCAACTTGTGGGGAAGCTTGGAAATATGTGAAGAGTAGTAGGAGAAAATCTGCATAGCTTTCAGTGCTTGCGTATGACATGCGTATTTATATATTTTTTCCTATGTGCATGAAGGAGACAAAAGACAACGCTGCCTGTAACAATGGTTCCCCCAAGGTTGAAAAGGTAATAGAGAACCAAAATCAAGGCACATTATTGGTAATTTAGGTGTTGGAAAGAAGTGTGGTGTGGTGTGCTTGTTAAGTATAATGACATGTATAGGAGGAGGAAGTGTTTGCGAGGTTAAGCTGGATTACTCTCCGTGTAGGTGATGCACAAATAGAAACAGTGAGGGAAGCCAGGCAAATTAAATAGTAGTTCCAGCAACTACTTAAAATATGCCTATGTGGCCTCCCCTGGGTACTGCCTTGCTCGATTGGTGTCTGCAATCCCCCAAGTTTGATGATTTCATTGCGTGGCAGATTCCCAGACTTAGTTTTAAATATATAGTTTATTTGTCCATTAGTTAATTATATATCGTAATGTACAAGTGAATAACATCCATACGTAGTATCTTAAATCTGTTACTAAAAGTTCAAAGTAGGTTTCATCCAATCGCAAACACAATCATTCTGTTATTGCAACATGCACCACGGGCCGATACTGGGAAAACATGAAATAGGTAAACTGTTGCTTCTTAGTAAGCATTAACAGAAGTGACTCGTAGGAGGATATAACTGCGTAGCCAACAGTACTATGTATCACATGGGTGTTTATTTGATGATTTCGTTGTGTGACAAATTCACAGCATTAGTTTTTAATGCACAGCAAAATAGTCAAATTGCAGGATGGACCTCAAAGTAATAATATTAATAATTGAGCATGTGCATAGTGTACAGTATATATTATCTCTTTTAATATGACGAATGCAATAAGTACAATCAAGTTATTTACCCTATACATATTATACACCAGGGAAGATTAAAGCAGGTAAAGATTGCTTCCTATAACCAGTATCAACCGTCACTGACGCTGATACTGGGAACACAGGAAGGACGAAAGGCGTTGCTTATCATTAACCCATACACACATTCGGTAATGAAATTATAACAAAGGAGATAGAAATAAATAGTGGTGTTATTATTATCTGATTTAAAACTTACGCTTATTAATGTTTGCTACAGATCCGTACAATGCTGTGAACAATTAAATGCGGTTTTATGTACCGCGAAAGTCAGAATAACTCATATAAATATATAAATATATATATATATATATATATATATATATATATATATATATATATATATATATATATATATATATATATATATATATATACCGGTATATATATTATATATATATATATATATATATATATATACCGGTATATATATATATATATAAACTTCAAGGTACTGTATTGACAAGTCTTCGTATTTAGGAACAAGTATTTAACCTTAGTCTGAGAACCTTGAACTAGAGATCCCATAGTAAGTACTCTAGGATCTTTACCTTGAACCGGACAAAATCAATCTCTCAGTTGAAACATAGGAAACTTTAAATTCTTGATAATAATAATTGTCTAATCAGTGGTAGCGTGATTACAGTGAACGGTTAACGGCAACAATAATCAGTGGTAGCGTGATTACAGTGAACGGTTAACGGCAACAATAATCAGTGGTAGCGTGATTACAGTGAACGGTTAACGGCAACAATAATCAGTGGTAGCGTGATTACAGTGAACGGTTAACGGCAACAATAATCAGTGGTAGCGTGATTACAGTGAACGGTTAACGGCAACAATAATCAGTGGTAGCGTGATTACAGTGAACGGTTAACGGCAACAATAATCAGTGGTAGCGTGATTACAGTGAACGGTTAACGGCAACAATAATCAGTGGTAGCGTGATTACAGTGAACGGTTAACGGCAACAATAATCAGTGGTAGCGTGATTACAGTGAACGGTTAACGGCAACAATAATTAAATCTGTTATCGGTCTCGTAAAGTACCGTCTTGCATCCTTCGCGGGTACGTATGATAGAAGTTGCTTAAGGGGAGATGGGTTGTTTTTATGGTCCACCTTCTTCCTCATGTTTAACCCCATTACTTCTCAGATTTTATGACGTTCGGCCCATTAGTTTTTACGATTTTAAGACTTTTCAACCCAATTCTTTGTCAATATTTAGACTTTTCGTGTCATTTGGGTGTCGATTTTTTTCCTGCCGAGCGACAGCGAGCCTGCATGTAATTTAAAAGGAACCGGCCTTCGGCCGGCAAAGCTTTCAATCGAAAAAAATACAAATTTAACTTGGCCGGGTGTATTTTTTTAAGCGTGATGGTGGTCTAGGGAGGAAACTAAAAAATATATAAAATGATTCATAAATGATTCATAAATGATTCATAAATGATTCATAAATGATTCATAAATGATTCATAAATGATTCATAAATGATTCATAAATGATTCATAAATGATTCATAAATGATTCATAAATGATTCATAAATGATTCATAAATGAGGAAATAAATACCGGTACGTCCATCCCACCTTAAGGGGGGTGACCTGCTTTATTTCTCTCCTTGTCTCTCTTTCTCTGGCTTGCATCCATTTGGCCCCATTCAGCCTACTGTTTTAAGACGTTTATCCCCATCCAGGTGTCAATTTTTTACTGGTGAGCGGTAGCGAGCCAGCATATTTTTTAAAACATTTTGACAGCAGGCTAAATGTGTACATTTTTCGATAGAAAAATGTCCCCGGCGAAGCCGGATTTCTTCATATAATGCTGGCTCGCTATCGCTCGCCAGGAAGAAATCAACACCGAGATGGGGATAAACGTCTTAAAATAGTTGGCTGAATGGGATCGAATGGATACAAGCCAGAGAAAGAGAGAAAAGGAGAGAAATAAACACAAAGCAGGTCACCCCCCTTAATATATGCTCCGAAGAACCAGTTTTGTTATTCTCTTTTGGGAGCATTTATACGCCTGTAAAAGGGGACAACTAAACTGAACAGAATAATGTACAAATCTAGGCTCTTTATTTTGTGTTCGACAATTCCTATTATCCGTCTGCTTAATGCGTAACAGATCCTATAAAGCCGGTATCACACGAGAGCATTTATAGTCAACATTCGATGATCAATATTTTTGTGGCAACATTTCTGGAATATTTTGCACTGGTGTCGGAAACTAGACTGCTGGTGGATGAATTAAGGTAACCGAAATACTTCAAATGTTGACCTCATAAGCTGCCAGACCAGTGTTGAACAGGGAAAAAGCGCTCGTGTGATACCAGCTTAAGGGGAGATATCCACTTGAGGGATTATTTTCTTGACTCCTTTCTCCCTCATGTTTAGCCCCATTGTTTTTCTAATTATAAGACGTTTGCCCCATTATTTTGACGATTTTAAGAACTTTCAACCCATTTCTGTCAATTTTAAGACCTTTCGTGCCATTTAGGAGTCAATTTTATCCTGGCGAGCGATAGCGAGCCTGTAATTTAAGAGGAACCGGCTTGCAGCCGGGACATTTTTCTACCGAAAAATGTACAAATTTATCTTGAAAGGGGCTCAAGGGGGTGTAATCTTAAGGTTGATGGATATCTAGGGACCAAACTAAAAACCTCCCCTTAACAATGACTTCTATCAATCACACGGCAAGGTAGGTCATTTTACTTAGCTAATGACCCCTAGCGACTAAAGCAGGTATCACACGAGCGCTTTTACTCTCAACATTCATCCTCAACACTGGTCTGGCAGCTTATGAGATCAACAATTAATATATTTCTTTGGCCTAAATTCATATATCATCAGTCTAGTTCCGATACCAGTGCACACTATTCCAGAAATGTTGCCAGAAAAATGTTGATCATAGAATGTTGACTATAAAAGCTCTCGTGTGATACCTGCTTAAGGGGAGGAAGACCGTTTGTTTGGTCTATTAATTAATTTATTCATATATATTTGTTTTAGTTTCCTTCCTAGACCTCCATCAAGCTTAGAAAAACACCCCCTAGACCTCCCTTCAAGATTTATTTGTACATTTTTCGGTAGAAAAATGTCCCGGCCGAAGGCCGGTTCCTCTTAAAATTGCAGGCTCGCTTTCGCTCGCCAGGAAATAATTGATACCTAAAGGGCACGAAAGGTCTTAAAATTAACAACGAAATGGGGGGAAAAGGTGTTAAAATCGCCAAACTAATGGGCCGAACGTCTTATAATTTCAAAACTATTCAAACAATCTCGTGGGTGACACTGGGAACGAGGGCCCTATCGGCTAAGTGCTAAACTAGGAAAGACTTCCTAGAGTCATTTAAGGGGAGATGGGCCTTTTTTCTGGTCCCCTTTCTTCCTTATGCTTATCCCCATTAGTTTTGAGATTTTAAGACGTTTGTTCTATTAGTGTGTTGATTTTAAGACCTTTCGCCCCATTTCTTTATCAGTATTAAGATCTTTTGTGCCCTTTAGGTATCACTGGCGAACGATAGCGAGCCTGTAATTTTGGGGGAATCGGCCTTCGGCCGTGATATTTTCTACCAAAAAATGTACAAATTCATCTCGAAAGGGGATCTAATGGATTTTTTTAAAAAGTTTGATGGAGGTCTAGGGAGGAAACTAAAACAATATATGAATATAGAAACATGTAGAACCCCCAAAATATACACTGTTTCCTTAACTAATGAGTTGATGGTTCCGAGGGGAGCTAATCTCAAAGTTAATTGAGCAAGTTATAGGCAATTGATCAAAAGACACCGACTATAATATTATGGGTCCTTGGGTGTGCTGGACCTGGTGCCAATGATTGCAGTACACTCGGATGCCATAGGGTGGCATTCTTAATTAAACAATTATTTCTCTTCCCAACGAAAATTGTGGGGATGAGTGTTGTTTATAGAAATTACACAGATTAGCACTCTCATGTCTGAAGCTAGCGTCATTTTTCAAGCTATTTCGTCCATTAACTGCTCTGCGAAGGGAAAGATTTGTTTAGGAATACCAGCCATAGCCTCTAGCCCGCTCATAAGAATCCGTGGACCCCTTCTGTTTTTCTTTATGCAATTATAACCATCTGGATTGATTATTGGAGAGAACTTGCTTGTATATCAATATTATATCTTATTTTGTAGTTGATGTACAGACAAATATATTTATAAATGCGTTTCCAGAGATATACTTTAATTATTAGAAATAGGCGAAGTCCAGGAATGTTTATGAGTGGCCTAGAGACTATGGCATCCGAGTGTATTTTACTGGAATGAAACTATGTCGATTATTTTTAAAACCAATGGACCACTTGCGATTTTCAGGCTATATGGAAGTTGGAGCTGTAGACATCGATATTTAGCAGAATTACCAACTAAAATATGGATGTAGTGCATTTATATATACACATCAAATATGGATGTAGTGCATTTATATATACACATCAAATATGGATGTAGTGCATTTATAAACCCATTAAATATGGATGTAGTGCATTTATAAACCCATTAAATATGGATGTAGTGCATTTATAAACCCATTAAATATGGATGTAGTGCATTTATAAACCCATTAAATATGGATGTAGTGCATTTATAAACCCATTAAATTAAATGTATAATACTTTCCATCCATCAGAAACTTACCTCATTATTGCATTTCTGTTGTATATCGATGTTTACGGCTTCGACTTCCTTATAGCCTGAAACTTGCAATGGGTCAATTGGCATTCTTTCTTATACTCTGGGTACTATTAAGAGGGGATGGTTCGTTTCTTATACTCTGGGTACTATTAAGAGGGGATGGTTCGTTTCTTATACTGTGGCTACTATTAAGAGGGGATGGTTCGTTTCTTATACTCTGGGTACTATTAAGAGGGGATGGTTCGTTTCTTATACTCTGGCTACTATTAAGAGGGGATGGTTCGTTTCTTATACTCTGGCTACTATTAAGAGGGGATGGTTCGTTTCTTATACTCTGGGTACTATTAAGAGGGGATGGTTCGTTTCTTATACTGTGGCTACTATTAAGAGGGGATGGTTCGTTTCTTATACTGTGGCTACTATTAAGAGGGGATGGTTCGTTTCTTATACTCTGGGTACTATTAAGAGGGGATGGTTCGTTTCTTATACTGTGGCTACTATTAAGAGGGGATGGTTCGTTTCTTATACTGTGGGTACTATTAAGAGGGGATGGTTCGTTTCTTATACTCTGGGTACTATTGAGAGGGGATGGTTCGTTTCTTATACTCTGGGTACTATTAAGAGGGGATGGTTCGTTTCTTATACTGTGGCTACTATTAAGAGGGGATGGTTCGTTTCTTATACTGTGGCTACTATTAAGAGGGGATGGTTCGTTTCTTATACTCTGGGTACTATTAAGAGGGGATGGTTCGTTTCTTATACTGTGGCTACTATTAAGAGGGGATGGTTCGTTTCTTATACTCTGGGTACTATTAAGAGGGGATGGTTCGTTTCTTATACTCTGGGTACTATTAAGAGGGGATGGTTCGTTTCTTATACTCTGGGTACTATTAAGAGGGGATGGTTCGTTTCTTATACTGTGGCTACTATTAAGAGGGGATGGTTCGTTTCTTATACTGTGGCTACTATTAAGAGGGGATGGTTCGTTTCTTATACTCTGGGTACTATTAAGAGGGGATGGTTCGTTTCTTATACTGTGGCTACTATTAAGAGGGGATGGTTCGTTTCTTATACTCTGGGTACTATTAAGAGGGGATGGTTCGTTTCTTATACTCTGGGTACTATTAAGAGGGGATGGTTCGTTTCTTATACTCTGGGTACTATTAAGAGGGGATGGTTTCGTTTCTTATACTGTGGCTACTATTAAGAGGGGATGGTTCGTTTCTTATACTGTGGCTACTATTAAGAGGGGATGGTTCGTTTCTTATACTCTGGGTACTATTAAGAGGGGATGGTTCGTTTCTTATACTGTGGCTACTATTAAGAGGGGATGGTTCGTTTCTTATACTCTGGGTACTATTAAGAGGGGATGGTTCGTTTCTTATACTCTGGGTACTATTAAGAGGGGATGGTTCGTTTCTTATACTCTGGGTACTATTAAGAGGGGATGGTTCGTTTCTTATACTCTGGGTACTATTAAGAGGGGATGGTTCGTTTCTTATACTGTGGCTACTATTAAGAGGGGATGGTTCGTTTCTTATACTGTGGCTACTATTAAGAGGGGATGGTTCGTTTCTTATACTCTGGCTACTATTAAGAGGGGATGGTTCGTTTCTTATACTGTGGCTACTATTAAGAGGGGATGGTTCGTTTCTTATACTCTGGGTACTATTAAGAGGGGATGGTTCGTTTCTTATACTCTGGGTACTATTAAGAGGGGATGGTTCGTTTCTTATACTGTGGCTACTATTAAGAGGGGATGGTTCGTTTCTTATACTCTGGGTACTATTAAGAGGGGATGGTTCGTTTCTTATACTGTGGCTACTATTAAGAGGGGATGGTTCGTTTCTTATACTGTGGCTACTATTAAGAGGGGATGGTTCGTTTCTTATACTCTGGCTACTATTAAGAGGGGATGGTTCGTTTCTTATACTCTGGCTACTATTAAGAGGGGATGGTTCGTTTCTTATACTCTGGCTACTATTAAGATGGGATGGTTCGTTTCTTATACTCTGGCTACTATTAAGAGGGGATGGTTCGTTTCTTATACTGTGGCTACTATTAAGAGGGGATGGTTCGTTTCTTATACTCTGGTTACTATTAAGAGGGGATGGTTCGTTTCTTATACTGTGGGTACTATTAAGAGGGGATGGTTCGTTTCTTATACTGTGGCTACTATTAAGAGGGGATGGTTCGTTTCTTATACTCTGGGTACTATTAAGAGGGGATGGTTCGTTTCTTATACTCTGGGTACTATTAAGAGGGGATGGTTCGTTTCTTATACTGTGGCTACTATTAAGAGGGGATGGTTCGTTTCTTATACTCTGGGTACTATTAAGAGGGGATGGTTCGTTTCTTATACTGTGGCTACTATTAAGAGGGGATGGTTCGTTTCTTATACTGTGGCTACTATTAAGAGGGGATGGTTCGTTTCTTATACTCTGGGTACTATTAAGAGGGGATGGTTCGTTTCTTATACTGTGGCTACTATTAAGAGGGGATGGTTCGTTTCTTATACTCTGGGTACTATTAAGAGGGGATGGTTCGTTTCTTATACTGTGGCTACTATTAAGAGGGGATGGTTCGTTTCTTATACTCTGGGTACTATTAAGAGGGGATGGTTCGTTTCTTATACTGTGGCTACTATTAAGAGGGGATGGTTCGTTTCTTATACTCTGGGTACTATTAAGAGGGGATGGTTCGTTTCTTATACTCTGGGTACTATTAAGAGGGGATGGTTCGTTTCTTATACTGTGGCTACTATTAAGAGGGGATGGTTCGTTTCTTATACTCTGGGTACTATTAAGAGGGGATGGTTCGTTTCTTATTCTCTGGGTACTATTAAGAGGGGATGGTTCGTTTCTTATACTGTGGCTACTATTAAGAGGGGATGGTTCGTTTCTTATACTCTGGGTACTATTAAGAGGGGATGGTTCGTTTCTTATACTCTGGGTACTATTAAGAGGGGATGGTTCGTTTCTTATACTGTGGCTACTATTAAGAGGGGATGGTTAGTTTCTTATACTCTGGGTACTATTAAGAGGGGATGGTTCGTTTCTTATACTCTGGCTACTATTAAGAGGGGATGGTTCGTTTCTTATACTCTGGGTACTATTAAGAGGGGATGGTTCGTTTCTTATACTGTGGCTACTATTAAGAGGGATGGTTCGTTTCTTATACTCTGGCTACTATTAAGAGGGGATGGTTCGTTTCTTATACTCTGGGTACTATTAAGAGGGGATGGTTCGTTTCTTATACTCTGGGTACTATTAAGAGGGGATGGTTCGTTTCTTATACTCTGGCTACTATTAAGAGGGGATGGTTCGTTTCTTATACTGTGGCTACTATTAAGAGGGGATGGTTCGTTTCTTATACTCTGGGTACTATTAAGAGGGGATGGTTCGTTTCTTATACTGTGGCTACTATTAAGAGGGGATGGTTCGTTTCTTATACTCTGGCTACTATTAAGAGGGGATGGTTCGTTTCTTATACTCTGGGTACTATTAAGAGGGGATGGTTCGTTTCTTATACTCTGGGTACTATTAAGAGGGGATGGTTCGTTTCTTATACTGTGGCTACTATTAAGAGGGGATGGTTCGTTTCTTATACTCTGGGTACTATTAAGAGGGGATGGTTCGTTTCTTATACTCTGGGTACTATTAAGAGGGATGGTTCGTTTCTTATACTGTGGCTACTATTAAGAGGGGATGGTTCGTTTCTTATACTCTGGGTACTATTAAGAGGGGATGGTTCGTTTCTTATACTCTGGCTACTATTAAGAGGGGATGGTTCGTTTCTTATACTCTGGGTACTATTAAGAGGGGATGGTTTGTTTCTTATACTGTGGCTACTATTAAGAGGGGATGGTTCGTTTCTTATACTCTGGGTACTATTAAGAGGGGATGGTTCGTTTCTTATACTCTGGGTACTATTAAGAGGGGATGGTTCGTTTCTTATACTCTGGTACTATTAAGAGGGGATGGTTCGTTTCTTATACTGTGGCTACTATTAAGAGGGGATGGTTCGTTTCTTATACTCTGGGTACTATTAAGAGGGGATGGTTCGTTTCTTATCCTGTGGCTACTATTAAGAGGGGATGGTTCGTTTCTTATACTCTGGGTACTATTAAGAGGGGATGGTTCGTTTCTTATACTCTGGGTACTATTAAGAGGGGATGGTTCGTTTCTTATACTGTGGCTACTATTAAGAGGGGATGGTTCGTTTCTTATACTCTGGGTACTATTAAGAGGGGATGGTTCGTTTCTTATACTCTGGGTACTATTAAGAGGGGATGGTTCGTTTCTTATACTGTGGCTACTATTAAGAGGGGATGGTTCGTTTCTTATACTCTGGGTACTATTAAGAGGAGATGGTTCGTTTCTTATACTCTGGCTACTATTAAGAGGGGATGGTTCGTTTCTTATACTCTGGGTACTATTAAGAGGGGATGGTTCGTTTCTTATACTGTGGCTACTATTAAGAGGGGATGGTTCGTTTCTTATACTCTGGGTACTATTAAGAGGGGATGGTTCGTTTCTTATACTCTGGGTACTATTAAGAGGGGATGGTTCGTTTCTTATACTCTGGGTACTATTAAGAGGGGATGGTTCGTTTCTTATACTGTGGCTACTATTAAGAGGGGATGGTTCGTTTCTTATACTCTGGGTACTATTAAGAGGGGATGGTTCGTTTCTTATACTGTGGCTACTATTAAGAGGGGATGGTTCGTTTCTTATACTCTGGGTACTATTAAGAGGGGATGGTTCGTTTCTTATACTCTGGCTACTATTAAGAGGGGATGGTTCGTTTCTTATACTCTGGCTACTATTAAGAGGGGATGGTTCGTTTCTTATACTCTGGCTACTATTAAGAGGGGATGGTTCGTTTCTTATACTCTGGGTACTATTAAGAGGGGATGGTTCGTTTCTTATACTGTGGCTACTATTAAGAGGGGATGGTTCGTTTCTTATACTCTGGCTACTATTAAGAGGGGATGGTTCGTTTCTTATACTGTGGGTACTATTAAGAGGGGATGGTTCGTTTCTTATACTCTGGGTACTATTAAGAGGGGATGGTTCGTTTCTTATACTGTGGCTACTATTAAGAGGGGATGGTTCGTTTCTTATACTCTGGGTACTATTAAGAGGGGATGATTCGTTTCTTATACTCTGGGTACTATTAAGAGGGGATGGTTCGTTTCTTATACTGTGGGTACTATTAAGAGGGGATGGTTCGTTTCTTATACTCTGGCTACTATTAAGAGGGGATGGTTCGTTTCTTATACTCTGGCTACTATTCAGAGGGGATGGTTCGTTTCTTATACTCTGGGTACTATTAAGAGGGGATGGTTCGTTTCTTATACTGTGGCTACTATTAAGAGGGGATGGTTCGTTTCTTATACTCTGGGTACTATTAAGAGGGGATGGTTCTTTTCTTATACTCTGGGTACTATTAAGAGGGGATGGTTCGTTTCTTATACTGTGGCTACTATTAAGAGGGGATGGTTCGTTTCTTATACTCTGGCTACTATTAAGAGGGGATGGTTCGTTTCTTATACTCTGGGTACTATTAAGAGGGGATGGTTCGTTTCTTATACTGTGGCTACTATTAAGAGGGGATGGTTCGTTTCTTATACTCTGGCTACTATTAAGAGGGGATGGTTCGTTTCTTATACTCTGGCTACTATTAAGAGGGGATGGTTCGTTTCTTATACTCTGGGTACTATTAAGAGGGGATGGTTCGTTTCTTATACTCTGGCTACTATTAAGAGGGGATGGTTCGTTTCTTATACTCTGGCTACTATTAAGAGGGGATGGTTCGTTTCTTATACTCTGGGTACTATTAAGAGGGGATGGTTCGTTTCTTATACTCTGGCTACTATTAAGAGGGGATGGTTCGTTTCTTATACTGTGGCTACTATTAAGAGGGGATGGTTCGTTTATTATACTCTGGGTACTATTAAGAGGGGATGGTTCGTTTCTTATACTCTGGCTACTATTAAGAGGGGATGGTTCGTTTCTTATACTCTGGCTACTATTAATAGGGGATGGTTCGTTTCTTATACTCTGGGTACTATTAAGAGGGGATGGTTCGTTTCTTATACTGTGGGTACTATTAAGAGGGGATGGTTCGTTTCTTATACTGTGGGTACTATTAAGAGGGGATGGTTCGTTTCTTATACTGTGGGTACTATTAAGAGGGGATGGTTCGTTTCTTATACTCTGGCTACTATTAAGAGGGGATGGTTCATTTCTTATACTGTGGCTACTATTAAGAGGGGATGGTTCGTTTCTTATACTCTGGGTACTATTAAGAGGGGATGGTTCGTTTCTTATACTCTGGCTACTATTAAGAGGGGATGGTTCGTTTCTTATACTCTGGCTACTATTAAGAGGGGATGGTTCGTTTCTTATACTCTGGGTACTATTAAGAGGGGATGGTTCGTTTCTTATACTGTGGCTACTATTAAGAGGGGATGGTTCGTTTCTTATACTGTGGGTACTATTAAGAGGGGATGGTTCGTTTCTTATACTGGGGGTACTATTAAGAGGGGATGGTTCGTTTCTTATACTCTGGCTACTATTAAGAGGGGATGGTTCGTTTCTTATACTCTGGCTACTATTAAGAGGGGATGGTTCGTTTCTTATACTCTGGGTACTATTAAGAGGGGATGGTTCGTTTCTTATACTGTGGCTACTATTAAGAGGGGATGGTTCGTTTCTTATACTGTGGGTACTATTAAGAGGGGATGGTTCGTTTCTTATACTGTGGGTACTATTAAGAGGGGATGGTTCGTTTCTTATACTCTGGCTACTATTAAGAGGGGATGGTTCGTTTCTTATACTCTGGGTACTATTAAGAGGGGATGGTTCGTTTCTTATACTGTGGCTACTATTAAGAGGGGATGGTTCGTTTCTTATACTCTGGCTACTATTAAGAGGGGATGGTTCGTTTCTTATACTGTGGCTACTATTAAGAGGGGATGGTTCGTTTCTTATACTCTGGGTACTATTAAGAGGGGATGGTTCGTTTCTTATACTGTGGCTACTATTAAGAGGGGATGGTTCGTTTCTTATACTCTGGGTACTATTAAGAGGGGATGGTTCGTTTCTTATACTGTGGCTACTATTAAGAGGGGATGGTTCGTTTCTTATACTCTGGGTACTATTAAGAGGGGATGGTTCGTTTCTTATACTCTGGGTACTATTAAGAGGGGATGGTTCGTTTCTTATACTGTGGCTACTATTAAGAGGGGATGGTTCGTTTCTTATACTCTGGGTACTATTAAGAGGGGATGGTTCGTTTCTTATACTCTGGCTACTATTAAGAGGGGATGGTTCGTTTCTTATACTCTGGGTACTATTAAGAGGGGATGGTTCGTTTCTTATACTCTGGCTACTATTAAGAGGGGATGGTTCGTTTCTTATACTCTGGCTACTATTAAGAGGGGATGGTTCGTTTCTTATACTCTGGCTACTATTAAGAGGGGATGGTTCGTTTCTTATACTGTGGGTACTATTAAGAGGGGATGGTTCGTTTCTTATACTCTGGCTACTATTAAGAGGGGATGGTTCGTTTCTTATACTGTGGGTACTATTAAGAGGGGATGGTTCGTTTCTTATACTGTGGGTACTATTAAGAGGGGATGGTTCGTTTCTTATACTGTGGGTACTATTAAGAGGGGATGGTTCGTTTTTCCCCATTAGTTTAAACATTTTAAGACGCTCGGCCCATTAGTTTGGCGATTTGAACACCTTTCGCCCCATTTCATTGTCAATTCTAAGACCTAACGTGTCGATTTTTTCCTGGCGAGCTATAGCGAGCCTGTAATTTTAAGAGGAACCGGCATTCGGCCGGGATTTTTTTTTACCGAAAAATGTACAAATTTATCATGAAAGGGGGTCTATGGGGTGTTCTTTAAGGGGAGATTTCCACTTGAGGGATTTTTTTCTTGACCCCTTTCTCCCTCATAGTTAGCCCTATTGCTTTTGATATTTTAAGACGTTCGTCCCATTAGTTTGTCGATTTTAAGAACTTTCGCCCCATTTATGTCAATTTTAAGACTTTTCGTGCCATTTAGGTGTCGATTTTTTCCTGGCGAGCGATAGCGAGCCTGTAATTTAAGAGGAATCGGCCTTCGGCCTGGACATTTTTCGGTAGAAAAATGTACAAATTTATCTTGAAAGTGGGTCTATGGGCTGTAATTTTAAACTTGATGATATGAAGGTCTAGCGAACTAACTAAAAACCTCCCCTTAAGCTTGATGGAGGTCTAGCGAGGAAACTAAAAGATCAATATATATATAAATAAATAGATACCAAAACATAACCACTGTCCCTTTAAGGGGGGGTGACCTGTTTTGGTTCTGTCCTTTTCTATCTTTCTCTGCCTTGTACCCATTTGGCCCCTTTCAGCCTACTGTTTTAAGACGTTTATCCCCATCCAGGTGTCAATTGTTTACTGGTGAGCGGTAGCGAGCCAGCATATTTTTTATTTTTGTTTGACAGCAGGCTAAATTTGTAAATTTTTTGATAGAAAAATGTCTCCGGCAAAGCCGGATTTCTTCATATAATGCTGGCTCGCTATCGCTCGCCAGGAAGAAATCGACACCTAGATGGGGATAAACGTCTTAAAATAGTTGGCTGAATGGGGCCGAATGGATACAAGCCAGAGAAAGAGAGAAAAGGAGAGAAATAACAAAAAGCAGGTCGCCCCCCTTAAACGATTTCATTAAGGGGGGATAGTTCACTTTTTGGGCGAATTTTGCATGTATTCATATTTTTCTAGTTTCCTCCCTAGACGGGGCGAAAGGTCTTAATGGGGCGAAAGGTCTTAAAATGAACGAACTAAATGGGCAAGCATCTTAACATTTGAAAACTAATGGGGCTAAACATGAGGGAGAAAAGGGTCCAGAAAACCGGCCCATCCCCCCTTAAGCCTAGACGAGTCTGTGGAAGCGAATGGCATAATTGACATTGATTTGAAAAAAAAAAAAAATATTTGACCCTTTTTAAGCTGTGTACGATCTGCTAAGAATACCTAGACTAATATGAAGAATACCGTCTTAATACTGAAAAGGTTAGTACTTATTAATCTTATACAAAATATCTTATTAAATACAAACACACACACAAAAGAAAAACAAGAAAACAAAAACGCCACCCAGACCTCTTTCAAGCTAAATATGTGCATTTTTCAGTAGGAAAATGTTCCGGTCAAAGGCCATGATAGCCAGAATAAACTGTCAGAATGCGTCATAATCCTCAAGGGGTTAACTAAGGCTATATAAAGCAATGAATATTAGTCACATTGATTTAGTTTATTAATTGATGTAGGGCCTAATGTTCATTGATATCTTGTAATTTCTCACTATCTTGCATGACAATCGTTTCATAATGATCATATATGGCTCTTCACTAACTAAAGAAATTGAATACAAGTGTACAAACATAACCACACAACGCTGTATAACCACAATAACACTCATATTATATCTATTACAAGTGTACAAACATAACCACACAACGCTGTATAACCACAATAACACTCATATTATATCTATTACAAGTGTACAAACATAACCACACAACGCTGTATAACCACAATAACACTCATAGTATATCTATTACAAGTGTACAAACATAACCACACAACGCTGTATAACCACAATAACACTCATAGTATATCTATTACAAGTGTACAAACATAACCACACAACGCTGTATAACCACAATAACACTCATATTATATCTATTACAAGTGTACAAACATAACCACACAACGCTGTATAACCACAATAACACTCATAGTATATCTATTACAAGTGTACAAACATAACCACACAACGCTGTATAACCACAATAACACTCATATTATATCTATTACAAGTGTACAAACATAACCACACAACGCTGTATAACCACAATAACACTCATAGTATATCTATTACAAGTGTACAAACATAACCACACAACGCTGTATAACCACAATAACACTCATATTATATCTATTGAGGCTGTTCTGTTAAGAAGTAATACACATTTTGCAGTTCATAGCGCTTGTCGGCGATGCTGGTTTCATATGTAAACAAATGTAGAGGTTACGTGCCTTTATATAAAATGTAGACAATATTCTGTTACTTTAATCACATATTGAGATGTGAGAATCGTCGTAGAATGAGTTACTATAGAATAAGATGAATGCATTCTCACACTCACAATTTAATTTGCCTAAAGCGTAAATGGCAAGACAAGCAGTGATAAAATTGCCTCTAGACCGTATCTCCAAAATGTTTTTGTACCTTTTGACTTAGTACCACCACGGGATCCAGATGGCGTTACGTGTAATTGGAATATTGGTGATTAAGGGAGCCCACCTCGCTTTTTTTCTCTTTCTCTTCCTCTCTCTTTGGCTTGTATCCATTCGGCCCCATTCAGCCTACTGTTTTAAGACGTTTACCCACAGTCAGGTGTCAATATTTTCCTGGCGAGCGGTAGCGAGCCAGCATATATATATTTTTGCTTTGACAGCAAGCTAAATTTGTACATTTTTCGATAGAAAAATGTCTCCGGCGAAGCCGGATTTCTCCATACAATGCTGGTTCGCTATCGCTCGCCAGGAGGAAATCGACACCTGCTTGGGTATAAACGTCTTCAAACAGTTGGCTGAATGGGGTCGAATGGATACAAGCCAGGAAAAAAGAGAGAAAAGGAGAGAAAGATAAACAAAAAACGGTGATCCCCCTTAGGAAAGTCATCAAAATAATTATGCTACCCTTTCATTCCCAAACGCCGTTTTCAATAAGTCTAAACTAATTCACTGTATCTTATCGTATGGCCTTGAAACTAAAAATATAAAAGGGAAACCACCTCGCTTTTTTTCTCTTTATCTCTCTCTCTCTCTCTCTCTCTCTCTCTCTTTGGCTTGTATCCATTCGGCCCCATTCAGCCTACTGTTTTAAGACGTTTACCCCCATCCAGGTGTTAATATTTTCTTGGCGAGCGGTAGCGAGCCAGCATATATATATTTTTATTTTGACAGCAAGCTAAATTTGTAAATTTTTCGATAGAAAAATTTCTCCGGCTATGCCGGATTTCTCCATACAATGCTGGCTCGCTATCGCTCGCCAGGAAGAAATCGACACCTGGATGGTGATAAACGTCTTAAAACAGTTGGCTGAATGGGGCCGAATGGATACAAGCCAGGGAAAGAGAGAAACGGAGAGAAAGATAAAAAAAAGACGATGGCCCTCCTTAAGGTAAAGAAGAGCTACCTTCAACAATGATATGACTGGAGTGGCTTAACGTGACTGTGAATGCTGTTTTGGAGTCGTGAGTATGTTTCTGTAAACATTATATTACTCCTGTGAATATATATTATACTAGCAGGGGTACCCGGCGTTGCCCGGGTACTACCACCACTACTACTACCATAATCACCATCATCAATCACTACTACCACAATCATCACAATAGTACTACTACCATAATCACCGGCTTCGACCTCCCTGTGCCTCATTAAACGGCGACCTCGATTTCGGCCGCTAAATGACCTCCGATTTTGGATCTGACCTCATCCGTACCCCCATTTTGGGGGGTTGCGAACAACTTTCGTTCCATACACCTTTTCGATCGGAGGCCTCCTTCTGCCCCAAACGGCCTTTTTCCGATTTCGCGCCCATTTTCTCCGTCCCTTTCACCCTGGGGAATTCTATTTTTTTCACTAAAACCTGCCTAGGGACCCCCTTACTATGCATACCAAGTATGAACGCTCTAACTTAAAAACTGCGGCCGCCTATAAAGAACAGACAGACACACACACAGACAACCGCAAATATTATATATATTATATATTGTATTATACTGTAGTAGATCGCAACGGGTTAAAATTATATATTTTAATTGGTCAATATCTCTCTCTCTCTCCCTCTATATATATATATATATATATATATATATATATATATATATATATATATATATATATGGAATTATCATTAATACCGGTATATCAATTACTAGCAGGGGTACCCGGCGTTGCCCGGGTAATCACCATCACTACTACCACCACTACTACTACCATAATCACCATCATCAATCACTACTACCACAATCATCACAATACTACTACTACCATAATCACTGGCCTCGACCTCCCTGTGCCTCATTATACGGCGACCTCGATTTCGGCCGCTAAATGACCTCCGATTTGGATTTGACCTCATCCGTACCCCCATTTTGGGGGGCTGCGAACAACTTTTGTTCCATACACCTTTTCGATCGGAGGCCTCCTTCTGCCTCAAACGGCCATTTTTTTCAATTGTTTTCATTTTAGTTTTCAATTTCGGCCTCGAAACGACCTCCGATCGTGGCCTCGCCCCCTCTATGACCTGACCCAGGTCAATTGACACCCACATGCAAAGTTTCAGCTCCCCAGGTCCAAAACTGCGGCCGCCTATTTAGAACAGACACACACACACACACACAGACAATCGAAAATATTATATAGATGTATAAATACTACAGTCCAAGACTTATATACCTTAGCTTTGATGTTAAATTAAATTGGCTATTCTGCATAAAAACTACTCCTCGATTACGGGATTCCTGTCTCGTGGATTTTTTTTTTTTTGCTCTTACCTTACTCAGGGGACCTTACTGATGTGCGGATAAGTGCTACTTTTCTTATTTTGTCAATTTTATTTTCACTCCCCTATAACATTAGGCCTATCAGAGTTATTTTTGTACAGCAAGTCCAGGACACTTTGTTTACATTCTAGCCTCCTTGGAGGCTCCTCCTCGATGTTTAGTAGCCAATCAGAGTAGCTGAAGATTGCTGAGTAAACACCATAGACTTTATCCCATCAATTTTGTATAGTTGTAATACCTAATCAGCGGGGGTGTGGGGGCGGCAGCCCCCACCCATAATACTAGGATAGGTTAGGTAAGGTTGTTAGGTTAGGCTAATGTCTTTTCAAAGTTGACTAAATCGAGTAAACTCCTAGATTGTTGGGGTATCTGAATAATTACAATTAACAATGCAAATGCTAATAAAAAGTGCTTTCCGCACTTTCTAAAAATAAAATACACACTTAGAATGCATTAAAATACACAAAGCAAATAAATAAAACCTAAAATAACAGGAGTAGTAGTTATGCAGAATTACCATCAAATTATTATCAATTGTGTTTCAACAATTTAAGTATGATAATTTCTTTTCCTATAACCATTCCTGTTATCTCCCTCGTTGTGAAACATAGTACAAGACTATCTGCTTAATCGGATGTTTGTGTCATGTGTAACCTTTACCTTACATTTATGATGGCTCACGGGTGCATCAATACCAAATGCAAGTCATCATTATATATATATATATGCTGTGGTTACATATTTAGGATATTTTTGGGGTCTGGGTGAGCTACAAGATGTGAAGTCAAACAATGTTATGGTTATTAATGTACTGTACTGTAGGAAGACTGCAGTTATCCAGTAATATGGGGTCCTTTATCATCAGTTTTATATATAGTCGTTTAGTTGTGATAAGTTAATCACAATAATTATTTGGATGACCTCAAGTTACTGTACCCGTGGGTTTTCATTGTCTGAACACTACCAATTATATACTGTATATGGATTTTACCAAAACTTGGCCGATACCTTTATTTTATCCCAGCGCACCTCTGATTAACCATTCTAGTAAGAGGACGCACTTAGTCGTATTTTGGTTATGATTACTAAATTTTATTGAGCTTTGGAAGGCCCTCTAGGTAACAAAAAGGTAAATGTTATATCAATTAAACCTCTAACTTCCACAATCTCGTCCTGCCCTGACCATAATCGTCCATCGGTATCCAGAATAAAAGGAAGAAAGGCGTCCTGGAATACTGAAGGGGTTAACTTTTGATGCTGATGGGATGACGCCTTTACCCTATTATCCCTTAAGAGGGGAGGCGAGGGGG
Organism: Paralithodes platypus; assembly: GCA_032716605.1. NCBI lineage: Eukaryota > Metazoa > Arthropoda > Malacostraca > Decapoda > Lithodidae > Paralithodes > Paralithodes platypus. The sequence continues at coordinate 26,287,407 of CM064545.1, forward strand.
GGGGGGCTTGTTCTGGCCCCCTTCTCCCTCATATTTAGCCCCACTAGTTTTCAGATGTTTTAACACCTTATTGGCGGGCTAGGCGGTCTATTTGACCGTACCGCACAGCGTTTTTTTTTTAACCCTAAATAGGGTTGTTTCCGTGCTCATTTTCATGCCTAAATAAGACCCAGAGCATAAAACAAGTATCTATCCCTGAAAGGGCGTAAACAGAGCTTTCCAATGACATCCGAACCATCCTTGTATGACCCCTGGTTCTCTTGCAATGATCGTACAACACGAGTGCAAAAACCCTAAAATAAGGTAATTTCCTTACATAATTCCCTGTGTAGCGAGTGAGAAAGGGGGGAGGAAAGTAGAATACAGTTCAGTATGTCCACGGTGGTCGTGGGGAGCGGTCATAAGGTTACTACGCTCGTCCCACCGCTCAGCTCTCTCTCTCAGCAACATTACGTGCTGAAAATGGTGCTCGACAGCTGTCGTGCACCGCCACTTAGTCCAAATTTATTTCACTCGACATATGTTGCGCGCCGCCAGTTAAGGGTTAAAGACGGTTGCCCCAGTAGTTTAGCGACTTCAAGATATTTCGCTTCATTTCGTTGTCAATTTAAAGACCTTTCGATCCATTTAGGTGTCCATTTTTTCCTGGTGAGCGATAGCGATCCTGTAGTTTTAAGTGAAACCGGCCTTCGGCTGGAACATTTTTCTACCGAAAAATGTATAAATTTATCTTGAAAGGGGGGGGGGGTTCCAGGGGTTTTGTTTTTTAAAGCTTGATGGAGGCCTAGCGAAGAAACTAAAAAATAAATGAATAACTAAATAAATAGACCAAAACAAAAACCATTACCCCTTTTACCCTTTCAGTATGAATGATGTGTTTTGTATTTTGATCTGGCTAATGATGGACGATTTTGTTCAGTTTAGGAAGAATGTATGGGATATTAACCCTTAAAGAGCGGCGCCCGGCTATAGCCGGGCACCAATTTGCAGCAAGTTAGGAGCATTATTATGGCTTTTAAATGGTTAAAATCAAGTGCAAATGGCCGGGAGTGCAGCGGGCCACACATCCGACTCCCAGGGCCTACCGCCGCCCACTGACTCACCCTCCCTGTGTTCTCGAGAGGCCGGCAGTGTAGCCAGTAGTGAGCGTAGCTGGGAAAAATATACCGCTATACGCTAAACTCCCATGTTACTGGTACCACTGTATGAGAACCACGAGTGCTACGTAGCTCGTTCTGGTCTCAGTTTGAAGCTTTTAGCGCCTAGTTTTTTGCTGAATAAATTTCTTTTCATGCAGATACTTGATTTATCATTCAGGAGGGCCTGAATATGCCCAAATCAGCCCAAAACCCCCCGCTAGATGAGGGTTAAGGGGACAATTGAGGAAAATTTCCCCTTAGAGTCACAGAGAAATATCCTAAGCTGACGAAAGTGCCTGCGTTAGTGTAAGAGAGTGAGTTGGAAGGGCAGAGAGGGAGAGACAGACCGAGTATGAGATGGAAGGATGGAGTTAAGAGGTATATGAGTGAAAGGGGTGTGGGGTAGGAAGAAGGGGCACCGGCTGACAGATAACAGAGGAGATTGGAGGCGATTCATTCGTGGCAAAACATTTGAGGTTTAAGACGTCTGGTAATGACATACAAGTAGATAGGTTGATAGAAGAAAATCGTCTAATGATAAACAAAATAATATGAATTAATCCCCTTCTGTACCGGTGACGTTTTTTTCATAATTTATTCTAGGTATATTTACAGGATTTTGTGTAGCTTAACACTCAACGAGCGGCTAGGTTAATAACTTCTACTACCTGCCAAGCGGGCATATTTACCCTAAACGAGCTTTATTCCATGCTCTTTTTTATGCATAAAGAAGAGCCGGAGCGTAATACAATTATGTATCTGTGAAAGGGCGTTAATTGAGCTTTCCAATGACACCTGAACCATCCTTCTACGATCACGGGTTGTCTTGTAACGATCGTGCAACACGAAGGAAAAATTCCTAAAATATGGCAATTTACTTACATATTTCCCTGTCTAGGGAGGCAGTGGGTGTGGATGTGTGTGGAGGTGGGGTCAGTCGCGGTGTGGGAGCCGTGCCGAACGGTCAGAGCCAACCTACGCTCCTCCCACCGCTCGGACTGTCTCTCAGAGCGAATTATGTGCTCAACATCGCATACGACTTAAGGCGGTCTCCGCTTATTAGGTCTGGGTTCTCTTGACCGCCTTAAGTCGGTCCCCGCCAAAGAGGGGTTAAGAAGGATCTGTGGTACGGTAGCAAAGAGTGTTAAGTGAGATAGTTCGAAGCCTGTTTATTGCTGGAGGCCCTATTGAAACTGAATACAATCGTTAAAAGTGCACAAAATCGTCTAAGTATAGCTAGACTAAAATGAAAAAGACTTCACCGGTACAGAAGGGGTTAAATTAATAATATTCTGATTAATATTACGATGAGTTTCTTCTATCTATCCATCTACCTATCTATCAGACGTCTTAACCACTTCTGTACCAGAGACGTCCTATTAACTACCCCTTAACACTTAAAGAGCGGGGCCCGACTTAAGTCCGTATCCAAAAAGCAGCAAGTTAGGAGCATTATTAAGACTTTTAAAGGGTTAAAATCGAGTGCAAATGGCCGGGAGCGCAGCAGGACACGGCCGACACCCAGGGCTTACCGCCGCCCACTAACTCACCCTCCCTGTGTTCTCGAGAGGCCGGCAGTGTAGCCAGTAGTGAGCGTAGCTTGGAAAAATATACCGCTATATGGTAAACTCCCATGTTACTGGTACCACTGTATGAGAACCACGAGTGCTACGTAGCTCGTTCTGGTCTCATTTTGAAGCTTTTAGCGCCTAGTTTTTTGCTGAATACATTTCTTTTCATGCAGATACTTGATTTATCATTCAGGAGGGTCTGAATATGCCGAAATAAGCCCAAAACGTCCCACTAGACAAGGGTTAAGAAGGAGTTGTGGTAGTAAAAAGGGTTAAGTGAGATAGATCGAAGCCTGTAAACCCCTTCACCATAAAATCATCAAATGTTTTAGCCAGACTCCAAGGTAAACAGGCTTCATGATGCTGAAGGGGTTAATTGCTGGAGACTCTTATTAAAGGGAGATGGGTTTATTTTTTGGTCGATTATTTCATATACATATTTTTATTTTTTAGTTTCCTCCCCAGACCTCTATCAGACTTAAAAGAACATCCGTTAGATCCCTCTTCTAGTTTAATTTGTAAATGTTTTGGTAGAAAAATGTTCCGGCTGAAGGCTGGTTATTCCAAGATTAAAGGCTCACTATCGTTCGCCAGGAAAAATATTGATACCTGAATAGCACGAAAGGTCTGAATATTGATAAAGAATTGGGGCGAAAGGTCTTAAAATTGCCAACCTAATGGGCCGAACGTAATAATATCTGAAAACTAATGGGGCTAAACATGAGGAAGAAGAGGACCCATAAAAACTACCCTTTCCCCTTAAGTGAGATAGTTCGAAGCCTGTTAACCCCTTCACCACCATTAGGTAATTTCCATCATATTCTATTTCCCATTAGACAATTTTCTTTAGTTTGTAATCTACCTATACCACTCTCGATCTCGATCTCAATCTCGATTCATAATGTGTAGGGCGCTGGACTTGCGCATATCACACATATAAAGCTCGGGTCACACATGCACGAATTAACGTCACGTCCGTCCCCGACCAAGAAAATAGGCAGGACGGCATCAATCTGGAGGCCCTATGTGGCCACGATGGCCACTAGGGCCGTTCCAACGTTTTTTTGCCGCCATTCTCATCCCGTTAATCGTCGTCTAGACTCCGCCAGGCTGCGTCTAGACGACGACTGCTCCCGTGTGTGTCCTGTGGGTGTCCCCGACATAACAAGTTTTCTGGCAGTTGCCCGACCCACACAGACCATTTTATGCTGCACAAAAAGGACGCCGCCTAAGCACGGCGAATTAAGCTCGGTTCACACATGCACAAATTAACGTCCCGTCCGTCCCCGACCCCTTGATTTGCCGTGCCTCGGCGGCGTTCTTTTTGTGCAGCATAAAATGGTCCGTGTGGGTCGGGGACACTGCCAGAAAACGTATTATGTCGGGGACACCCACGGAACACACACGGAAGCAGTCGTCGTCTAGACGCAGCCTGGGTGTCCCGGCAAAAAAACTTTGGAACGGCCCTAGTGGCCATCGTGGCCACATGGGGCCTCCAGATTGATGACGTCCCGCCTATTTTCTTGGTCGGGGACGGACGTGACGTTAATTCGTGCATGTGTGAACTGAGCTTTAAGGGGTCGGGGACGGACGGGACGTTAATTCGTGCATGTGTTAAGGGGAGCGTCCGGTTCATACTTGTAATAGTGCTCAAAACGGCAATATTGCGCAACCCGATATATGGCATCATCACCCATCCCTCTGTCTTCAGTTAAAATCCTGAGGCAATATTCCGTCTGGAAGCATGTTATTTCTGGGCTAGTTTAAAGTTTTCGCGGGTCGCGGGTCGCGCAGACGCGTAGAAAATGCATTATGGGTTTCGGATCTGTAAAAAAAAAAACTAAAACCATGAATTTTTGGTGAAAATATGACGTTCTTAGATATTTTGCCTAACAGTATCTGGTACTCAACCCGGGTAACAACGAAGGGTGTGGTGGTGGTGGAGGAGAAAGAGCAGTGTGGTCCAAGCCACGAGAGAGGTAGGGTGCGGCTGGCCGGCTGGCTTGCAACAGCTCTCGTGCCTTAGTGCCTCACGTAAGAAAGTTCACTTGTCGGCGCAGTTCTGACGTAACCAAACATGCTACAACAATGTTTCTGATGTCATTGGAAAGGGCATGAAATTCTCTACAACTCCACGTCGCCATTTGTTTTTATTTCTTTCCCATTTCGACACAGCACCCCGAGACATTTGTCACCTAATTTGTACCTAATTTGTACCTAATTGTAAATGCCCTAATTCTACAATTAGATACAAAATGGAAAAAAGTATCAACGTACAATTGAAACTACACCTATTGTTAGTACCCCCAATGCATTAAAACAATCAAGCAACAACATTTAAATGAGATTCTGATTTTACAAAAAGTCATAAATTTACACACCTAACTCAAAAAATAATTGTCCTAGAGAATTAAATTTTTTGAAATTTCTTAGTTGTTAGGTCCCCTATACGTGTACAAAATCTTATGAAATACAGACAAAATCCACTGACACGTTCTAGAGTAAAGGCCGGACGTTCCCCTTAACCGAGCTTAAGGGTATTAGGGTGGAGGATGGGGGTTCAGGATATAGGATGGGGAGAGCTAAGTGGAGGGTTTATGGCGTGTGTGTGATGTGGGCGAAATGTTCGATTATTTTGTGTTTGCATGTGTCTAGTGTAGGGCTATTTATTGTATCTTCTGGGAGACTGTTCCAATCCCATATGGTTTGTGGAAAAGATTAGTGTTTGTAGAAGTCTGTATTAGTGTGGTATGTTTGGTACTTATGAGAGTGTGTGTTAAGAGTATTGCGGGTGTTTGAGTTGTGTAGGTATTCATGTTTTTTAATGTCAATATAATTGTGTGTGATTTTATACATTACTGTGAGTCTATGCCTGAGTCTTGTGTGTTAAGGGTTTCCATATTTATTTGATTTTTGATACGGGTTGTGATGCCTGGGGTTTGCGTGTAATTGTGTGTGATGAACCTGGCTGCCTTTGTGTTAATTTTTTCAAGTGTGTTAATGTTAGATTGTGTGTATGGATCCCAAACTGCGGCGCAGTACTCCAGTGTTGGGCGAACTAGCGTGTTATATGCTATGTGTTTGATGTCTTGTGTACAATTGTGTAAATTCCTCCTCAAGAACCCTAGTGTGCGGTTTGCCTGACTTTGTATGTGATGAATGTGGGTGTTGAATCTTAGGTTGGTGGAGAGGTGGACGCCAAGATATTTGTATGAAGAAACTGATTCTAGTGGTTGGATGTGTAATGTGTAATTGAAAGTGATGGGTGATCGGGAGCGGGTAAAGCGGAGAAGTTTACATTTGTCGGGGCGGAAAGACATCTGCCAGGTGTTCTCCCAATGTTCGAGGGCATTTAAGTCATGCTGGATAAGTCCACAGTCGTCTCTAGTCAGTATGGGCCTAAACATTAAACTATCGTCGGCAAATAGTCTAGTAGAAGAGTTAGGTGTTGACAGAGGAAGGTCATTAATATAAAGAAGGAAAAGAAGAGGGCCAAGAACGGTGCCTTGTGGGACACCAGAAGAAACAGGGACAGAGTCTGAAGAAGAGCCGTCAAGGAGTACTCGTTGAGTCCGTTTTGTAAGGAAATTAGTGGTCCAGTGAAGAGTAGGTCCAGTTATACCGTAAAAAGCTAATTTATGCTGAAGTCTTTTGTGGGGGACTTTGTCAAAGGCTTTGGCGAAATCGAGGACAATAACCTATTTAATGGCTCGTCGGTCCAGTTGTTTAGTTATGTCATGATATGTGGTAATGAGTTGTAATTCGCATGATCTTTTGGGCCGAAATCCATGTTGTGTATCAGTAAGGATGTTGTTTGCGTCAAGATGATTCATAATGTGTTTATGTATAATGTGTTCTAAAATTTTGCATCAGATGAATGTGAGTGAGATGGGTCTATAACTCAAATGGGTAAATACGATCGCAATAAACCTTCTTAGTAACATAGGTCCTTAACCCATACAGCACCAGGGACGTCCTTTTCATCATATGCTGACAACTATTAGACGATTTTATTCAGCTTAGGAAGGACATCTAGCAATAATAAGGCTCTAAGCTATCTAAAACAACCCTCTTAACTACCACAGATCCTTCCTAAGCTGCACAATATTGTCTAAATATAGCTAGCATACAATATAACACGCGTCGCTGGTACTCAAAGGTCCTTATTAAACTGCATAAAATCATCGACTTTCTTTTAGCCAGACTCCAAGTAAAGAGGCGTCATGGTGCTGAAGGGGTTAATTACTGAAGACTCTCAATTAAGGGGAGATGGATCGCCTTTCTAGACCCCCTTCTCCCTCATGTTTAGCCCCATTCGTTTTGAGATTATAAGACGTTCGCCCTATTATTTTGGCGATTCTAAGACCTTTCACCCCATTTCTTTGTCAATATTAGAACCTTTCGTGCCATTTAGGAGTCGATTTTTTCCTGGCGAGCGATAGCGACCCTGTAATTTTAGGAGGAAGCGGCCTTTGGCCGAGACATTTTTCTACCTAAAAAATTAAAATTTTATCTTGATTGGGGTTCTAGGGGGTGTTTTTTTTAAGCTTGATGGAGGTCTAGCGAGGGAACTATTAAAATATTAAATCAATAAATAAACCGACCAAAAAATAAAGTCTATATTAAAGGGAGGTTGGGTTTATCTGGACCCACTTCTTTCTCATGTTTAGCCTCGTTAGTGTAGACATGTTAAGACGTTTGATCCATTAGTTTGGCGACTTAAGTTAATCTACGTACAATCGTCTAATAGTCGCCATAATCACATGAGAGTTTATGTTTTTTTAGAAAACTGCATGTACTAATGGTTGTCTGCGCATTACAGGAAGCTAAATTCTTCTTCTCCCAAATCATCAATTTAAGAAAGGTCCTGGCTCAGAGATATTGTAGTGTTTGTTTTGGAGTTTATGATACCCGGTTGCGTAAAAGAACTGCTGAATGTGAAGGAAGTGTGGAGTGCTGAGTCATCTGCGTCGGAATGTGTTGGGTTATGAGTGATAAATAGGAGATCATTAATAGGAATTAGGAAAAGAGTTGGGGCATAAACTGATCCCTGACTAACGCCATTTTTTTGGGAGTGAATTTGAGAATAAAAGCCACCCACCATTTCGAGTTTCGGACAAGGAACTCGGCAAACAATTTCCAAATATCCCAAATTCCCACTCGTGCATACAAAACGAACACGACCATATTATATACAGTATATATATATATATATATATATATATATATATATATATATACAGTATATGGGGTCAGCCCTAAGGTAAGATATCTATTGTACTCTACAGACTCTGGATTATGAGCCTAGAAATTCGTGATGGATTTGGATATAACCAGATTCTGTAAAGAATAATGGTTCTTATGGTTTTATGACGACATTATGGTGAATCAAAACCTATAATCTGCCTGTGGTTGTTTTGACGTCAGCGGATCAATTAAATTAAGTACCGGTATATACAACAAAAGTTATAACATTATATTTGAGTTCTGATACATATGTATAATTAATTAATTCACCTTTATGACACGACTGATCAAACACAGCTCTGGGTAGTTACAGTATATTTACCGTGAACGTATTGTAAGCAATCAATAATGTTATGATTATGGTGTTTATTGAACTTATTGTCCAGCAATACGGTGTCTTTAATTAATAATTATGATTATGGTGTTTATTGAACTTATTGTCCAGCAATATGGTGTCTTTAATTAATAATTATATGCATATTTGATGAATTGTGTAAGTAATAGTCTCTCTCTCTCTCTCTCTCTCTCTCTCTCTCTCTCTATATATATATATATATATATATATATATATATATATATATATATATATATATATACTGTATATATTATGCTCGTGTTCGTTTTGTATGCACGAGTGGGAATTTGGGATATTTGGAAATTGTTTTCCTTCTATGGTGAAAATAAGGCATGAGTAAAGCATCCGGTGGAGCAGCTGGTATTCTGGCGCCACGTTTCACAAATGGCCTTGGTCCGTGCTCGGGGCCTTGGGGCTGTTCGGCCAGGCAGCTTGGGGAACAACAACAACAACAACAACACGGGATACTGCACCCATAAGGCTCTCTGGTATGCCACACAGCCAGGACTATTAACTATAATACCAACACATACGTAGGGAGAAACAGTCAGGGAAGTGGTTGTATTATGTGGTGCAACAGAGGTGTGGGGGTCATGACGGAGGTGCAATATTATTATATTTTATGTGTATGAATGAAAGACCAAAAACGGCAAATCCGCTTCTAACGAATCTCCCCCCCCCCCCCCCCCGGGCCGACCCCTCACCCTGAATTGAAAAAGTGGCAGAAAGCCAAAATAAATATGTGTTAAGAGTGTGCTGAGTTTGAAACAGTTTAAGTCATAGGATGAGGGAAAGATATATTGAGGGAGAGAGTTCCAGAGTTTATTTGTTCAGTCTTGGGTTAGAGAGGACAGCAAGGGGTGGGTATGTGTTGCAAAGTGGGCCCCACCTACTCTCCTTAAGTGAGGAGGTGTACATTGAATATACCGAGGGTATGTGTTGCATCATGTGGTGTAACAGAGTGGAAGAAAGACTGGGATATTTAGTTCAGTCTTGGGTCAGAGTGTTGGACCGAATAGGGGTGGGAATATGTTGAAAGGCGGGTGACATCTACTATCCGTAAAGAAGGAGGAATACATTGAGTATGGTACCGGTATACCGAAAGAATGTGTTGCCACATGTGGTGCAACATATACTGTATGTGGTGGTAATACCAACCTTGCTCATAAACTGTGTTATTATAGGTTGTTATCACTGGTTTCTGGACAGTCCTCATGTATATTTCAATAATCCGTAACTTGTAATACGTGTGAGAACTTTCAGTCTTCAACTGTACTTCTCTCTTCTCAACTTGTTCTTCCTCTGTCCAATTACTCTTCTTTCCTATTTTACTCCAGCCATCTGGTCTTGTAATACGTGTTTCAAGTTAGATATATATTGAATTAGTGTCCTTTCCTATAGTTTCTATATCTATCTATCTATCTATCTATCTATCTATCTATCTATCTATCTATCTATCTATCTATATGCTCAGACCCAATCCTTTTCCTAGTTTTTATTTTTATTTTCTATTTAATTCTATTTTATTATTTGTTTTTTATTTTCTTGGGGGTGGCCAATAATAATAATATAGTTTCTACTCATTATTAATATTTTTCGGCGAAAAATAGATTATGACTCTAAGTATACAGAAACAAAAATAAAAAATACTCAAAGTGACCATAGACAACTCATCTCAGACACGGTCAAGGTTCAATGTGACCTCGTAGTTAAGGTTGATTAAGGTCAGATTTCCACTTGAGGGATTTTTTTATGGACCCCGTTCTCCCTTATGGTTTGCCCCATCGCTTTTGAGATTTTAAGACGTTCGCCCCATTTGTTTGACGATTCTAAGAACTGTCATCCCATTTTGATCAATATTAAGACCTTTCGTGCCATTTAGGTGTCAATTTTTTCCAGCGAGCGATAGCAAGCCTATAATATATGAGCAACCGGCCTTCGGCCGGGAAATTTTTCTACCGTAAAATGTACAAGTAAATCTTGAAAGGAGGTCTAGGGGGTTTAGTTTTAAGCTTGATGGAGGTCTAAGGAATAAATTAAAAACCTCCCCTTAAGTATAGGCAGTGGTAGTTGACTGATAATTAAAACCAACCCCATTAGTAATTTTACTTTCATACATAAGATCACGACGAGGAACAGAACTTATGTGGGTAACTGTACCTAGGTAAAGGAAAACTTTGCAGATAATAAACCTCGGAGCTGCAAGAGAACAGAAAACCAATAATAATAATAATTATTATTATAAGTAATATCATATATATGCCGGTATATATAGAATTATATATATATACATATATTCAGATTCGCCACTTCTGAATCTTGTTTTCTCTTTAATAACAACCTTTATAGCCAGGTAGATGGCGTTAGCATGGGATCGAGTTTAGGGCCTCTGTTCGCCGATGCATTTTTATGTAACAAGGAGGTTCAGTGGCTTGAGAGTTGTCCACCAGATTGTAAGCCTATCTTATATAGGCGGTATGTAGATGATACATTTTTAATATTCAAAAATAGGGATGATAATGATGGATTTTTCAGTTACATGAACAAGCAGCATAAAAACATAAGATTTACCTGTGAAAACGAGGATAATAATACTTTAGCATTGTTTGATGTTTTAATCACTAAATCATGTAATCGGTTAACCACTGGAGTTTATAGAAAGCCCACTTTCACTGGCTTGGGTTTAAGTTGGTTTAGTTATTGCCCTGAAATATATAAACTTAATTCCAACAAAACACTTCTTGAGAGAGCCTACGGGATTTGTTCTAACTATTTCACACTTCATGAAGAATTTTGCAAACTAAGAGTATTTTTTGAAAAATAATTATAGGATGGATTTGTTTAACAGAGTGCTAAAACAATTTATGTATAATAAAGTGTTACACAGCAGATCGGTAACTTACGATGTGCCTAAACTTGTTAAGTATGTCAAAATGCCTTTCTATGGGAGAGTGAGCTATGATTTTCGCAAGTTACTTAATAACGTACTCCGGGAAAGTTTTCCTGCAATAAATTTCAGAATTGTTTTCACCAATGATTTCAGGATAGGAACCTTCTTTAACTTCAAAGATCGGGTGCCGGACTCTTTATGCTCAAATATCGTGTATAAATTCACTTGTCCCAGTTGTCAGGCTGGGTACATTGGATGTTCGAGTAGATAATTCAAAATGAGAATATATGAGCATTTGGGGAAAAGCTTCAGGTCTGGAATATTTTTGAGGAGTATGTCATTTTCTGCAGTAAGGGAACACTCCCGTAATGAAGATCATCCTTTTTCGGAGAGGGATTTTGAAATCATCGGCAGGTTTAGAAGCACGTATGAGGCTTTAATAGGCGAAAAAATGTTGATAAATAAGCACAAACCAGAAATAAATCTTGTCAATAATAGTTGAAGGTTCATTATTAGGTACAATTGGTTGCTTTTTGGGTGTTCATGTAGTTTGGTTTTCACTTTATTTCGTTTAATTTTCACCATATATTGAGTTTACATATAGAGTTCAAATGTGTTCAGTTAATCAGTCCCTCATCGTCTTTCATTGGAGACTGGTGGTATCATGGTGAGTTCCGATTTGTTTGTGACAATTTTCCTTTATGTGAATTTTCAACACTTATCTTTTGTTTCTTAGAGTCAAGTAATTCAAATGTACTTTTTTGCTTTATGTTGCGGTTCGATGTGATTAGGATTACTATGATTTGCTTCTAATTTTACTAGATAATTTGAAATGTTTTGTAGAGTCTCTCATTTTAATATTCTCGTCTATTATGATTGCTTTTGCTAAGTCTTGTCCTCACATGGTTGGATATTAGCATAATACTTTGGACGCTGTTTAGCGGTAGGTTAAATTTTGTTTAATAGATTTTAGCCTTTACAGTTCAGAATAATATTTGAATTGAAAAAGAAATTATAACATAAATTTGATATCTTATGCGTTTTGATTTCTTTTGTTGCATTGAGATTTAGCAATTTTGAATTAGATTATGTCTAGCCGTAGATTTATTTTATATTCAAACCATGCCTAGTTGGCCAAAATTATGTTTTTTAATTGTTTTTTAGATAGGCAAATTGCCACGTGTTTAACAATGCATTAAATTTTAGTGATCCTGTTTTAGCAATATATACAGAGTTATACTCAATTTTTAGGATCTGTTGGTAACCCTTTCCTGAGGATGGCTGCGTGACGTCGCCGAAAATTAGAATAAATCATGATGTTCCACAACGTATTTCTTCTCATTGCCCTACTAATATATATATATATATATATATATATATATATATATATATATATATATATATACAGTATATATATATACTGTATATATACTGTACTGTATATACTGTATATATACAATATATATATATATATATATATATATATTATACAGTATATATATATATATATATATATATATATATATATATATATACCGGTATATATATATATACTGTATACTGTATATAAAATCCATGTATGGGAACGCCAAGCATGTGATATAAAAGGTAATTTCCCTTTCAAATACAATAAGGACATATGGGCAAGCATTGGCCTTACATAATACTGCACAATATGATAAACGAGAAAAATGTCCCCACTCGGTTCATACAATATTAACCCTTCCTACCCGGGTGTCATATTAACATGACACCACAAAAGAAGGGCAGGAGCCCGGGTGTCATGTTAATAGGCAGCAAGCTTGAAAGCCTATTCAGCTTGGTCTGAACGCCGTGCGTCCGACGCATGTAAACAAAGCCGATCGTTGCGTCACCACACCTCCGAAAACAAGAAGGAGACGTCGGATCAATGTTATTGTTGTGACGTAAGACGAAATTAGTGTCTGAAAAGCTCCGATATTGTCAACATCACGGCAAAGTTCGCTCCACTGAAATCGTCATCACAACTGAACCAGTTGACTTACAGAGCTCTACTCAATGCCAGTCTACAGATTGAAAACCGCACTACGTTTATAGATGTGTGGGAAATTTCTAGCAGTTAAATTAAACAAAAATACGGTAGCCTAGGCCTAGACGTTTTTCGGCCATTTCGCCCGGGTGCGGGCGACCGTCCTTTGGCGGACCAGCCCGGGCCCGGAGGGTTAACCTAAGTCCCTAGACAATACATATTGCATCACAATCTTGCCTAAGTTAAATTGCCGTGGTGGATGTGTCGACATGATACAGAATTTTTCGAGGATATAACTGTGTGATACTAAAATCCGGTTTGAACGTAAACTCTTTAAAAAGTTTGTCCTCGGGTGCTGTGGTGATACCATTATTGCACCATATGGGGTTATAGAGGTGTGGCAACAGTTTGTCCTCGGGTGCTGTGGTGATACCATTATTGCACCATATGGGGTTATAGAGGTGTGGCAACAGCAACAACGGTATGGATACGTTCAGCCAAGTTCAAGTTCACGTGTACCTTAAGGCTGGTCACCTGTTTTTGTTCTGTCCTTTTCTATCTTTCTCTGGCTTGTATCCATTTGGCTCCATTCAGCCTACTGTTTTAAGACGTTTATCCCCATCCAGGTGTCAATTTTTTACTGGTGAGCGGTAGCGAGCCAGCATATTTTTTATTTTTGTTTGACAGCAGGATAAATTTGTACATTTTTCGATAGAAAAATGTCTCCGGCGAAGCCGGATTTCTTCATATAATGCTGGCTCGCTATCGCTCGCCAGGAAGAAATCGACACCTAGATGGGGATAAACGTCTTAAAATACTTGGCTGAATGGGGCCGAATGGATACAAGCCAAAGAAAGAGAGAAAAGGACAGAAATAACAAAAAGCAGGTCACCCCCCTTAATTAGTATACGTATACACCCTTCTCCTAACTTCTGTAACTCAAAGAGGGCTAGAGCAAATGGGCTGTAAATTTCCACACCTATTTCCTGGCTGACTCTTCCCAAATGGTAGAATTATCAACGCAATAACTGTTGTAGTTTATGAGATATAGAGGTTAGTGGTCAATATTTGTTTCCCAGTTACAATAAACAGAATATAGTATGTCAAGTACCTATCCATATTTGTGTCTATCTATCTATCTATCTATTATACTCCCAGCCAGCCTCGAACCACCGACAATCAGGACGAGTGTTCGCTGAATGCATGGCGTGATAAAGGATAATTAACCCTTTCACTACCGGGGATGTCTGTTGTTGTCTTTCAGCTATGTTTAGACAATTTGTATACAGCGTAGGAAGGATCTGTGGTAGTTAAAAGGATTGATTGAGATAGTCTGTCGCCTCTTAGTTGCTACACATCCGTCCTATACTTAATAAAATCGTCAAATAATTGCCGCAATATAAATAAAAACGTCACCGGTACTGAATGGGTTAACCTTTTCCTATTTATATTAAGGAGAAGGGAAACCCTTCTTGGAGAATGTATTTTAAATCAACACAAGTCGTAGGATCCATATTGCAGGATACCATACAGAGATTTTTACAAATACCCCTATCCGGCTGGGAGTATAAAACTGTAGCTCAATTGTATTTGTGAGATATACTTAATATATATATATGTATATATATATATATATATATATATATATTATAGACGGTACATATAAATATAATCATTCTATGTCCATGTATGACAAGCCTAAGCAGCATGAAATTCATTAGGGAATTTCCCCTCCAGTGACAGCAAGGATGAAATCCGGTCATATTATGTCTTGCATTATATTTCACATTATAAAGGGTGAGATAATCTTAAATATGTATTTAACAACACAGTTATGGGATACACACATTAAATATTATTATGCTTTTTACACCAACCAACTTCACATCTAAACTCAATTAATGAAATCAACAAATACATGTGGCACTCCGAGGACTCGAACCCAGGACACTCACATCGAAATTCCGAGCACTATGCATTACCGTATTAATAACTGCTTACACTGGAAGTGAGTGAATCGTGAGCTGGTCCTTAGATAGTGGTTTTGTATAATGAAGTGTTTTCACTTTGACCAACATACTATGTATCATAATATATAAACACCAAACAAACAGACACATGCACAGATAACGATATTACAGGAAATGGTTGCATGGAGAGTAGGACAAAACAATTCCTACCACAGTTAACCGTCCTGGGAATTAACCCATTCTGCTCCAGGGAATCTTATTGGGCATCGCGTATTTCACTCCACTAGTCTGGATATTTTATGACGTTTCACACCATTAACATGTGATCCTACCGGGATTCGAACCTGGGTTACCACATACAAATCTAAAATACTCTAACCATTACACCATCAAGGCAGTATACAGTTATAAGTACAGCACATGACCACGATTGAAATCCATTTATCGAATGCTGGCAATAATAATAGTATGTACAATTATTTAATAACTCTTAGATTGGCAGCATCAAATAAGCGACTCTAATTCAGAAGAGTTTATTGAGGTAGTACAAGATATTTTATTTGTTTATTTTAATTCATAGATACGCCGACTAGAGGTAATAATATTTTCGATTTAGTTTTCAGTAACAATGAACATATGATCAATAATGTAGAGATTGGGGACCACCTAGGAAATAGCGACCACAATTCTGTGTTGTTCAATATACAATGGGAAGGTAATACCAGAGAGAATACGACATTAATACCTGACTTCAGAAAAGCCGATTATGGTGGGCTAAGAAATGCCCTATTAGCGGACCCTATGGTCAAACAATTAAGTCGATCCAGGTGTTCAAATGAGTGGACTCCTTCTTGGGTATCTGTCAGCTTAATTAAGTCAGGAAGATACGTCAAACTTGGTAGATATATATGATAATTTTATTAATTCAGTATTCAATGCTCAAAATAAATATATCCCCAAAAGAAAATTTAGATCAACACATAATAAACCAAAATGGATGAATAATAAATTAATAGATCTTCTAGGAAACATAGAAAAATTAAGAAAGGCGAAAATCACCTACTTATTTACTATCAGACTCTATCAAGACAGGTCAAAAAGGAAATTAGGAATGCAAAAGATATTATGAAATCAGGATAGCAAATGAGTCAAAAAATAACCCTAAAGCTTTTTACCAATTATATAAATTTAAAGTTAGAGATGTAATACTTCGATAGGAGAAATGACAGAAAATTATTTAGGAATGTGCAGTACATTAAATAGTCAATTTCTTTCCGTTTTCACTAATGAAAATTTGGCACAGATTCCAGAAGTCCGTAAGGTATATAGCGATAGTATAGAAAATACGTTAAGTACGGTTACTATAAGTAGAAATTATGTGCTTAAGGAAATTGACAGACTGAAACCTCAGAAATCGCCTGGTCCTGATTATAGGCTAGAGTATTAAAAGAATGCAGAGATGAGTTAAGTTATCCATTAACATTTCTATTTAACAAGTCATTAGAAACAGGCTTAGTTCCAGAAGCTTGGAAGCTTGCAAATGTAGTTCCGATCTTCAAAAAAGGTGATAAATCAATAGCAGCTATTTACCGTCCCATTAGTCTCACATTAATCATAGGACAGTTGCTAGAGTCAATTATTGCTAGGAAAATTAGAAACCATTTAGAAACATTTAAGTTAATCAATTCTTCTCAGCATGGATTCACTCAGGGACGTTCTTGCCTTACTAATTTGCTTAGCTTTTTCTCAGAGGTATATGAAGTAGTAGACAATGACAAGCCATATGATATAATATATATAGATTTCAGTAAAGCTTTCTACAGATTCTCTCATGAGAGATTGATGAGAAAGGTTGTAGCTCATGGAATAGGTGGGTCGTTGTTGGGATGGATTAGGTCATGGCTAATTGGTAGGAAGCAGAGAGTCAGCATAAATGGCACACAGTCAGAATGGGGAGCAGTCAAAAGTGGTGTCCCCCAGGGATCTGTATAGGGTCCTCTTTTGTTTGTTATATACATAAATTATCTTGATTTAGGTATAACTAGTAGGATAAGTAAATTCGCAGACGATACCAAAATGGGGAGAACAATAGATTCAGATAGCGACATAGAGTGCCTCCAAAGGAATCTAGATACTTTACACGAATGGTCAGTAAATTGGCAGATGAATTTTAACATTGACAAATGCAAGGTATTAAAGATAGGGAAGAATAATACAATTGCAAAATATAAATTAGCTAATATGGAATTAGAAAACTCAGACTGTGAGAAAGATCTAAGTGTGTTTGTTAGCAATGATTTGAAACCTAGAAAACAGTGTATAAGCGTTCGTAACAAGGCAAACAGGATTCTCGGGTTCATCTCTGGGAGTGTGAGTAACAACTTCTGATGTTATCTTAAAACTTTAATTTCATTAGTGAGACCACATATGGATTATGCTGTTCAATTTTGGTGTCCTTATTACAGAATGGACATAGATTCCTTGGAGAGAATACAACGTAGAATGACAAATATTATCCATAATATTATAAATCTTTCATATGAAGAAAGGTTGAAGAAATTAGGCTTACATTCGTTAGATAGACGCAGTTAGAGGGGATATGATAGAGGTGTTCAAGTGGGTTAGTGGGATAAATAAAGGGGACATGAAAGAAGTACTAAAGCTCAGTGTTAGCGAAAGAACTCGAACAATTTGTTTCAAATTGGATAAATTTCGTTTCAGAAAAGATATAGGCAAATATTGGTTTGGTAACAAAGTTGTAAACAGGTGGAATAGGCTACCAAGTGCTATAGTGGGATCAAGAACGATAGAGAGCTTTAAGAACAAAATAGATAGGCATATGGACGAGGTGGGTTGGGTGTGAGGGGGATCTGCCGGGTGTGGGCCAATCGGCGCTCAGTAGACCCCCAATTTCTGACCTCTGACCATTTTTGTGAGGTAGGTCCTCATGGTATTAATGAGCTGGGCCTATAATTAGGCGTTGTAATTGGGGTTGGGTGTGACAGGGATTTGCCTTGTGTGGGCAAATCGGCTTTCTCCAGACTCCCATTTTCTTATGTGCTTATGTTCTTATAATAGTATCTACAAGTACAAATACATTTTCTCTTATGTACACTGAGGTAGGTGAGTCAGCTTCCTTTCGTGCCCCCCTTCCCTCCCCTCTCCCTTAAACCTAATCAATAGGAACCATCAATATAGCTTAATTAATTCTTTGCTGGAGAGCCACACAAAGTAGATATGGCCTTTCCAGGTTAACAGACAAGTATCGAGACAGAAACGCATGGGAAGAGGACCATAAGTTGGGTGCTAACAATATCATCTAGAGAATAATTATCAAGAAATCGTATCGAAGCCGCATACTTCCGTAAATCGTGAGCCTGACAAAGAACCCCAGGGTTTGTTCTCTGATAACATCCACAATCATTGCTGCTTCTTGCTTCTTTCTCAATTTAGTGCCTATAGCAGGTGAGACCCATAAACGGAAGTCATTCAAAGGGTTCGCCACCAACTTATAGTCATGGAGGGCCTTGACTGGACATAGTGCTTGATGTGTATTGCCGTGCTTAAGTGTGGGCGCTGTGAACTCCATAAATACATGTTCGGCGTCCTCATTTTTCATTTTTGGCAATTAATTGGGGTTCAGGGGCAATCGCGACTGAGGCCATATGTGGAGCGAATGATAAACAGTTCGGGGATCTAGACATTGCTGCCAACTCCGATACCCAATCACCCGTCATGAGTGCCATCAGAAACAATGCCCTCTAAAGTAAATTTAGAATAGATGAGCGTCACGAATACACAGGATATAGTAACAGGACCTTGTTAAGGGACCAGGTCGGCATGAGCTGATGTGGTGGTGGGCTGAGTTGGAAACAAGCTCATGTGATACCTTTCTCCTCAGCTGCAGGCATGGATAGCTGCATAAGATCGTAAAAGGGGACACAAATAACCGAAAGATGATCCTTTAATGTGACTACCGAAAACTGTTTATATTCAAATAAGTATTCCAGATACTTACAGTTCAGAGCAACTTAGGGAACCTGCTGGTCAGGCTTTTTGACCCAAGTCATGAACTTTTTCTAATGGGACTATTATTGCCTCTTAGTAGACTCAGCATAGCCAATCATTAATTTTGCAGTGACACTACCCCTGTAAAAGTCAAGCCACTGTGCATTTTGAATGTCCACAAGGCGATAGTTAGTGAGGTCTTGAGATTTCCAATCATCTCGAAGTGCAAACTCAAAACCAGGAGAGACACTGGGTTGCTGCACCATGTCTTCAGGGATGGATGCCACTCCTGAGCTGGCCAAACTGGAGAAGCCATCCCCCAATAGTCCTGTAGTTTGTTGACTACCTGGCACATCAGTGATGCGTCTGGAGGTGGAAACAGATAGATGGACCTCCATCTGTTCCAATCCTCCGCTGGAGTTTGTTCCCAATGAGTCAAGTAGTGTGGTAACTTGCTCGTCTATTTGAATGCAAATAGATCTATTTGTGGGTGGTATTTCAATACAATAATTTTTGAAGAACGATTTGCTGGAGGGTTCACTCTATAAGTGTGCTCTATTTTCTCGACAGAGCATCTGCCCATAGATTGGCAAGATAGGTTGTGAGGAGAGATTTGCAGCTTGGGGGCTAACACGTATATCTGACCCGTGAGAGATTGTAACACTGGAGACATCGCCGAGCCTTGCTTCTGAATGCATACCACTGCATTCAATTGTCAATTTGAAATGCCAGAAAATTTGCCTTTTAGGGAGTTGCGATGATCTTGAAGAATGTACAGTGGCACAGTTAACTCTTTTGTATTGATATGAAATATGTTGGACTTGGACCACAGAACTTGATCCTGATGGCTTTCCGATGACTGGTTACCTCAACCAAGGCTGCCTGATGCATCTCTGTCTATCCACACCGTCAGCAGAGGATCTGTCCACTTTTGAACTGAGTCGGGGAGTTGCCAATGTGCCCAAAAAGTTAAGAGTTTGACTATGAGAGGAAGATCAGGCCAAATCTTTCCTGCAGGTGTGAGTGGCAAAAGATTTTTGTCTTCCAAAATTAAGTGTTTTAGTTGTAGGTGGCCCAATGGAATGGTTAATTGAACCCAGTTTATCGCGCCTATTAATGACTCCCATTGATGGCGAGTTACAGTTTTTCTGTGAATTACAAGGAACAATTTGCTTCTGAATCGAGAGGCGTTACTCAAACTCTGTTAAATCATGAGCACTGGGAGTCCCACAGCAGACCCACCCATTGTGTGGTCTGTGACAGACAGAGATTGGACTTGCAAGAATTTAGTCAAAGCCCTAGTTTTGTGATGTGCCGAATAACTCGTTCTGCATGCTGGATACACTGGGTAGGTAAGTCTGCCCTGCCTGCATTAACTAGTCATCCAGGTACCATTAGATGACTATGCCTTCTTCGAGGAGAGGCAGTAGTGCCTGTTGGACCAGCTTTAAAAATACCCTGGGTGCAAGATTGAGCCCAAAGAGAAGGCATTAATAAAAGAGCTTGATCTTTGTATTGAATCGCAAAGTACAGTCAGGTCTCGATATACGTCGTTAATTTGTACAGTGTACGTGCCGTTTATATGAAAACAATGTTTTAGAAATAACAGTCCTTATGGGAATTAATTAATTTGTTACAGCCACTTTCCCAAAGTCCCCCTTTTGACCCATTTTATCTACCTCCAGCCGACTTATATTGCATTATACCACCCCCGGGGGGGTAAGGGGGTCTTTATCTTATGAAGGAGGAAAAATAGAATATGCCCCACGCATCCTACTGCGTGTCTGTCGTACAAGGCGACTAATAGGGGGAATGGGGGTAGATTGTAGGCACCAATCGAACAGGGCTATACTAAGGAGAGGCTGTAGGCATTTGATAAGGAGTCGCTGGAACTCCTGTTTCATTTGCTTGGCCTCTCTTACTGATTCCCTTTGTGCCTCACTTGCACTGAGAGTAATCCAGTCTGCTCTCATAAACACCTCCTCCTCCTATCTACTTCACTACACTTAACATGCACACCCACACTTCTTCCTTCCACAAAAAGAAAAGAAAAAATATATGATGATTAACGAAAACCAAGCCTCGGAGTCCCCAGGGGGGGGTGGGACCATAAATGCCCCCACACTCGCCCGACCTTCCCCTGACGACCCCTCTAAATGCTCTGGAACACGGCCTGTCACTCTCACTATCAACTTTTGCAATATTCACAGCCTTTCCTCTAATTTTCACACAGTTGAATACCATCTTTCCTCCTCCAAACCGGATCTTCTTTTCCTCACTAAAACCCAGGTGTCTGAGGCAACTGCCAGTATCCCTTTCTCTGTATCCTTATACTTTCTCTATTCTAGTTTCAAAGCCAAAGGCGGATGTTGTACATACATGCACAACAAACTCACTTGCTCTCATGTTATCGATTTTGACTCCTATGAATTCTCAACTTTATGGCTCAAACTATCCTGTCACTCTCATACTAAATATTTCTGTGCTTTCTATCTTTCCCCTAACTCTACCGACTTTCCCAAATTCTTTGACTATCTAAACTCTAAAGTGGAACACATTCTATCCATCTCTCTTTTCTCGGAAATCTCCATCTTAGGAGATTTCAACGTTCACCACCGCTAATGGCTCTCCTCTCTTACTACTGACCAACCTGGTGAACAAGCCTTCGACTTTTCTATCCTAAATGACCTAGAACAGCTAGTCCAGCAACCCACCCATATCCCGGATCGCTTCGGAGATTGGCCCAACATTCTTGACTTGTTTCTGACTTCTAACCCTTCTTCTTAAACTGTCAATCTTTTCTCTCCTTTGGGCTCCTCCGATCACAAACTTATCTCCGTTACCTGTCCTATCTCTCCAGTACGGCAACCTGATCCTCCCAGCCGGTGGCGCTTGTGGCACTTTGGCGCTACCGACTGGGAGGTTCTTTAGCAGTATTTCTTTGATTTCCCATGAAATGACTTCTACTTCCGTAGCCGAGGACCCTCGGAGAGTGCTGAACGTATTACCGAGGTAATCCTCTCGGGCATGGAAGCATACATTCCATTTTCTTTCTCTCAGACTAATGCAAAAAAAACTTGGTTTAATCACGCTTGTTCTACTGCTGTCCACAACAAGGAGGAAGCATTCAAACGGTACCGATGCCTTAAAACTCAAGAATCTCATTCTTCCCATTTTTCTGCCCGGAATCAAGCTAAATCTGTTCTTCGACTTGCCAAGCACTCTTTCATCAACAATAAATGCATTAAACTATCCAACTCTAGCTCTTCCCAAGCTTCTGGCATCTAGCCAAAAACCTCTCTAACAATTTCTCTTCCTCGTTTTCCCCTCCCCTTTTCCACTCTGATGGCACAAACATCACTTCTTCCTCTGACAAAGCTGAACTCTTCGCTCAAACTTTTGCTAGAAACTCCACCTTGGATGATTGCGGTGCTATTCCTCCCTCTCCACCCCCATCTCTCCTACTTATGCCTAATATCCTAATCTCTTCTAAAGATGTCCTTTCTACCCTCTCTGGGCTTAATACTAAGAAGGCGTACGGTCCGGATGGTGTTCCTCCTGTTGTACTAAAAAAACTGTGCTTCCGTGCTGACTCCCTGCCTAGGCAAACTCTTTCGTCTCTGTCTCTCCTCTAACGTCTTCCCTTCATGCTGGAAGTTTGCTCTCATTCAACCTGTCCCAAAGAAGGGTGACCGCTCTCAATCCTCCAACTATCGTCCAATTGCTCTCATCTCTTGTTTCTCTAAAGTTTTTGAAACTATTCTTGCTTCAAAATTTCTTAAGCATTTCTCTTCTCATAATCTGCTCTCAGATCGCCAGCATGGCTTCCTTAAGGGTCGCTTAACTGGTGATCTTCTTTCATAACTTGCTTACTCTTGATCATCCTCCTTTGGGACTTCGGTGAGACCTTTTCTATTGCACTAGACATATCGAAGGCCTTTGATAAAGTCTGGCACAAATCTTTAATTTCTAAACTACCCTCCTTCGGTTTCTATCCCTCCACCTGTGCTTTTTTCTTTAATATCCTTTCCGGCCGTTCCATAGCTGCGGTTGTGGACGGCCATCGCACACTTCCTCATCCTATCAACTCTGGTGTTCCTCAGGGCTCTGTCCTATCTCCTATCTCTTTCTAATTTTCCTAAATGATCTTCTCAAATGTACTTCCAGTTCCATCCATTCATACGCAGACGCCTCTACCTTACACCACTCAATTAGTTTTCCAGAATGCCCCAGCCAGCAATAATTAAAATACAAACGTAATGAAACCATGCAACATTTATCTTCTGATCTAACTACTATTTCCAATTGGGGCAGAGAAAACCTTGTTGCATTAAATGCTTCCAAAGCCCAATTTCTCCATCTATCTACCCGTTTGGAACTCCCAGAGGGCTATCCATTATTCTTCAACAATACAAAAATCAATCCTTCATCTTCTCTCAATATTCTTGGTGTCTCTTTCTCTTCTGCTCTCTCTTGGAAGGCCCATATTACCAGTCTTGCTAAGGCAGCCTCCCAGAAGCTGGGTGTGCTCAACCGACTCAATGGGTTCTTTACCCCTGCACAGCTTCTTGCTCTGTACAGGGGCACAGTGTGTCCTTGTATTGAGTATTGTTCACATGTATGGGGAGGATCCTCTCGCACCGCACTTCTAGACAAAGTAGAAAGGAAGGCCTTTAGCCTATACTTAATGGGTTTGAAAATGTGGATTATAGCAAAATGTTTAGCCTTAATATGAATACAACTCTCAACCATGGCTGGAAGTTTGATTTGAAAAGGTTCAGCACTACTACTGTATTTGTGGAAACCTTTTCACATATATGATTTGTTCTACCTGGAACAAACTTCCTTCAGAAGTTGTAAATTGTTCTTCAGTAGAGCAGTTCAGGAAGAACGTAGATAGTAGTTTGCACACTCTGTAATGAGTATAGTGCACTATACAATGAGTATAGTGCACTATACAATGAGTATAGTGCACTATACAATTTCCCTCCTTCCCCTTGAGTATCTCCCCGGAATGGACTACTAGCTAATCCTCGTAACTCCTTGTAACTAACTATATCTAACTTTCTCTCTCTCTCCCTCTAACTGTCTCTCTCTCTCTCTCTCTCCCTCTTCTAATTTTCTCTCTCTCTCTCTCTCCTTCTCTCTCATATCTCTGTCCAAGGTGTAGGCTATATAGGGTAACATGACTTACCAGGGAGTGAGGAAGCCATCACACTATCAGCACAGGACTGGAGTATCAACATCTTATCATCTTATCTCAGGAAATGCCAGTATCTTTAATCATTCTACAAAAATATGTCTTTCTTATGAAGGGGCTACTGTGAAAAGTTCTTATGTTGTGTGTGTGTGTGTTGAAAGAAGCGGGAGCAGAAAGTGATGAAGGTTAGTGGGATCTGCCTCAGGGTTTGGACAGAGACAAGGTACAGGAGGTGAAACAGAAGATAGTAGTAGTGACAGTGGTATGGCTTAGGTAGTCTGTTTTTTGTTGGAAATAGGTGGTAATATGTAAGAACCCACCCTCACAAACTATACCGGCTTTAGAGTGGTTCGAATCCAGAGTGGTTCGAACCCCCACGTGCAGTAGGCTACAGACCGACCTTAACCTGGACAATGTACAGTGTCTTCAGGGGAGATGCATGGGCCGGTTTTCTGGACCATTTTCTCCCTCATGTTTAGCCCTATTAGTTTTCAGATGTTAAGATGTTTGCTCCATTAGTTAGTCGATTTTAACACCTTTCGTCCCATTTCTTCGTCAATATTTAGACCTTTCGTGCTATTTAGGTGTCGATTTTTTTCCCTGGCGAACGATAGTGAGCCTGTAATGTTGGAAGAATCGACCTTCGGCCGGTACGTTATTCTACCGAAAAATGTACAAATTAATCTAAAAGGGGGATCTAATGGATGTTTTTTTTTAAATTTGATGGAGGTCTAGGGAGGAAACTAGAAAAATAATGAATACATGCAAAAATCGCCCAAAAAGTGAACCATCCTCCCTTAAACCACTTCACCACCTTGTGACCGTGTGCTTTGGAGGAGGTGTTACCGTCCTCTCTCTCTCTCTCTCTCTCTCTCTCTGCGGGTAGAGAATCACCTCGACCGCCGAAGGTTGTGAAGCTACAGTCTCGCATACATATATATATATATTTTAATTATTCATATATATATTTTTTGTTTTCGCCATTTTTGAGCACTGTATTATTTACTTGCCCTAGAGACTACACCCCCCCCCCCCCCCCCCCCCCCTCCAGGTCCCTTCAAGCTTAAGCCCGGGGCGGCAGACCGTTTGTTTGGTCTATTAATTAACTTATTCATATTTTTTTTTAGATGCCTCCCTCGACCTCCATCAAGCTTAGAAAAACACTCCCTAGACCACCCTTCAAGATAAAACCGGCCGAAGGCCGATTCCTCTTAAAATTGCAGGCTCGCTATCGCTTGCCAGGAAATAATCGACACCTAAATGGCACGAAAGGTCTTAAAATTGACAACGAAATGGGGCGAAAGGTGTTAAAACCGCCAAACTAATGGGCTGAACGTCTTATAATCTCAACACTAGTGGGGCTAAACATTAGGGAGAAGGGGGTCCAGAAAAACGGTCTGCCTCCCCTTAATGGGTACATTTGTGGTAGGAAAATATATTGGGTAAAGGCCAGTTTCTCCTACAGTATATTGCAGAGTCGCTTTTGCCAGCCCAGAAAAACACAAAAAAACGATACCTGAATAGGGCGAAACGTCTTATAATCACTAACTTATAGGGCGACATTTCCTATAGTCTATTTTTATTAATTTCACTCCCAGCACAAAACACCTCCCAATGAAATTAATGAAAGTAAGCATGTGATCCACCGGGATTCGAACCTGGGTTATCACACACAGATTTTAAACACTCTAACCATTACACCATCAATAGATAAAGATAAGGCGTGGTACATGAGAGTGGTCGGTATAAGTAGAGTTGACACCTAGGCTGATAGCAATAACAAACAGCTTAAGGGAGCCCACCTCGCTTTTTTTTTTTCTCTTTCTCTCCCTCTCTCTTTGGCTTGTATCCATTCGGTCCCATTCAGCCTACTGTTTTAAGACGTCTATCCCCATTCAGGTGTCAATATTTTTCTGGCGAGCGGTAGCGAACCAGCATATATATATATTTTTTTGTTGAGAACAATTTGTAATTTTTTTGATAGAAAAATGTCTCCGAAGACGCCGGATTTCTCCATACGATACTGGCTCGCTATCGCTCGGCAGGAAGAAATCGACACCTGGATGGGGATAAACGTCTTAAAACAGTTGGCTGAATGGGGCCGAATGGATACAAGCCAGAGAAAGAGAGAAAAGGAGAGAAAGACAAAAAAAAAACAGTGACCCCCCTTAAACCATACCGCGGCCACTGCTACCACTATCTTCTGTTTCACCACATGTACTTTGTCATATAATTATGTGGATGCACAATATTAGCTCAGTATCTCTACAAATCCTGCAACAAATACAGTGATATTTGTTTCCTCATTTGTTCAGGGTTTAGATGTGCTTTGTTTTTTATCGAAGAAAATAAACATATAAGAACTTATTTCCTGGGATCGATTATATTTGGCTTGAAAATTTCAGGTCATTATATCAATAAAACAGAATGGTTGTGATAAGTAGTTACTGGAACTCCTGTTTCATTTGTCTGACTTCTCTCACTGTTTCTGTTTGTGTCTCTCCTACACAGAGAGTAATCCAGCTAGCTCTTTCACAAACATCTCCGCATCCTTTTAAGGGGAGGTATTGAGTTTGTTCCCTAGACCTCCATCAAGCTTAAAATTACACCCCCTTGACCCCTTTTAAGATAAATTTGTACATTTTTCGGTAGAAAAATGTCCAGGCCGAAGGCCGGTTCCTCTTAAATTACAGGCTCGCTATCGCTCGCCAGGAAAAGATTGACACCTATATGGCACGAAAGGTCTTAACATTGACATAAATGGGGCGAAAGTTCTTAAAATCGCCAAACTAATGGGGCGAATGTGTTAAATTCTCAAAAGCAATGGGGCTAAACATGAGGGAGAAAGGGGTCCAGAAAAAAGTCCCTCGAGTGGAAATTTCCCTTTAATTTCATTACACGTAACAAGCACACCACACTTTTTCCAATACACCAAAACAAAATCTTATTCCAACGTATTGTACCTTGAATTTGGTTTTCTGTCGCTCTTTCATTTTTTGGGACACTTGTTACAGGCAGCTTTGCATTGTTTATCCTTCATACTCTTAGAACAAAACCAAATAAAAACATCCATTTATGCTGGGCCGGGAATGAAGTTTTCTTGTCCATCAAAAAGTAAACGGACACCTTCCTATTGGTCACATGATTAGCCTGTATATGTTGCCAAAACTCAGACCATTATCTTAGTATATTATATATGAATGAATCATAATTAAATTCTCCACATCCGACCGCGGATTTCTCAAGATTGGACATGCAGTTTTAGATCCAAATTGGTTCAGGATATTTGGTGGGTCATATCTATTTGCAAGCTATTTGTTTTCTTCTATGTGGATGAGGGAGACAAAAGGAAAAACTGCCTGTGACGAGTGCCTCCCTCAGAGTTGAAAGAATGACAAGGCCAAAATCAAGGAATTGATAATGTTCGATCCAAAATGTCTAGACACACGGAGTTTGAAGCAATTTAAGCAATATGATGAGGGAAAGATGGATTCAGGGAGAGAGTTCCAAAGCTCAGCTGTTGAATAGAAGAAAGTTCAAAGTATCGTTTCACTCTTGAGTTGGAGAGTTCCACAGAGTAGGGGTAGGAACACGATTATTTTTAATATTGATAGAATAGAGAGAGAGATGCAACATTGCGGATAAAAGAGAGAGATTGCAGAGAGTTGGAGAGTGGATGGAAGTTACTGATTCGAAAGGCTTTCCTTTCTACTTTGTCTAGAAGTGCTGTGTGAGAGGATCTTCCCCACACATGAGAACAATACTCAATACAAGGACGCCCTGTGCCCCTGTACAGAGCAATAAGCTGTGCAGGTGTAAAGAATCCCTTGAGGCGGTTGAGCACACCCAGCTTCTGGAAGGCCGCCTTAAGCCTGGTTCACACATAGCCGAGTCGGTGCCCGAGTCCAACACGAGTGATGAAATTTTGCTATTCGGCAATGACTCGTCAATATTCCTCAACACTCGTGTATACTCGTGTTACACTCGTGTATACTCTCCATGGACTCGCCACTCTCGAGGGTACTCATGGCGTGGTCCCAAAATTTCATGCATGCATGAAATTTTTTGGCCGCGCCACGAGTGTGGCCTAAATACATGTAGACTCGTGTACATACTGTTGATTTGTGTACACTCGTGTTTGATTCTGAATAACTTCGTTATTCGTGTTAACTCGTGTTAACTCGTGTAACACTCTTTGGTGATTCGTCGATTATGGTGAACATTTCGATGTCGTATTAGGTGTGTCAAAATGAAATGTATGTGACTCCAGGTGTTGTTTTGCATCCAATTAATATTTATAGTTACTTTATTCATATGTTTCATTTAAAATTTTACTTTACTCAAGTTTTAAATGACTTGTTAACAGAGAAACAAATAAGTAATATGAATTAAATACTTTTTGGAAGAATAGATAAAATAATAATGATGATTAAGCAATTTGAAAGGACATAGTTCATGGTAGAACATATAAGGGAAATATGCTGAACATTATTATAGTACTGTTATGGATATAAGAACATAATACTATGCGCTGTACTGGCCCTGAAAACATAATAAGGGTCGTATTTGTCATTAATATGATAAATTTCACATGAAAAAAAAAAATAATAATTATATCCCCGCCGCTGTAGGCCTACTTCCTCCCCTCCCCGTCCCCGGCCTCAACCCCGACCCCGTTACTGTGATGATGTTGATAAGCCTTGTGCTACACCCTATTGATAATGCAAAATATTGAACATACTTAAAAGTGTATGTTATTTGGTCTCTATATTATCTGTGAATCATTTCCGATATGATGGAATTAAAGAAATTTTATTTCCACCAACTCATAATCAGCAAAAACGACACAAATGTCAATTAAAAACATGTTACAATATTTCCCCATCATTTTGTGTATACCGTGGAAAAAAACAACAAAAAACTATCAAACGTAAATCTTCTGTATATTATATTTTTGATAATCTTCAAGGACAATACAGTACGTCCGCCTTATTAGAAACAATTTATTGGGGAAAATAGGGACCAATAGACTCGCCATATTTTTCTCATTATAGTCCGCATGGAGGAATTTCGTTATCGACACTTGAAAAAACCTGATTTCACAGAAAAATACACCAAAAATCTGTCAAAGATGTCAAATAGCAGCGGTGTGGGGGCAGCAGCCCCCACCCATAATACTAGGATAGGTTAGGTAAGGTTGTTAGGTTTGGCTAATGTCCTTTCAAAGGGGTATAGGCTAGTAAACACTAGGATAGCCCATTATTAGCCTATACCTGGTCAGAGGTAAGAAAAAGAAGAAGAGTCCTGCTGTAGTCTCCTTGAATGCTACCATATTTTTCAATTCCATCGCATTAGAAATTATTCAAAGATTACAAAAAGTCCAAATAAGACATAGTTATGTTACTGTATAAGGGAGTTAGGTAGATGCATTAGAGAGATAGATAGATAGAAAGAGAGTTGCAGAGGGGGAAGTGAGAGATAAACAGATAAACACAAACTATTATGAGACAGACCGGCTTAATTGGTTCTGAAAAGACAAAGGAGACATTTTTATTGACTCTTTTTCATTTTATTATTTGTGTGTTAGAAGGGTAATATTGTTTTCAATTCCATCGTATGAGAAATGATTCATAGATTAAAAAAAGACCAAATAAGACATAGTTATATATATGTAAAAGGGAGATAGATGCATTAAATAGACAGAAAAAAAACATCAGTTATCTCAATTTCTCTGGTGAACATTACCCAAATATATGAGAAAAATATAAATAAAATCATAGTAATGAATATTATCGCTGAAATATATATAGAAAATGAAATAATCATGTACGAGAATGATTAATATTGACACTCGTGTTGACCCGTGTTACACTCGTGTTGACCCGTGTTTACACTCGTGTTGACCCGTGTTACACTCGTGTTGACCCGTGTTACACTCGTGTTGATCCGTGTTACACTCATCGTGACTCGTACCTACTCTTTGTTTTCGTACCCTGGAATTTTTCAAATTTTTGACACTCGTCTTGGGTTCGTGTTACACTCATGTTGACTCTCAGTTACTCATACAGACTCTTGCATGAACACGTGTTGACTCGTATTAATTCGTGTTAACTCTTGTTACACTCTTGTTGAGTCGGGATCAATTGCTACTCGCGGCCTACTCGGCCTCCAGCAACGGCGATAATCGACGAGTGTGACTCGTGTTAGACTCGGGCACCGACTTGGCTATGTGTGAACCAGGCTATAGCAAGATTGGTGATATGGTCCTTCGTAGAGAGAGCAGAAGAAAAAGAGAGACTGAGAATATAGAGAAAAGATGAAGGGTTGATTTTCGTATTATTGAAGTATAAGGGATAGTCCTCTGGGAGTTCACAACGGGTAGATAGATGGAGAAATTGGGTTTTGGAAGCATTAAAGGCAACAAAGTTTTCTCTGCCCCAATTGGAAGTGGTAGTTAGATCAGAAGATATGTTGTATGGCTTCATTACATTTGTTTTTGAGGGATTGCTTGCTGGGGCGTTCTGAAAAAACTAATTTAATAGTGTAAGATAAAGTCGTCTGCATATGAATGGATAGGACTGAAAGTACAGTCGAGAAGATAATTTATGAAAATTAGAAGGATAATAGGAGATAGGACAGAACCCTGAGGAACACCGGAGTTGATAGGATGAGGAAGTGAACATGGCTGTCTACAACCGCAGCTATGGAAAGGCCGGAAATTAAATTAGAGACCAAGGCAAAGATGGAGGGATAGAAACCGAAGGAGGTAGTTTAGAGATTAGAGATTTGTGCCAAACTCTATTTAAGGCCTTCGGTATGTCTAGCGCAATAGAAAAGGTCTCACCAAAGCCCCAAAAAGAGGATGACTAAGAGTTAATAAGATATGAAAGAAGATCACCAGTAGAGCGACCCTTAAGTAAGCCATACTGGCGATCTGAGAGTAGATTATGAAAATAGAAATGCATAAGAAATTTGGAAGTAAGAATAGTTTGAAAAACTTTAGAGATACAAGAGATGAGAGCAATTGGACGATAGTTGGAGAGTTGAGAGCTATTATATTATAATAAATATGCAACACCCTGAATGTAACAAGAAAAAGTCATTAACAAGGTGATCTTTGACTTCGATGTCCTTTTTTTGTTCTCTGTATATAGCTCCTGTATATCATTTTTGGTGGCCGGCAATATGTCGGTAATAGGGTAATGATCCCGACAGTTTTAGGTCTAATAGGACATTTGAATTTGGCGGTATCGTATCGCATGTACGATTTCGGCTGGTTCTTTGTGTATTGTAGTTTATTCTTAAGTATAGGTTAAATATTAACTGTAATGTATAAATATTTACATCAGCTCTAGATGTATCATGAAACCAAGTTATGGGTTATAATTATTATGAGCCGGCAGCCATATGTAATTTCGCGAAGCAATCGGACGCCGGCCCTTTAGTCTCTCAATCAACACCATACAGCCAACATCCCCCCCCCCCCCCCCCCCGGCTCTGACTCAACCCACAGTTCACCATGTGCTACAAATACTAATCTATAACAACAGTCCTACATCACCAGTCCTCTAAGCTAAGTTCATTGTATCGATATTGTATTATGTGAACATTCCTACATGTCATTCAATTGAATTAGCCGTGTGTGGGGGACTGGATTACACCCATCGTCGTTGGTAATTATATTATAACTATTTGTTGGGATATTTCATGTACCAGTGATATGTAATTTAACCTCTTTATCTAAATTCCTGACAAATATATTCCGAGTGTGAGGCAAGAATGATGTCGACAGTTAATTGTCATGTTGGAAAGGATGTACTGAAGTTACTTAACCTAACAAGTGCGCATGGGGGTAATTGGAAACGTCCCCCTGTGCTGACGTATTTGAGGTGTTTCCGTCACTAAAATATTCATTGTACCATTAACCCTCTCACCACGGAAGACCTCTTGAACGCCCATAAAAAAGCATATAACAGGTACCCGGAAGGCCTCTTGAACGCCAGTGGTTGAAAGCCTGTGAGCTTCGTGTGCGAGGCGTCGGTCCGACGTATGTAAACAACAGCCGGCTGGACCGACGCCCCGCATCTCCGGCCACAAGAAGGAGAGCGTCGCTTGTTCGTGTGTGCCTGTATGTTGTTGTTAAGTATCGAAAAGTGGTGTAAAGTGGCTGTTTTTGCCATAAAGTTATCTCCAATGAAATCATCATCACAGCTCAACCAGTTGACTTAGAGAGCTCTACTTAATGCCATTCTACAGGTAATAACACAGCTACGCTTGGGGATGCGCGGGAATGCGGGAAGCAGTCTGATTAACGAATATACGGTAGCCTAGCCTAGACGTTTTTCGGCCAAAACACCCGGGTTTTGAGGAATATATATATAATACATAGCCGGGGCTGGAGGGTTAATAGCATTAATACTTATCCATATGCGCCTATTATGGGTTGATTATAAAGGTATTAACCTGAAACAACAATAAAACGAGTGAAAACAGCGTTTGGATGGTCAAAATCGGAGATATAGCCCGCGAGTTGTATAATGTATGGGTGAGGCAAGCTGCTTTCCCGCCAATTTCCCCCAAGGCCACTGAGACACAGTCGATCGATACTCTCTCTCTCTCTTGCACTCGCTTGCCATCAGTGATGACAACACCCTGCTTGCAACTCGCTAATGTTAGCACGAAAATATACCTCAGAATAAGGGAATAACAGGGAAAATAGGTGATAACTGAAGGAGAGGAGGAAAGTGGGGAAGGAGGGGAGGTAGAGGACTGAGATTTTGCATGGCCCAAACAAATGGCCCAAAACAAATTTTTTTTTTTTTTGTTTTTTTGTTTTTTTTTCCGATGTCAAAAGTTGATTTTTTTTTCTCACTCACTCTTAAGAGTCTCCCCGCAGTCCGCCGGGGGAACTCTTAAGAGTCTCCCCGCAGTTCCCGGGTTAACCATAACTGGTGTGAGGCGGGTCTAGGAAACCGGCCTCTTCTGAGAAATGTACTGTATATCTTATAAGCTTCAAAGTGTTCATCGCGTGAGCTAGATTAAACCATTTAAGTACCAGCAATGTGTGTTATATTATATTCTAGTTATATTTTGACGATACTATGCTAGTTGAAAGGGTTGGTTGAGATACTTTGAAGCTTTATTATTGCTAGAGGTCCTTCCTAAGCTGAATCATATTGTCTAATAGTAGCAATGATATAATGAAAAGGAGTCGGACGTCCCTGATACTGAATGAGTTAAAAGGAAAAACAACAGGAAAAAGTAAAACTAATCAAGTTTGTAGACAAAGGAGCGGGTGGTATTAGGACACATGTGGGCACAGGGGCCTTCCTGGGGATGGTGCAACACCCTCAATGTTGAGGAAACATTATCAACTTATTCAGGGGTTAACCAACAATGATGTCAACAGTTGGAAAGTAGGGAGAATAACAGTAACCCCTTCAGCACGATGGTGCCTTTCTGCCTTCTATTCTGGCTAAAGTTAGACAATTACATGCAGTTTAAGAAGGACCTTTGTTATTCAGAGGGTTTATTGAGATTGTATTTACATATTTGATTCTTAAAGATAGATTATAAGCTAAAGAAAATAATGTAATGATAGCCAGCATAAGATGAAAGTGACATCATCGTGCTTCAGGGGTTAACCCTTTCAGTACCGGTGACTTATTTTTGTAATTGATTTCAACTACATTTAGATTGTATAAAGCTTAAGAAGGATATATGGTAGCTACAAGGATTAATTGAGGTAGTCTAGCCTTTTATTTGGTAGAAGGTCTTCCTGAGCTGAATAAAATCGTCTAATATTTGCTCCATTATAATAAAAATATGTCACTGGTAATGAATGGGTTAATTATTGTTAAGGCAACGAAAACAGGATATAACAATATAGCAGCAAGGCAAAACAATCAGTACCATTACGAAATATGTGAGACAAAGAACGAAGGGCAATGAGTAGGGTATAGATGCCGGCTCTCCTTCTCTCTTCTTAGGTCTGCACTCCTGTGTCTCAGGGGCACAAGGTCCTCCCCTTTTTTTTTTTTTTTTTTTTTTAAGAGACAATGAACGGAGGAAGGAAAAACACAGATAAAACAAAAAGGTCCATGTGCCTAAAGGCATCCTCCATTCATAAAATGTTTGTAACAACTGGATTTAAACTTTTGTAGATTGTAAGTTTGTGGAAAGCAACTCGAGGGAAGTGAATTCCAAAGAGTAGTAGTTCTAGGGATAAATGAATTTTGATAAGCAGAAGTTCTGCATTGTGGAGGAGAAAGTGTAAATTCATGGGCGCTCTCAGCTGCCCAAGTTCTACGGGGAAAGATGTGGAGAGGCGGCACAATTGAAGCAAGTTCCTCGGAACAATTGCTGTGAAAATATCTGTAGAATAATGCAAGGGATGCAACTTTTGTTCGTATGGATAATGTAGGAAGGTCCTGTGTGATTGCAGGGTTATTGATTAATCTAATAGCTTTATTTTGAATTTTGTCCAACTGCCTCAATGCAACCACTCCACTTCCACTCCACAGAGGTGAACAGTAATCCATCTGAGAACGCACATGACTTTTATATATTACGGCCAACTGCTCGTCAGTGAAGACTTCTCGAACTCTGTACAGGAGTCCCAGTTTTTTAGAGGCATTCTCAGCAATGCTTCTAACATAATGTGTCCAGCTCAAGTTAGTAGTTAATGTTACACCGAGAATGTCAATACTAGGGGAAGTGGGAATATTTACATCATTAAAAAATATATGGGAGTCAGTGAGATTCTGTCGGTTAGAAAATTGAATGTACACTCACACGTACTAAAGGTTGCTCAGGGGTGGGTCCTTCCCTCCCCTACTCCACCCTGGGCAGGTGGAAGGGGGGAGTCGGGTCCAAGTCTACCCCCACCTTTCACCCCCAAACAATCCCCAACTCCCCCACCTTCCTTCTCTAGGTGGCAGTTAGTAATTAGCGACGATTGTTCTCATGTATTCAAATTATTGTCAAACCATCATTGCAAATTTTTTTTTTTTTTTTTTTTTTTTCTATATTCCAACTTACTTCCTCTCGGGCATAGGCTGAGAGCCTTAACATTCACCTGTTACGTCCTGGGATATATAAACACTGGGCTCTTTCTATTGGACTAGGTATGCGGCAACAAGCAACAACGGAAAACGCTAGATCCAACCCTTATCTATAAACCCAGGCAACAAACCACCCTAAACCGTCAAGAGTCCTGCCTGGACAACGAGGTATCCTATGACTCGGTTACAGGGTGCACGCACTATAGACTGCTGATAGTCAAACAGGCTATATAAAAGATCACACAATTAAGTTGACTTAAAGCTTCAAGGAAAAGATAGATAACGGAATTAAATTGCAGAAACAATTTAATAACAAACTAGAAGAAAGTACATTTAACGTTACATTAATTAATACAACTAATCACCCCTGCGTGAAAGAAGGTGAAAGCAAACAGTCCTCAAAACATCGTACAGGCAGACAAGATGCGGGTCTCTAAACTGTATGCGGCTACTGTAGGATCTGATGCTTAGCAAAGAAAGTACGTTACGGATTTAGAGAACTCTTAACTCATAAGCAGGAATAAATACTAGTGATAGGCCATACAGTGTATAATGGCATAGGTATAATTAAATAAAGGCAGCAACTCGCAACATAAGCACATACAGGTGTGCTTCTCACTCTTATCAGGCAAGCCTGCTCGGACAGAGTCTCTAAGCCACACCCTGACTCACAATGCTCACAAAAATGGTAAACTGTGGCACAATAACAAGCATACAGAAATAATAAACCCCTAGCTGTTAATCTGCCAGGTGGCAGAGGTCTAGCCGGAAGGATATAGGCTTCGGATACCCGGGCTGAGCCACCTGCTCTAGCCTAGGGACGTTCCCAAGTCTGTGCGCCAAATTACTCTAATTGAAAGGGTGCTCTCTTGAGAGACTCAGATCGCAAGTATCTGACTCTCTCCTGGCGACCCTAAAACAAAAGCAAGATGTGCTAGCGCAGTGCTGAGTGGACTAGGCAAGGGCCCTCACACAACACAACGCTAGACACACAGGGACACAGACAAGAAAATGCCCCCCAGACTCCCACGGGTATCCTAGTAAAGTCGTGCGGGTCCACAGGACTCGCACCAGCAGACTTTACTTAAAGGATCGCAAAAAGCCTCCCCTCCGGTCTAGCCCCTGCTAACCTGACACAAGAACACACTAGCAAGCATGAAACCACCAAATATGAGACAACCAAAAAGCTTCCTAGGTCTCATTAACAATTACGTCTCTGCATAAGGCCCAAAATCCTATCTAATTATCTGAGAGCTCGTCGTTAATACAATAATAGATATAAGGTCTATCAAGGGGATGGGATAATTAAATAGATTGGTGAAGTAGTGGAAGGAAGGTATACAAAGTAAGAGAGAAAGTTTCTAAGTGGGGTTGAGAGGGATAGATATCAAGGGGGTCCGAAGGGTACGACAGTGAGGTGAGCTCTGAGTCTTGAATCTGTCTGGACCCCGCCCTAGGCATGCAGAATACATCCCATGCTTGGCAACACTCAACACAGTTGCCGGGTCAAAATCCTCTACCCCGTGCGTGAGTCGAAACTAAGCCTAACGTTGCAATCAAATGCATATGGCAACATCAGGCTCGTCCCAAGCTAGACTCTCCGCGCGAAGCAACGTCCCCAGCTGGTCTCTCTCTCCCGCTCGTCTCCTCCCACTCTCACTAGACTTACATCTTATATATTATAATGAAACAATCAACTATCGAGAATAAAATATAACAGGCCCTGCTTCACTTATTATTCACAATAATAATAAGATTCTTGCTTGTGTTTACGGTATTATATCTGCGTTATTTGTGTGTTTTCTGTAATAATTCTTTGCTCTTAAGGTTTGGATATCACTCTTTTATCACATTATTTGAATTAATTAAACTTATCTTTATTATTCTATATTTATTCATTAAACTAAATAAGTCGTAGTAATTATAATTATAATGCTAATGTGATAAGTTATATCCAAACCTTAAGAGCTATAAAATATCACATAGAACACATATATAACGTAGATATCATACAGTAAACACAAACAAGGGAACATATGCTGTGACTGCCTATTTAAATGTGTAAATGTGTGGTAGAGGTATTAAGTGTTCAATACAGAGCTAAACTGTTTCGAGTTTGAATATTGCCTCCGACAGGAGGAGGATATTCTTTGGTTTACCTTGCAACACCATTTACCCTTGAGAATTATGATGCATTTTGACAGTTTATTGTGGCCCTTTTTCGACGATTTTATACAGCGTAAGAAGAACCTTTGGGATGTAGGATAAACTATAATTTGTTAACAGTGATTAAATTATAGAAATATTTCTATATCTATATTAATCACAATTGAAGTAGCTTACATGATGCAGGACAAGCTATCACATGTATTATTATGATAGTTACAGACACAAATACTTATAATAAATTGACAAGTAGAATCTTTGTCATCTTTATATGCCTTCATTTACTACCATTTCACACACACATTTGTTTTCACTCACACCATCACCTCCATTAGTTATAATGGTGACACAAGGTTACATTGTTTCTGTTGTAACTGTTCATACATTACTTCCAATTATGTTTTAATTAAGTGCGCATCCGTAATTTGTTAACAAATAACCTATAACCCAAACAATATCTACACTGCATCATATTATTGTAATAATCAATTTTGAAACAAACTGCCTGGGGAATTTAGTATATGGTGAAACCACAACAAACACTTCGGCTTAGGACTCTCTAAAACGTTTTTGTTTTCTCTCGCTCTTAAGTACCGTAAATAAAGCCCAGAGCGAAGAAGTGATTTTATATATTTCATACAATTATTTTATTTTTATTTTATTTTCCTGATTATTTTTGTATCTTGGTATACAACAGGTTCGGCCCTACATGGACACTCTTCACGTATAAGCTATATACGAACACGTGAACATTGTATATATCTATCTATATCAATTAATTGCACGTGGAAGAAAGAAAATGGTACCGGTATTTCATAATATGTAACCAACCCTCGCATTTACTTTTCACAGCATGAATTTGAGATATATTGGATTGAAAAATATATTCAGCAAATTGATAGTGTATACAGCTAATACTGTAGCTACAAACAAAATCAATATAATAACATTTAGGACAAAAAAGTGTACAAATAAATACCACCATTATATAAATAAGGCTATATCAATAGTGCTCTCAGTTTAATGACGTGTTGCATAGGAAACCAAAAACTTTACCGGTCATCTTATTGTTGGACAAGACGATAATCAAACGCAAAACATTTCCGCTGCGTGTTTAACAATACCTCTACCACTCCAGTGTAAATCTAATATCTTTGGAGGACAGCCTAATTTAATTATCATTAAAATAAATAGGCTTAATAATTCAATGTTTTATTGTATGATCTGTTTGACCCAATAGCAATTTTGTTGAAACACCTATTAAATAATTGGACATTACATATTTAAAGTAATAAAGGGACAACAATAATCTTATTTACATTAGGTGAATTCCCACTGCTTCAGTATTTACAAAATTCCTTATCCATTACATTTATATCCTACTTCATGAATCATTAGGTTGTTGGTTTTTGTATTAGTTTCTTTGGTTGGTGTTTTATTATAATGGTATTGGCAGGAATCTCCCCATCCAATTAACGCTACGATGATGAGGTTTAACTCATTCAGTACCGGTGATATTGTTTTCATCATAATATTATTCTGGCAAATATTAGACGATTGTATTAAGCTAAAGAAGGGCGTCTACTATTTGAAATGCTACATACTATCGCAAATAATAAACATAGCTACCAAAGCCCCTTTCTTATCTACATATAATAGTCTGAATATAGTTATAGTGAAATATATATGAGATGTCTTCGGTACCAAAAGGGCTACTAAAATGTCTCTATTTATGACCTAGCTAAGATTCACCAAGGTCCTCTGCTCTATGATATATAAATTCACCTGCAGCGGAACGATATCCCTTAAGCTACTTCACACGTGATTAATATAGATATAGAAATATTAGTTGTTGTTGTTGTTGTTGTTCCCTAAGCTGTCTGGCCGAACAGCCCCGAGTCCCTGAGAAAGGCCATGGCCACGATCGGGCTTTCCCACAGAGCTCTCATTGAGTGTAGATTGTGTTGTTGGCGTAAGTGGTTGTGTGAAATGCAGTCTTCTATGATGTGTTTAATGGTATGGGGTGCTGTGTTACATCCCGGGCAGGCGTCGACAACGGAGTCATCCAGTCTCTTCTGATAGCTCAGGAGAGCTGGATGGTGTCCGCATCTCAGCCTGGCCAGGTGGACTCTGTCCTCGCGAGGAAGGGAGGATTCGGAAGGATGGATTTCGGGAGGTCGTGCATGCAGCTGCGTGTTGTCTGTGAGTGAGTGGATGGATCGGTGAGAGATATGAGTATGGATGTGCTTCTGGAAGTTGGTTCGGGGTGGGCAGGGAGGGAGAGAGGACAATAATTGTGTGTGATACCGTGTGCTGGGTGTTGTTTTGATATTTCTTGGTGTCTGTGGGTGTGTTGCCATGTAGTTCAGTGGGTGGTCTTGGTTCGTGGAGGCTGCTGCCAGGAATTGAGCGCCTCTCATGTCCAGATGGTCTTTGACTTTGAGAATTTTGGTTTCTTGATGTAGGTGATCTGTGGGTGAGTAGCTGTGCAGCCTGTAATGATCTTCAGGGCTTTGTTTTGAATAGTCTGTAAGGTCTTATGATGTGTTTCAGCTAGGTTAGAAGCCCAGGCTGGGCTTGCGTATTCCATCACTGATCTTATGTATTGTTTATATACTGTGGTGGTAGTTTCTTTGTTGTGTCCAAATTTTGTGTGAGCAAGTGACCTGAGGGCGTTAAGTCTGGGTGTCAGTTTCTTTTTAATGTTTGTGGTGTGCTGTTTGAATGTCATATGAGTATCATATGTTACTCCTAGGATTTTGGGTGTGTGTGTATGTGTTAGGGGTGTGTTGTTTATGGTGAGCTGAGGGATGTATTCGTGTTCTCCTGTCCAACTTGTGAGCAGGGTTGCGGTGGATTTGGCTGGGGCTAGATTAAGTCTGTTTGTAGTGCACCAACCATGTAGTGTGTTGAGATAGGGTTGAAGGAGATCTGTTGCTCTTTTTGGGTCATGGTGTGTGCATGTGAGTGTTATGTCATCTGCATAGGAGGCTAAGTTTATTTGGGGCGTATTGGGTGTAGTTATATCGTGCATGTACAGATTGAAGAGTGCGGGCGATAGGACGGATCCTTGTGGAACTCCGTTTGGAAAGTTTCTGATTTTAGATGACTGACCGGCAAAAGATACGTGTGCACATCTGCCTGCTAGGAAGTTGGCCAGCCACCTTTTTGTGTTGTTGTGCATGTTTGTGTTGTAGATTTTGTTTGTTAGGTGGCGGGGGATGGCATCGAAGGCTTTACTAATGTCGAGTGTGGCTAATAGTGACCTGTGTGGTGGTCTAGCTGAGTTGATGCCGTCGAAAGCTCTTTGTGTAAGGTCTGTGAGAAGAGTGTTTGTGGAGTGCAGTGGCCTAAAGCCATGTTGTGTTGGAGCTAGGGGTAGGTCAGGTGTAATTAGTTGTAATACTAGGCGTTCCATGACTTTGGAGGGGGAGCAAAGAAGTGTGATGGGGCGGTGCGAGGAGGGTAGCGTGGGATCTTTGTTGGGTTTGGGGAATGTGATGATGATACCATGCTTCCAAATGTCTGGTATTGTGTTGTGTGAATAGCTGTAGTTTGATATGTTAGTGAGTGCTTGTATGCCTTGTGGTCCCAGGTGTCTGAGGTGTATGTTGCTTATGTTGTCTAGGCCACAGGCGGGTGAGTGCTTGAGATTGTTGATGATATGCTTTGTCTGGTGATTGGTGAAGGGTGTATAGTCAGGGTCTGTGGGGAATTGTCTCTTACGTCGGATGACACGTCGGTCGTCTTTGTGAGGTTTTAGGTGGCTGACATGTGAAAAGTGATTGATGAGAGTGTTTGCTTGTTGTTTACATGAAGGAGTAGAGTCTGTTGTTGTGATTGCAGCATGTGATTGTGTTGTGTTGCTGTTGGAAAGTGTGATGCTGTTTAGTGTTTTGTAGAGTTTTTTGGGGTTTGTTTTGTGATCAAGTGTTTGTAGGAAGTTATTCCAATTTAGTTTTTGTTGTTCTTGTATTTTGTTGTTAGTTTGGGTGTTGAGTGCTTGAATTTGTTGTGTGATGTCTTGTGTGTGGGGTGCTGGGGAGTGTTTCAGTATGTCGCGTTGTCTGATGAGGTTTTGAATTTCTGGTGTGAAGTTGGGGTTGTGTCTTTTCCTGTTACCTCTTGGAATGTGTTTCTTGTCAGCGTTTTGGATCGTTTTATTGAGTATGTGTACAGCATTGTTGATGTTAGTGATGGGTGTACTGTTTAGAGTTGTGAAGTGTTGTTCTGTCTCATTTGTGAATGCTTCCCAGTTAGCTCTTTTATAATTGGTGTATGTGTGTTTGTGGCTAGCTGGGGTGAGTCTGGTTTTGGTGGTGATAATGATCGGGAGGTGGTCAGAGCCTAAGGTTCTGACCACCCTCCAGGATGTTGTGGGGGCGAGTTCTCGGGAGCAAAAGGTGATGTCAGGAGATGATGGGTTATAGAGGGCTTGGTGAGGAATATGGGTATGTTGATGGATGTCGTTAAGGATGATGAGGTTATCGGTTTGGTTTTGTAGTACCAGCCCTCTGTCTGTGTCGGGGTTGTCGACAAACCAGGCCGACGTCTTGGCGTTGAAGTCACCACCCAGGATGATGTGTGGGGTGTGTGGGGTGTTTGTGATGTGTTGTAAGTGTGGTCTGTATTCATTTGGTACTGTAGGGGATGTTTGGGGAGGGATGTATGTGTTTATGATGGTTATGTTGGAGTTGTTGCCAGTGCGTATTTTAATTGATTGTATTTCTGTTGTGTTATCATTTGGGGGGAGGAGGGATTTGGTTTGTACACTGGTTACTATGTATGATATTTCTTTGTGTACCAGGGTGATGAGTCCACCGCCCCCGCCGACAGCCCGGTCTTGTCTGATGGTGGTGAAATTATGAAATGTGGGTGTTTTTTGTGTTGTGCGGAGTTTTGTTTCTTGTAAGATGGCAATGTGTATGTTGTGTTGTTTGATGAAGTGTGAGAGTTCGTGTTTCTTTGTGTTGATGCCATCTATGTTCAGTTGAAGAATGTTAATGTTATGTGCACGATGTATGTTGGGTGCTGCTGCACGAGGATGGGGTGGGGGTGGGGGTGAGGGAGGGGCTGGGGGTTGGGATGGGTGAGGTGGGGGTGGGGATTGGGGAGCAGGAGATGGGGGTTGGAATGGATTAGTTCTATAAATTTGTCATGTTTAAGGAATTATGGTCCGTTTTGTCTTACAAATGTCCACCGCTTTATGTTCGACTTACTACTTCGTGTCAACTGCCATATTTAACATAGCCTACCCAAATGTTATATCATATATTGGCATTTTGCCTCAACGTTATGATGAAACAGTCTAGTCGAAATTAATTTGGTGTACATTTACATACATGCAATCCAAAAATATATATGACTGAACTGCACTTCTGTATTTGTTTATGGTAATCGAAGGGACAAGAAGAACCAGACCCACTCTCGTGGGTCCATCTATCCATTTGGAAGGAGGGAGAACTGTAGCACTTCCTTCACCATTTACAGGTGGCCTCTCCCAACACTTTAATCTCACCCTCTCCAGTGAATGGAGTATAGTTATTTATTAACATTATTATTCAGTAAAATAAGGAAGTTTAACAGTTAAACGTCTTTATACCATTTCAATTAACCCTTTTTAATACCACATATCCTTCATTACTTGCATACAATTGCTTAAATATAGCTAAATAAAAAAAATAAACGGAACCCTGGTACGGAAGGGGTTAATCTCGGAGGGAGCAGCGCTCGCTGAGGCAGTTGAAAGACGCCAAATCTTCTCACGTAAGAAAATAACATGCAAGTTTGTGTAATGTGTAATGTTACATTAATGTGTGTGGCCGTGTGTTTGCGTTGACTAGTTACGAAATATGAATAGATTAGTGTGAGCTACCATAGTTAAGGGGGAGGTGGGTTGACAGGCGAATACTCTATTGAGATACATACGTAACCATATATTTTTAACTTTTAATATTCAATGATTGAATCAAGGTAGGCTACCCATTTTATGAGTGGGTCAATGATTTGTTTTAATAGTATTGTATTTATACAGTAAAACACATAAATACATGCCTACTCCAGATATTGGGATATATGGGCTTAATTAATCATAACTTAATTGAACTATGAGAATGTAAAAGTATATTGAAGTCTCAATTGTATCTGACTTAGATAACATTATATCGTTAATATGCTTACATAATCGAATGGATCATAACACCTTATATTGAGCTAGGTTTATAATAATTGGCAAATATGAACATGAGCTAGGTAACCTATTGCTATTTTAATGATATGTTATTTCATTTTAGGAAGAAGATTTGGAAAGCATGCATAAAAATACATAGATACGATGATAAAGGGAGAAATGAGAGAAATGAAGGAGAGAGAGCCGTGATATTTATCATCCCGTGGTTATAGTCAGGGCCCTGGTTATAGTCACAGTGGTGGAAACAATCCAGGGGGAGGGGCTTACAGACGTGAAACAGGAAAGAAAGAGGAAGGGAGGGTTTGGCTGAGAGGGGTTAGTAGAGAGGGGAAGGAGTGGGGACGGGGGGTGTATCAATGTTACCAACACAATTCGCGATTCTCTGCCGGGCAGGTGTATCAGGACTTATGTCCACAATAGTACGTACAGGCTCTCAGCCTATGCCCAAAGCCGGTATCACACGAGAGCTTTTATAGTCAACATTCGATAATCAACATTTTTCTGGCAACATTTCTGGAATAATTTGCACTGGTATCGGAAACTAGACTGGTGATAGATGAATTTAGGCGACAGAAATACTATAAATGTTGACCTCATAAGCTGCCAGACCAGTGTTGAGCAAAAATGTTAAGCGAAAAAGCGCTCGTGTGATACCGACTTAAGAGGGAGTAGTTGGGATAAATACAGAGCGGTGGCAAAACATTTCCTTATAGGGAATGACTGTGTATTTGCAAGAGAGAGCTGAAGAATCTATTTTTATTGATTTCACTCCAACACCAAACACCTTCCAAAGAAATTAATGAAGGCAAGCATGTGATCCACAGAAATTCGAACCTGGGTTGAGGGGGGTGACCTGTTTTTGTTCTGTCCTTTTCTATCTTTCTCTGGCTTGTATCCATTTGGCCCCATTCAACCTACTATTTTAAGACGTTTATCCCCATCCATGTGTAATTTTTTTAATGGTGAGCGGTAGCGAGCCAGCATATTTTTTATTTTTGTTTGACAGCAGGCTAAATTTGTACATTTTTCGATAGAAAAATGTCTCCGGTGAAGCCGGATTTCTTCATATAATGCTGGCTCGCTATCGCTCGCCAGGAAGAAATCGACACCTAGATGGGGTTAAACGTCTCAAAATAGTTGGCTGAATGAATACAAGCCAGAGAAAGAGAGAAAAGGACAG
The DNA here is from genome assembly GCA_032716605.1 of Paralithodes platypus. Lineage (NCBI taxonomy): Eukaryota > Metazoa > Arthropoda > Malacostraca > Decapoda > Lithodidae > Paralithodes > Paralithodes platypus. The sequence continues at coordinate 26,332,394 of CM064545.1, forward strand.
CAATAACAAAAAGCAGGTCACCCCCCATAACACATATAGATGCAGATCAAATATATAGGAATACCCTAATGGGCAATACACAGGAATTCCCTATGGGGAAATGTTTCGCGACCGCTCTGTCTATAACAAAAAAAGAAGTTAACTATAATAACATTATAAAAATAAGGAAGGAAGGAGTCATCGTTCTGGAACGGAAATGGCTTATTGGCAAGAACATGGAGTGACACATCTTTAAATCGTCAAACTAATGGGGCAAGCGTCTTAAAATCTCAGAAATAATGGGGCTAAATATGAAGAAGGGGGACAATAAAGGCAACCATCTCCCCTTAAATAATAAAGGCATACAAAGGTTATGAAAAAGTTATCTACGATCTTTGTGTTTAGTGATGATGATTAACTTTTCTCTCCTTGTGTATGTAGCATGTATATTACACTCACTTAAGGGGAGACTGGCTGTTTGTTTGGTGTATTAATTCATTTATTCATATATTTGTTTAGTTTCCTCCCTAGACCTCCATCAAGCTTAGAAAAACACCCCCTAGACCCCCCTTCAAGATATATTTGTACATTTTCGGTAGAAAAATGTCCCGGCCGAAGGCCGATTCTATTATAATCTCGAAACTAGTCGGGCTAAACATTAGGGAGAAGGGGGTCCAGAAAAACGATCTGCCTCCCCTTAAATATATACAGGTATATAAGTCAGCTAGACTCACTCTCATAATATATACTGTATATGCCCACTCTTATTATTCACTCCTGGTCACTTTAATGGTTCACTAACGATGGTTCACTTTTTGGCCGATTTTTGCATGCATTCATTATTTTGCTAGTTTCCTCCCTAGACCTCCATCATTTTTGCATGTATTCATTATTTGTCTAGTTTCCTCCCTAGACCTCCATCATTTTTGCATGTATTCATTATTTGTCTAGTTTCCTCCCTAGACCTCCATCATTTTTGCATGTATTCATTATTTTTCTAGTTTCCTCCCTAGACCTCCATCATTTTTACATGTATTCTAGTTTCCTCCCTAGACCTCCATCATTTTTTTCATGTATTCATTTTCTAGTTTCCTCCCTAGACCTCCATCATTTTTGCATGTATTCATTATTTTTCTAGTTTCCTCCCTAGACCTCCATCAAATTAAAAAAAAAACATCGATAAGATCCCCCATCTAGATTAATTTGTACATTTTTTCGGTAGAAAAATGTCCTGGCCGAAGGCCGGATCTTCCAACATTACAGGCTCACTATCGTTCGCCAGGGAAAAAATCGACACCTAAATAGCACGAGAGGTCTAAATATTGACGAAGAAATGGGGCGAAAGGTCTTAAAATAGACTAACTAATGGGGCAAACATCTTAACGTCTAATAACTAATGGGGCTATACATGAGGGAGAAAGTGGTCCAGAAAACCGGCCCATCCCCCCTTAACTGTCTTATTTGACCCCTCTAAGTTCCATCAGCACTCTAAATATATATATATATATATATATATATATATATATATATATATATATATATATATAATATTATATATGTATTACACTCTATTATAAATTATAACCTATTCACCCCTTCAGTTAATCACATATTTAACTTCACTTTGATAATCCCTATAGTAAGCTGATCACACTGATATGTACTGTATGATTAGACTGTTTATACTTACACTTTGTGAACACTTTCTGTAAACAACTTCTCCCCTCTAGACATCACAGAATGTTAAGGGGAGATTTCCACTTGAGGGACTTTTTTCTTGACCCCTTTCTCCCTCATGTCTAGCCCCATTGCTTTTTGAGATTTTAAGACGTTTGCCCCATTAGTTTGGTGATTTCAAGAATTTCCGCCCCATTCTGTCAATTTTCAGACCTTTCGTGCCATATAGGTGTTGATTTTATCCTGACAAGCGATAGCGAGCCTGTAATTTAAGAGTAACCGGCCTTCGGCCAGGAAATTTTTCTACCGAGACTATTTTTAGACGATTTTGTCAAGTTTATTTGATGGTTCACTTTTTGGGCGATTTTTGTATGTATTCATTATTTTTCTAGTTTCCTCCTTAGACCTCCATAAAAAAAAAAAAAAAAAAAAAAAAAAAAAAAAAAAACATCTATTAGATCCCCTTTTTAGATTAATTTGTACATTTTTCGGTAGAAAAATGTCCCGGCCGAAGGTTCTTCCAACATTACAGGCTGACTATCGTTC